>CM065691.1:8021676-8094176 GCA_017654935.2 Phymorhynchus buccinoides
TGGTTTATGTGAATTAAAAAGTTTTATGTACTTTATTGTTTTGGTTTTTATGAATTTATAAAATAAGAAGGAACACTTTTTTTATTCTCTTTTTCTGAAAAATAATTTTGTACACTTTATTACATCAATTTTTATGAATATGAAAAGAGGAAGGGACACTTTTTCATGCTCTTTCTGTTTGACCTATCTTTCTTTTGTATTTGTTCTGCGAGGCTGCATTCATTTATTGGGTTTTGTGTGTGTGTAAATGTGTTCTTTTTATCAATTGGATTTTATAAGTTGACATGGTTTCCCCCCTTATGTTTGTAATCTGTAAAGTGTGAAGAGTACCAATATAAGTTAGAAAAAAAAGTTGGTGGGGTGGGGTGAGGTGCATTGTCCACTCAGTAAGACACTGCAATATGCTTTTTTAGTTGTAGTTATTTCCTTTATTTATTTATTTTTATGTTCCTCCACAGAGAATTGGTCATCTGTGTCGCCTGTTGAAGAAACCAGAGGACAGCATTCGCCTCAGACTGCAGGCCGGCATTTCGGTTGAGGGCCTGGCCAAAACGGGAACAGAACAAAGCCAGAATGGTACAGAACCTGCCCAAAGCGAAACAGGGCATGACCAAAACAGAACAGGGGATGACCAAAACAGGACAGGAAATAATCAAAACAGGACAGACTTTAGCCGAAACAGTACGGGATTGGGACAAGATGGAGTGGAAGAAGGTGAAAATGGACTAAAACAAGATCGGACTGGAATGGAAGCTGTGAGTTTGGATGCTGACATTGCTAGCAGTCCTGTCTTCAATGGCTCTTTGCCTCTGGAGGTAATGACTAGGGCTGATATTTGTAGTGTTCCTTTTTCTTACAATTAAAATGTTGCTATAGTTTTATAAGAGTTTGAAATATCTGAGTTTAAGGCAATTATGCAAGCGAATGACAAACATAAATGAATTACGAGGGAGAGGAGGCCACATTTACAAACATGAAAAAAGCAACAACAGTCTCTCTGTGTCACATTTACAAACATGAAAAAAGCAACAACAGTCTCTCTGTGTCACATTTACAAAAAAAAGCAACAACAGTCACATTTACAAACATGAAAAAAGCAACAACAGTCTCTCTGTGTCACATTTACAAACATGAAAGCAACAACAGTCTCTCTGTGTCACATTTACAAACATGAAAAAAGCAACAACAGTCTCTCTGTGTCACATTTACAAACATGAAAAAAGCAACAACAGTCTCTCTGTGTCACATTTACAAACATGAAAAAAGCAACAACAGTCTCTCTGTGTCACATTTACAAACATGAAAAAAGCAACAACAGTCTCTCTGTGTCACATTTACAAACATGAAAAAAGCAACAACAGTCTCTCTGTGTCACATTTACAATGAAAGAAGTAAAAGCTTGAAGCAGGTGAATGCCCTTTGGTTGAATGAAGTACTAAGGTACCTCTTGCTTCCTTTTAAATTTTTGTTTACATATTCCTAAAAGTTACAGCAGTCAGTATTCATCATTCTTGATGACTGGTTGATCAAATTGATCCCCCTTTATTATCCAGATCAACCACAACCACCAAGCGAAAAGCGACTCGGAGTCAGGCTTTGAGGAATCCAGCTCCCCCATGTCTGTGACAGAGGAGGGTGGGGTGGTAGCGTTGCCCCCATGTGGCCCCCACACTGGACTCGCACGCAGCTCCCCTAAGTCAACAGGCGTGGGAGTTGCACGCAGCTCACCTAATTCAAGAGAAAGCGGGCTGAGTGAAGACACACTGAGGGCAGAGACGGGGTCTGTGGCTGTGGGCTGGAAGAGTCTGCGTCTTGTGGACAACTGCCCCTGTGCCGCCCCTTTCGATCACTATGTGAAGAAGGTGGGTGGAAGCATGCTTGTGTGTTTGTGTGCATGTATGTGTGTGTGTGTGTGTCAATGCATTTGTGTATGTGTCAAGTCAAGTCAAGTCAAGTCAAAATGATCTTTAATGACGATAAAGGAATAAGCTAAACAAAACTTTTTTTCATCCTGTCATAAATAAATAAGAAATACAACTGAAGCAAACAAGATGAAAAGCAAAAACTGTAAACAAAAGAGAGTATGTGTGTGTTTCTGTGTGTGTGTGTGCATGTGTATCTTTGTGTGTGTTCTGCATATGCACACATCTTGTAGGGGGTTGTTTGAGAAGGTGAATCCAGATATTAACCCCTTCCCTGCCCAGTCCCGTGTCTGCTAGGGGCTGTGTAATGTCATTGATGATGCCATAACATTTTTTATGTCATAGTCCTGGAATGCTGGTTTTGGGTTAAAGCAAGCCAGGAAAGACATATCTCTAGACCATTTTCTCAGATTGAGTCTAACAGGTCTCTTTTAAATTTTATAATAAGAAAATCAATAATTTGTTAATTTCTCTCTGTCAGTGAAAGAATTAATGCATCTAGCAGTTAATGTGTAATGGGTAAAGTCCCAATTCACTGTTTACCAATTACCATGTCATTTGGAAAAAAGCGTATGCGCACACGTGTGTGTGTGCTATCCTTAAAATCACACGTATGTTGTTTAAAAAAAATAAAAAATTACCATTAATTTCCTCTCACATCTCTGTGTTTTTCCAGTTTCACTGCTGGCAGTGCGGAGAGGTGTTCTGCTCGCGATGCATCACTCACAACACCGCGCTGCCCGGCCACTACTCACGAAGGCCCGTCCCCGTCTGTCGGCCATGCTACAAGACGCTACGCACCTCCCCATCTAGAGAGTTCCCTGTCAGCTGATAGCGCATTCTCTCCCCTGTCGGCCATGCTACAAGACACTACGCACCTCCCCATCTAGAGAGTTCCCTGTCAGCTGATAGCGCATTCTCTCCCCTGTCGGCCATGCTACAAGACACTACGCACCTCCCCGTCTAGAGAGTTCCCTGTCAGCTGATAGCGCATTATCTCCCCTGTCGGCCATGCTGCAAGAAGCACATTCTCTCCCCTGTCAGCCATGCTACAAGAAGCGCATTCTCTCCCCTGTCGGCCATGCTATAAGGCACTATGCACCTCCCCGTCTAGAGAGTTCCCTGTCAGCTGATAGCGCATTCTCTCAACTGTCGGCCATGCTGCAAGAAGCACATTCTCTCCCCTGTCGACCATGCTACAAGACACTACGCACCTCCCCGTCTAGAGAGTTCCCTGTCAGCTGATAGCGCATTCTCTCCCCTGTCGGCCATGCTATAAGGCACTACGCACCTCCCCATCTAGAGAGTTCCCTGTCAGCTGATAGCGCATTCTCTCCCCTGTCAGCCATGCTACAAGACCTCCCCATCTAGAGAGTTCCCTGTCAGCTGATAGCGCATTCTCTCCCCTTAAAGACATTATTGGCTGGAAGAGAGGCCTTACTTGGGTACAACAGGAGTGGATGGCTGGCAGCGTTTGCTGTTGTTGTATTCCCCACGCAGGACTACAGGTGAAAGAAGCTTAGTATAAAAACCCTTTCAACTTTTTCCTTTTTACAATTTGTGACATGCCAGCTTTTTTGTTGTTCACTGGCATCTAGGCTTGAGCAACTTACACACTTGATTGGGCACCTGTTGTCCATTCTGCAGTGCATATTTGGCTAAATGTCCCTTTTTTGTGTGTATTTTAGGTTACTTATAATATTATGTTTGTTACCTTTTTTACTGTTTTTGTAATCTGGACTCGACAAGTAAAGTGGAAAGGCTGATGTTCCCAGCACTGCCTAGATTTATTAGCTATAGTTTACAATGATGGAGGTGTCATGTAATAAATTGTTCTATATTTTTTGTCTGTTTTCAGGTTGTTGAACGTTGATAAGATGCATTGATGTGTGGTTTGTAATATGTGGACAAACTTTACGTGGTGACAGTTCTGAGATGACCGTAGCTGTTGACAGGACTATAAACGACTAACTTTTTATTTATTTTTAATATTTATTTATAAATGACTAATTAACTAAGTTGGACAAGGGTGCTTGATAATGGATATTGTATTGGGAAGGACCGAGATGCTTTGGTTGATGATTCTTATTTGCTGGCAGGCAGCTTGGTCTGTTTACAGTGTGTTGAAGCATGGGAAAGATAGAATATGACTTATTGTATATAGTTAAGTTTATATCGTATTACTAGAAAACACAATACTTGTAAAGGCTCACAAATAATATATCCTTTCTTGAAAGTCACTTGAAATTCTTGTGGCACTCAAACTTTCATTTTTGATTTTTTGGGGGGTATATAACTTTGCTATTTAAGTCTTTGACATTTTTAATTCTTTGCTTTAACAGAGTTTGTGCAATATTTGCGCTAACATTTGAAATGATTGACAATGTGGTTTTCTAATGAGAATGTTGTATATGACTGACTGAGATGGTGTTCTTTGAAAGAATCAGTCTATGTTGCTTAGCGTTTTCTTTGCTTTAACAGAGTTTGTGCAATATTTGTGCTAATTTTGTACTAACATTTGAAAAGATTGACAATGTGGTTTTCTAATGAGGATTTTGTATATGACTGACTGAGATGGTGTTCTTTGAAAGAATCTAGTCCGTGTTGCATAGCGTTGCTTGGAATTGCTATGTACTGTTGAAGAGGTGGGAGTATTTTGCCTGGCGAAAGCTACCATAATTGTTGGCCTATACGGCGCTACAGGGCGCATCCCCGGCTATTTAGAAATAATGTGTTTTGGTCACAAATATCACTTTGCTTGTTTCAAGCCAACACCTTTCTGTGAATGACGTCAAACCTAATTTACGATACCGAAGATATGACGTTGTGGGCGAGACACAATGGCCGCCTGATTCCAGCTGGCAGATGTGCGATTTAAAAAACAAATGTGTGAGTGCTCGCTTTATTTTGAAGAATGTCACACAAAAGTTGGGTGGGTAATAGTGATAGAGTTTCCAGTCTGTGCTTATCAATATTCTAAAATCATGCTGTTGCGTTTATCACAGCGTTTTTGTGTCTGAATAGAGCGTTTGGATTCTTTTTCTTTTTTTTCTCTTTTGTTTTCTGCAGACTTTAAAATGATGTTATAACATATTTTATTTGCCTTGGCATGAGGCTGTGTCAGACCAGTTGACATAAGCTAGAACGCCAAGGCTACATCAAAATGTTGTTATGCTCTGAATGGTTGTGCGGGGATTGTCTTAAGCCATGACAAGCTCCCAGCATAACATCATCAGTCTAAAATCCCCCGAAGACGGAGTGTGGCTGCCCACATGGCGGGGTAATCAAAAACGGTCACACACGTAATGTTCTCATCCCTAGCTGGTGCATTTGTACTGAATTGTTCAAGTGCTCTGGCTGTTGGGATGATCCCTGGAGTCGTTAAGCCAGGGAACAACAACAACAACAACATATTTTATTTCCCTCTCTCATCCCTCCACTCCCGCATTTGGATTCTATTCCCTTTAAGCCAAATAGATTTTTATTTCCCCCTAGTCAAAGATTTTGAATCTCTGACTAGAGGGCCATAGATCAAAGTAGCGGTAAATGAAGGGCAGGAGTAGTGCCGGTCGGGGTTTGGCCCCGGGGACCGCTACGGTAGCCGGGTTGGTCTTGCCTGGATACTGTGAAACAAAGGTCTATGGCCCACCCACCCCCTCCACACACACACACACACACTTTTTTTCCACACACACTTTGCCCCAAATTAGTTTTCTAGTTATTTTATTTTCCGCATTGCAGAACCTCTTAAGTCACTGTAATGTCTACTGAGATGGCGTGACAAGAAACTATTGAAGATTTGAAGACTAGTCAAATTAGCACTTTACCAATCACACTATGTTCTAAGTTAGCAACATGCACTTCGTGTTGTGTTCAATATATTACAGGGTGATGCAATAGTTATTGAATATTCAAAATAGCCAGGGTGTTCACAATTATTTATTTTAAGGTTATTGTGCAATTACGATATACTGAGAGAATACTCGGCTTTGTCTTTTGCATTGTTGTTGACTGAACCATATTACCGCTATTATGAAAGGATACAGAGAGAGAGAGAGAGTCAGACATTTCCATTTTTCTTAAGAATTTTGTTTTTTGGGGGGGGGGGGGGGGGGGGGGCAGTATACTTTCTAGTCTTTTATGTGCAATTTGACAAATCGATTATCAATAATTTTTATAAAAATGTTTTGAAAGGAAAGCAAGCTTTTTTTCTGAGTTTCGATATTTAAAAAATACCCTTATAGTATACTGTATATAACATTATATAAGCTGTACTAAACACATTTTGCGCTGTGACAATAATGTACTGTCAGCTCTCTTTATTTTTGGATAGTACTACTAGCCTGGCCCCACCTTTAAATGAGAGGAGGTCTTTTAACGAAGGGTCTACTATTAGTAGTCAAACCTCTATTATAAGACCCTTCGTTAAAAGACCTCCTCTCATTTAAAGGGTGGGGCCAGGCTCTTTTGGTTGAAGAATCGTTTCAAATCGGTTCTCAGCGATAAAATACGCTTTTGTTGACTACTGCAGGTTGAAGATTAAGGTTTTCTCACCTTTTGGGGGGCTATATCTTGTTAGTCTCCAACTCATCTGAAGCGGGAATTGAAAGAATTTGTTTGAAGCGCTGTGTTGTACAAGGTGATACTCAAGTGGGATGCACTTCTGATTTTGTGTTCCTATGATGTAATGTGTTCTATGACGTAGGAAAAACTATGACGGAAACCCGGCAAATTAGGGGCCCGGCTGTTCTACCATACCATACCAATTCAAGCCACCGGCAGAAAGAGAAGATGAGAAAGAAGATGAAGAGTGGCAGGGCGATGACAACATTGGCTGTGGGGGTCCCTCCTGTTCATGTTTTCTATCCATTTTCGCAGCCGAAGCTGGATCTTTGAAAGGAAACCTGTGAAATGTGTAGCATGACCCGGTTACTTGTTCTTTGAAGCACCCAACCAGTAGCATTTTTAGTAGGACCCCCGAAAAACATTCTTTTACTTTTGCAATCCAGTTCTATGTCATCATTTCTGCTTTCGACGCAAATCAAAAAATTTTCAATTTCTGAGCATCGTTTTAAAAAACCCACTAAATGACAATCCCGAAAATTCGCCCTTTCAGTGCATTTATAGTATCTATTTATGTTCATCTAAACAACGCAATCAAGGCCAAGTGTATCCGAAAACGTTTACAATTTAAAAAAAAGACCTTTAAGACTAAATTTTTGGGAACGGATGTTGAACTCTTCCTATCAAAGCAACCTCCAATTTAAGACCAATTAATTAAAAAAATTACAAAAAAACACCTTATTATGGCTGTACCATAGCCGATGAGGTTTATCTGAGGCGTGGTTACCGCTACACATATATCTATATTGATAAAAACTCGGGACTTTACTGGTGTTGCACTGCCTCCGGGCATTGCAGCCAGTATTGTTCCCACCATCTTTGTATTTACGAATGTCCCATATGTGTCTATGACCGAGAGGACGTAAAACACCATTTTTCTTCTTCTCTAGACCAATTAAAAAAACCATACACATATGTATTATTAAAAATTCGGGACTTTCCTGGTGTTGCACTGCCTCGGAGCATTGCCTCCAGGATAATTCCCACCATCTTTATATCTACTAATGTCCCATATGTGTCTGTTCCAGACCGGAGGACATTAAACAGAATTTCATGAAGACCGATTTTTCCTGACTTTTTTTAAGTCTTCAAATAGAGGTTTGACTATACCTTCTGTGTATTCTTTCTCTTTTGTGACTGATTTTTTTGGTCTTACTTTCCCTGTTTTATTTATTACTTTTTCATAATCCATACTTTATTGTGCTTAGGTGGTAAAATATACCTTTCCTCTCATGTCTTTCTTTAAAATGGGAATCACTGTGTTCACAATTTTTTCCATGGAAAATTAAAATTGTGATATTTGTTTTGTACATATCATTTAAAATTTATTTTTGAAAGTTTTTCGCCGTTGATTCTTTAGCACCACACAAACAAATTCACAAAAAGTGCAGAGTGACGTTATTTTATTGACGAGACAAAACAGAACATGTAATATTTCAACAAAAATGTCTTTTTCAAACAACATAGACAACACAACAATACTTCCCCTCTTCACAGTCTCCAAATCTCCAATTGATTCTTTAGGATGATAACAGTTTCTTTACATAGTGATATAGAAATGTTAGGCGTTAAGTTGGATACATATCGTTATGTGTGTGTTTATCAACTTTATATGCATAAAATGACAAAATGAATTTGATACCGGTATTTATCGTTGCACTGATCATTATGTCTGTGTACATATCAATACAATGACATTATCATCTCTACACATATTTCAATATTTTTGTTTTTGTTTTGAGCGTATCCACAAAAATAGTCAAAATATTTTTGATATGTTTGTTTAAATTACAGTAGGGATTCTTCTGAAAATCATCTTTTGCAACCCGAACCGCCATGATTACAAACAGCCTTCTGGACCTTCAACCTTCCCCAACCTTCTGGACGTTCTGTGCTTGTAGCTTCCTCTAACCTGCCACTCTCTTTGACTCTGCCTTTTCCCTTTGCTTTCTGTCATCTACTATCTTTCTGACTTATTGGCCCATTCTCCTGCCTTTTTTTCCAAAAACATCTTCCAAATATTTTCTCCTTTGAGCTCCTCCGAAATCGGAATGTGTCGGCTGTACGCAGCGGGAAGACCAGTGAAAACTGAATACCGGACACATACATACCTTACCCATTATGGCCATATGGCCTGGAACGCAGAAGAAGAAGAACAAACGAACAAACAATAACACAGAAAGAAACAGACACAAAAGAAAACAGACAAAGAAATAAGCAAACAATATCGACAGATTCTGTTCATTATTTTAAGCTCCGGCTGCATGGAAAAACTTGCATCATACAATTAACAAACATCAGCAATATGTTTACAACAGTTTTGAATTTTTTGTCCTTTGCACGACTAAAATCAACAAAGGAGTATAAGTTTGTCCTGGTATGTTTTTCTGTTTGTCATTTTTTTTTTTTTTTTTTTTTTTTTTTTATGAGGTTGAGTGAGTTTCAGGAGTACATTAAAGGTGAACAATATTGTTTGTATGCCTAGTTTACCTTACATAGTTTTATGGATTATTCAATATAGCATGATCTTGTAATTAAAACACAATTAACACATTTATTCGTTTACTTTTACCGAGAATGTGTTATTGAACAACTGTCACTTTTCATTTTTTTCATCATTATCATCATCATCATATTAATCATCACTATAATGATTTTCATCTTCGATACTATTGCCATTGTTGTCATCATGATCATCATCATCATCACCACCACCACTGTTCATCATGTTTTAATTTTTTTTTTAACCCCTTGACTGCTATATAACGTATAACATACTGACTTGATGACATCACTGATGATGTTATCAGATGAAGAGGAATAACTCTGTTATGCTTGCTTTTGCTCTAACACTGTCAAGAGAGTTATATCCCCAGACCATTTTGCCAGATTGGCTCTATCAGTTGTCTTTTTCATGGCATGATTTGTACAATATTTTCTTTAATTTTCTCTGGCAGTCAAGGGGTTAATTACCCTTTATTTTCAATCCGATTGATGTTATGTTTGAGCCGTGTTGCGTTTTGAGGGGGAAAGGGGGCCTTTGGGGCCTGCAGGAAAGAAAGAGAAATAAAAAAGATATCTCCAGTTCGTCTTTGGCTTCGTTGTTCTTTTTAATTTGTTGACTGGGTCATCTTGTTTATTTCTTTAAGCCTTCTCTCTCTGTCTTCCCTTCCTGTTCTCCCCTCTTTTCTCTTTCCCACCCTCTCTGCAAGGCAAGGCAAGAAATTTATTTCATACCCCATTTGGGCACAGAAATGTAAAAACATACACACACATAAATAAATTTCCAAGAATCAACCCAAGAGTGATGTCCAAAATCATTTCAAAGATAACTGCATCTCTGTCTCTTTCTGTCACTGTGTGTGTGTGTGTGTGTGTGTGTGTGTGTGTGCGTCTGTGTCACTGCGTGTCCGTGCGTGTGTTGAAAACAAAAACAAAAAACCCACGGTATTCCCCAAATATAAATGTAAAATACACATAACAATAACAGCGACAACAACGGGCCAACAAGAAAGTAAGTAACATACACACACACACACCACAGTTGTCACCAAAGATTTGTTACAGAGTACAGTGGAACCCGGTTATAAGGAAATCGAAGGGAGATAATTTTTTGTTTTCTTATATCCGGGTTTTCTTATATCAGATATAAGAAAACTTTTTGAATTTATTTTCTTATAACTGATTTGAATGGGAAAAAAGGGAAAAAATAAAAGAGAAAAGGAGAAAAAAAAAAAAGACAAACAGAAACGTAAAACAAAGAGAAAATGCTTTTACCTAATTTGGTGCATGAATAAAAGGAAAAAATGCAAAGCCAAGGAGGAAAAAAAGAAAGAACAGAGCAGAAAATTAAAAACAAAAATGAAGGCAGACGTGGTGTGAGTTGCATGATGAGCGAGCAAGATAGTGGAGAGCAGATGAATGAGTGGGTGTGGTGTAGGAGTAACATATTTGTTTACATGTAAATTTCTGTTTCTTGTTTTTAATCAATATTCTAATTTGGATGTATAACTCATTTTACACAGTGGAAGACAATTTTGTATTTGCGTTTGTACAATGCCAATGGACAATAAAGAAACTTGCGACCTATGACTCATGTTTTACATCATAAAATCAAAATACAGCAAAACTCTGTTATAAGATATCGAAGGGAGGTCATTTTTTTGCTTATTACCATATCCAAGTTTTCTTATATACGAAACTCGGACATAAGAAAACATTTTGAAGTTTTTTTCCTGATAACCAAATTGAATGGGGAAAAGGGAAAAGAGAAAAGAAAAAGAAAAGAAAAGGACAGAAAAACAAAACGAAGAGAAAATCCTTTTTCCTAATTTGATGCATTTCTTACATCATAAAATCAAAATCATCTACTAAGAAGAAGATTTAAAGGTGCCTACAACCACTCAAACTAACAAGCTTTTTTTTCTTCTTTTTACTGTTATCAAATACGTACCCATTCACCTATCTTGTACTGAACTATTACCATTTACTGTCCACCCATGCAGCTTTTTATCAGTCATTTGCTTTTGTTTATGTGGATTTTCATCCACATATTCAGTTATTTGTATTTATCTTCTTAAAGAAATGGATTGCCTTTTCCTCTCTGCCATTGTTGCTGAAAATAAACCAACACAAAAGTACAGGCACTCATATTTTACTTTTTTCTTCTGCTCAACATTTATTTTGCACAGAATACTGAAGGAAAGTATGGAATAAAGGAACAAAAACAACTCAATTAGTCTTGCAATCAAGTGCCTGTACTGTTTAGACTGTGACACAACTGGTATGAGGTAAACTTTCCCTTTTTGGAATGACTTAAATTTTCTCGGAACATCCTTTCAGTTCAGGTCCAACTCACTTTTAAAGACACACTGACCCAACACGATTAAGTCTCTTGTTTTTTCTGGGTAGCTGTGACCCACATACAAATTCCCCCAACTTCAAATTGAGGCTGCTCTTTAAATGTTTCGTTTTCAATTTGGGGGCATTTGTATGGGAGTCAAACCTGGTCAAAACAAGATTTCGTACCAGCTATACGAGGGAAAACATGTGGAACCCGTGACTTTGACACGTGATCTGGTGGGTCTTTAAGAAAATGTCAATGGTAATTCGCTTATAAGAAAATAGAGCTCGCTTATAAAAAAAAAAGAACTGCAAACCAACTCTCTTGTAGACATACTTTTCTTATGTCCAAGTTTCCATTGCAGATGGGAGAAGGAATTTGCTTGCTAAATAATCGAGTTTTCTTATAAGCGAGTTTCTTATATCTGAGTTTTGATCATAGATAAGAAAGAAGAAGTTCGGCAGGGAAATTTTTTTGCTTCATTATAAGCAAGTTTTCTTATAAGCGAGTTTCTTATAAGCGGATTCGGCTGTATATTTCTATATTCAGGTTAGAGTGTCTGTGACGTAGCTGCTCTGACGTAAATTTTCCTCTTTTGTTTGTTTTGTTGGAACACTGCACTTTTTGGAACATGAATTCAGTTCATGCCCTAATTTTTTTTAAATTGCTTATAAGAAAATCAAACCGCTTATAAGAAAATGAACTGCAAACCAACTCCCTTGTATGAAATCATTTTCTTATATCCGAGTTTACATCGCGGATGGGAGAACGAATTTGCTTCCTTATAACCGGGTTTTCTTATAAGCGGTTTTCTTATATCCGAGTTTTGATAATACATAAGAAAGAAGGAGTTCGGCCTGGGAAATTTTTTTTCTTTCTTATAAGCGGGTTTTCTTATAAGCGGGGTTCTTATAAACGGGTTCGACTGTAGTGTGCTGCTTATCCTACGGTGTCATAATGAATAAGTAGTCCTATTAAATATCTACCTCTGCGCATGCGCATTAGAAGTAGTCCTAGCGTAGCCAATCAGAATCGTTTGTTTGTCAGCCATTGTGAATTTTACGGATTATGGATTTATGGACTTGTACATCGATTTATCGGCAAATATGTAGATTTACACCCACCTGCTCTATTTTTTTGTTCTTTCCGTGGTTAGGGATAGGGTTAGGGTTAGGGTTAGGGTTAGGGATAGGGTTAGGGTTAGATGGGTACAGTTCTCATGCGAGAGGTAGATATTTAATGACAGGTACTTATTTATCATAACACCGGTATCCAAAACAGGTACGAAAGCTAACTCTGTAATTTCAGCAATAATTTATTCGCGAGTCGTGTCCCCTTTATTTGTGACGTCACAAATGTTTTCATTTTGTCAAGGGCTCGTTTGACGTTTGCAAACCGCAGACGACTGGCAAAAATGAGTGCAGCAGACTGAGCTAGACTTCTCTGCACGTTGACAAACAAAAAGTAAGTTGATGCAAAGTTGAAAGCATTCAATTGAATCATCAATTTATACTCTACACGTGTGAATGTGTAACAATGATGAATGATGTTACAGTGTAACACTAACAGTGCTTCTGAAAAGTGAAATCATAATTATTTATTCACGATTTTTATTTTTATAATTTTAGCAGGGATGTGGTATTCTCAAAATGGATTTGTTCTCAACATGTCTGCGCATGTGCGAAGAGTTAGGGCCACAGGGATAAAAATTAAAAAAAGTCGGTTAACAAGTCAAGTGCATACTGCATTGCTGTGTGAGTGTCAGTTCAACAGTTCAAGGTTATTTTGATAACCGAATTCTCGTTAATCCTTTTGTTTTGGAAAGGGATTAACATGGTCATAGTGCACAGGTCTGCGAATGTTTTGGTTTTTCAAGTCTTGGCCGTCAGTCAATTAACTCAACTTCTTGCCAAAAAAAGGTGTGTGAAATATAATACAACCATTTTAAATTTAAAGCAAGATCATCTGATAGAGTGGTCCAAGACATGGAATTTGTATTTCAATGTTTCCAAATGTAAAGTATTGCATATGGGTAAGAAAAATCTAGGAAATGAAATATAAATAAATGATATGAGTATAGAACTTAGAAGATACAGTCAAAATTATTGAATCCTGTTCTAGTGAGAAAGATTTAGGTGTAACTTTTGATTCTGTTTTGTCATTTGATACTCATATTAACACTGTTATAAATAAAGCTAACCAAATGATTTGACTTATCAAAAGAACTCCCCTGTTAATAAATAGTTCCCCCACCTTCTGGAAGTTCTATGCTTGTAACTTCCTCTAATCTGTCACTCTCTTTGACTCTGCCTTTTCCCTTCGCTTACTGTCAATGTCATCTACTATCTTTCTGCCTTACCAGTCCATTCTCCTGCCTTTTTTCAAGAAACACTTTCAAAAAGATTTCCTCCAGCCGAAGTCGGACTTGCTGGGCCTAACTATTTCTTAGTTAGGCACATAACGGCAGCATGACGCATCTGCTCTCATAATTAACAGGAAACTGTCTGAGCGATCGAAGAAGAAGGTCTTGTCGAAGTGCCTCTTCGTCTTTATGTGATGTGGTGGATCTGTGACAGAGGGTGTTGTCTGCAAACAATTGAGAAGATGAAGACAGTTTATCATGTAGGTCGTTAGTGTAGAGAAGGAACTAGGTCAGCCTCAGGACTGAACTCTGGGGGACCCCTGACTCCACAGAAACAGCTTCCGACTCGGTGCCATCTGCAACCACTGTCCGAGAGGAAGTACTGGGTCCATTTGTTCCGGCTGCCCTGTTATGCCGTAGTGTCAGAGTTTGTGAATAAGAAGGGAGTGGCACTTTTTCGAAGGCTTTGGAAAAATCAATCACCGACACATTACTCTGTTTACCCCTCTCCACGGAGTGCAACAACTCATCCACTAATCTGAGTATCTGGCTCTCACAAGAACGGCCCTTCCTGAGCCCATATTGCTCCTCTCGCAGAATGTTGTGTGCTTCCGCAAACCCCATGATCGTACTGACCAGGATGTGCTCGAGGGTCTTGTATGGCACGTATACTTCTTACTTGTCAGAGAGATGGGGTTTCCCTTAGGCAGTTAGGGACAGGATGTGCTCGAGGATCTTGTATAGCATGTATGCTTCTTTTTTGTCAGAGAGATGGGGTTTCCCTTAGGCAGTTAGGGACAGGATGTGCTCGAGGGTCTTGTATAGCATGTATGCTTGTCAGAGAGATGGGGTCTCCCTTAGGCAGTTAGGGACAGGATGTGCTCGAAGATCTTGTATAGCATGTATGCTTGTAGGAGAGATGGGTGTCTCCCTTAGGCAGTTAGGGACAGGATGTGCTCGAGGATCTTGTATAGCATGTATGCTTGTCAGAGAGATGGGGTCTCCCTTAGGCAGTTAGGGAAATGTGTACCGGTATAGTCTACAGGGTATGGGTGGATTGAAGGGTCTGTGTAAATGTATGTACAGTGGAACCTCCCTTATAAGACCTCCAAAAATCATCCAAAACGAAGTCTTATAAATATAAGGGAGGGATCTTATAAAGGTCATTTTAATACTTACAAAGAAGGGCAATGTCTCAGAGAAGTAGGTCTTGCATGTGTGAGAGGGAGTCTTATAATGGGAGGTCTTATAAGGGAGGTTCTACTGTATAAGGCGCTACTTATTTCCCAGACTGAGACCCCTGCACCTTATAATATGACTATTAAAATAGTAAGAAACTATAAATGAGTATAATAACAAAATCAAAATTTACTATAAAATTTTGGGGGATCGCCTTATCATCAGATGCGCCTTATACTAGTTATAGTCCGTAAAATACGGTACTTCTCTGAGACATTGCCCTTCTTTGTAAGTATTTAAATTACCTCCTTATTACGACTCCCTCCCACTCACCTTATTTTGGAAGATTTTTCAAGCCCTGAATAGAGAGGTTCCACTGTATTGCATGTTATTATTTTTACTGTCGCACAGAACCATCCCTGCGAAATCCAGGCTATGCTACTTATGCACACTTGGAGAGGGCACAGCCACTAGTGCAATGTCACCCTTTTTCTTATATTTTATGTTTGTAAGTAACTAAACTGCTGGAAGGTAGGAAGGGGGATTTAGGCTGATTCAGTATTTGACAATCCTTTTTCTTGCCTTTTGCTTATGCAAAACATGGTAGGTAGGTAGGTATATCTATAGGGACAGGCTTCAGCCTTCAAGCCTCGCGGCTTATAAAACGTCCCTTCCATTTGGAATTTATTTTATATGTTTGCATACGTTAAAAAATACGATTTCAAATCGATCGTCCCCCCCAAAAAATATTTGTCTAAAATGTTTTGTTACTGTCCAGGAGATTTTTGAATAAAAACATATATATGCTAAAAGAAGTTCATGTCCAGCTTTTGTGTAGAGATATTTATTGACTTCATGATATTGTGATTTCTCCAGGCAGTTTGAAGAACCTGTGATCCTTAACAAGTGAACTGTGAGTAACCGTTCCCCAAGGCTGCAGCATGGTGGGTCAGATCCTCCGTCTGTTTGACTCTGTGCGCAAAGGCGTCTTCATTGTGGGCACTGCTCTGCTCATCTTTGTGGCTGCCAGGAACACTATAACATGGTGAGTAGTCTACTTTCTGCAGGCATCACAATTGTCAGAGGATTCAGAATTTCTGACAGAGGATTGGCTTCTCTTGTCGGAGGTTTTGCCTTTTTATCGAGTGTTATCCTTTGTGTTAAATAGCATTTTGAAGCAATTTCTCACAATATTGAGCCTTTTTGTTGGTGTTGGGAACTCATATCAATGTTGTCCCTCTACAGTCTAGGGCCTAGTAGATAGCCCTTGTACTGCAGTTTTCAGAGGATCGGACTTCAGGCTATTCTGATGCCTGTTTCTGGTGTAGTGTATTGCATTGTTTTGTGTTTGGGATTTTTGTATTGCATTGTTAATTGTATCATGTTGTAGCTCATTGTGTTGTACTGCAAAGTCAATCAATCAATCAAATCAATTTATTGTCTCCACAAGAAGAAATTTGTTGCCCAGCTTGCGCATAAAATACAGAATGAATAATAAAAACATTTCATTAACTGGTCAGTTACACAACATACATATTGAAGAAGACAATTTTACACAACAAGGGCACAAGTAGATACCATGGAAACAATTAAAGTTAACAGGAGCCCCCCCCCCCCACACACACACACACACACACACACACACACACACACACACACACACACACACACACACACACACACACACACACACACACACACACACACACACACACACACACACTAAGTTAAAACTAATAAAGGTATCCCTTTAGTTAAATGCAATATTCCTAAATTAAAGGCAAACAGTAGGATTAACTTGCATAAATACATGAAGGATAATACTTTAGATGCCTTGGTATCACAAGTCAACTTATCATAAAAGGGGAGTAAGTACAAAACCAAATACATGTCATACAGTTAAGCAGTCATAAATGACAATAATATCACAGATAATAGATGTTTTCATAATATAAATATGACTAATAATATGGTTAGAAAACTGAATTTTGTGTTAATTTGGGGGTGGTGGTGTATCTTATAATCAGGTGCGCCTTGTAGTCCGAACAATATGGTCAGGATCTATAGAACACAAGTGAACTCAAAAAGTCCATCATCCATGGATTTGATACTTATGCGAGTTTCTCAGCTATTCCAATTATCAGCTTACTCAGGGTAGTTCAAAATTATGGCATCTCAAATTCACGTTTTCTTGACTCTTTCTATCTTAGGTAATAAGTTCATTCTTTATTCTTTTAAGTTTTACTGCCTTTTTTATCACATGTCCAGGTTCATCTCTGATTTTATACAAATCTGTTCCAGGCACATGCAGAAGTTCTGGGGGGCCTCTGGTGACTTTTGGCAGAAGCAGTGGGGAAACATCTACCAGCTGTGTGGCAGAAGCTCCTTTGTACTGGGAGTCTTTGGTGGGTATGCCTGAATTAACCCCTTCACTGCCAGAGAAAAATGGAGAAATTATCAATTTTCTTATTATAAAATTTAAGAGAGACCTGGGGGCCGTTTCACAAGGGCTAACGTTACGTTACGTTGCGCTCGCTCAAATCGCCAAAAACGGTCTAAGAAACACCCTTCGTTTGCCGATAGTTCGTTTTGTTCTTGCCAAACACCGAGCAAGTGGCGAAATATCCGGAACTAGTAGTTGGTGAATACGTTTCTTCTTGTTGATTGGTCCATTAAAGTTTGTTTAAAATAATAAAAAAAATTTACCAATCAAACAAGGGCTTGTAATATTCTTCCGCAATCATTCTCTAAAGTGTTTCTTAGGCCCCGTTTGGCGTAAGCGTTATTCGCGCGGTGACCATTATCTAGAGAAACTCGACCCTGTTAGACACAAGCTGAGAAAATGGTCAAGAGATATCTTTCCTGACTTGTCGAAACCAGCATTCCAAGACTATGACATCAAAAGTTATGACATCATCAATGACATCACACACACCTAGTGGAGGGGTTAACTATTTTGTGTATACAGCAATATGTTGCTGGAATCAAATTGAAGTCTATAGTCAGAATGTAGACATTACAAATACCGGGTAGTGTTAGCTGTGAATTTTATTTCTCATTGTAAATGCAAGGTTAATTTCTAAAATGTATTTGACAATTTTTGTTTATCTTTACATTTTTACTTTTCATTTATTTTATTTTCATAATTTGTCAGTGAAAATGACTGATAAAGAAGTAGGAGTAAATGTGTGGGCTATCCTTTGGCTGTCGCTTATGTACAATGTTTTTGGTTGGCTAACAGCAATGTTTTTAGGCACCACGCTGTTTGGCTTTGCGGTGTTCTGGCTGATATTGATGTTACAATGAATCTGATTGGCTAACACTAACAGCAATGTATCAATTATGGTGATTGGCTGTTTTCAGGCACCACGCTGTTTGGCTTTGTGGTGTTCTGGCTGTCCAATGCTTTCCTGCTGTTTCTGGACGTCACGGGCAAACCTGCTGCACTGATGAGATACAAAGTGCAGCCCGACAAGAATGTGCCTGTGAGTGAACATGAATTCATTGGACCTGTGTGGGTTATTTTTTCTTCTAATTTTTTTTACTGGGACAAAAATGTCCCTGTAACCGTGTGAGTAACTACAGAACTATTAGTTCCTTTTTGTTCATTTCTGACTTTTTGTTGTTGTAGGAAATGTTTTACAGATAAGGCATTTTTTGAGACTGTCTTGGGACACAGAGTTATGTGAAAAGCAAAACAAACCACCCCCAAAAACAAGAAAAGAAAGATAGAAAGAACTCAATGAATTTTAATGTGAAGCCACCGACCTTTACGTATTTGGAGGTGCACTAAATACGCACACAAACTAAAGCATAAGTCAGAAAGAAAAGTAGAGTGTCAGTAAAGTACAGTTAAAAGCCCCCTCCCCACTGCAACAGTTACTTGCTGGGCACTTGTCAGCCATTGTGGCAGCCATTAATGTTTACGCTGACTAGAATAGGCACCCCTACCGAATGACTTAGAGGTCCATTTGTGCAACTTCCTGTTATGTTATTTACAAGAAGTTTTATTCAGTTACAATCTTTTTCAAGGTCAACATTGATCATTTGTTTTGATGGATGGAGGAGTCAAAACGACATCTTAGACAATGATAAAGATTTTGAAGGATTTTAATTTGAAGACATGTATCCATTTTCCGGGCCATCTTTTCCTCCCACTTTTGCATGTTCTTGTCATGTCTGTTTGGGTGCCCGCGTTTATTGGGCACAGAGATATGGAGAAGAAAATATCGCCTTAAAGGGCCACCCTGACGGATTAGTTTTTGTAAGAAACACGTCTAGATCACCAGGAAAACATCCTTCACAGAGATTGCAACACTCACTTTGCTCTGGTTTCCTAGAAATCAAACCGTCAAATCGGCAATTCCTCCTTGGCGGAGGTGCTGGAAGTCTAATTCTTTCACCCAAAGAGAAGGCGTGTGCCGTCTCTTTTCTAATGTTTCGCTCACAACAAAGGAAATAGCTCCTTTTTGTTGTTACTGCACTACAAAAAAAGAAAACGCTTCAACCACAATGAGTGACCTTCACCCACCCCATCCAAAATGGCTTATCTCTCTGGCATCTTTGCCAAGGAGGAATCGCCGTTTTGACAGTTTAATTTCTAGGAAACCAGAGCAAAGTGAGTGTTCCGATCTTGAAAAGGCTGTCTTATTGGTGATCTCGACGTTTTTCTTGCAAAAACTCATCCGTCAGGGGTCCACCTTTAACAATGGCAGTTCTGGTCATTACAGCACATTGCTTGTACGTCATTGTCGGTGACGTCATTCTTGGTGACCTCGTTTACATGAAGGTAGACATGGTGGCACACTGGCACTGAACTGAACTTTGGCACAAACCATCAAAATCTGATGGGTCAGCTTCGAATGTACCATATTTTTCGGACTATAAGGCGATACTTTTTTTCCAAGACTCGGATCCCTGCGCCTTATAATCAGGTATCAGAACGGCCCGCGGTTTTGGTAGCCACTGACCGTGGTTTTGGCGCTGCCGGCTGCGGTTTGTACTTCATGAGGCAGTGCGATCTTATTCTCAAATGGTATTCTCAAATGGTTTGTTTTCATACTGCGCCTTCGGAAACGAAAAATCGCGGACATTTCCCCCCCACCCCCCTAGTTTAGAGCTCTCTAGACTCTTACTTTCACTGTTTCAGAGTTTGTCTTGATGACAGTGATTGTGATTTTGGGTTTTAAATGAGTCAATTTAGAGGATATGATCGCGGGAGACCATGATGATGTGAGAACTTTGAACTTTTCCGCGAGAAATCGGGTAGCGAATTTCGGCTTCCACCTATCATGGTGGGGGGGGGCTTACGGAGAGTAGCCCAACAGCCTCCTAAAGTCCAACCACACGTCCTCGTAGGAGGCGGGCAACGGCTTAGGCTGGCTTTTGTGGTTATGGCCCTCCCGTGGGGATACCGGGGGGTCTTTCAGCAGAAATAGTTCCCCCTTCTTCTGGAAGTTCTATGCTAGTAACTTCCCATACTCTATCACTCTCTTTGACTCTGCCTTTTCTTTTCTTTTTGCTTTCTGGCGTCTACTTTTTTTTGCCTTATTGGTCCATTCACCTGCATTTTTTCTATAAAACCCTTCCACGTTTTTCCTTTTTACAATTTATAACATGCCATTTTTTTTTTTATTGTACACTGGCATCCACACGTGATACTTGCGCACTTGAGTGGGCACCTGTTGTCCATTATGCAGTGCATATTAGCTTATATAGCCTTTTTTTTAATGTATTTTAGCTTACTAGTATGTATTTGTTAGCCTTTTTTACTGTTTTTTTCTAACCTGGATCCGATAAATAAGAGTAACGTGGCTCCACGTTTCCAGCACTGTGTGGACTTATGTGCTATAGGGTATAATAATGGAAGTGTCATGTTATGAATTGTACATTTTTTGTTTTCAGGTTTTGTACGTTGTTAAGATTCTTGGATTTGTGTTTTGCTATGCGTGGTAGAACTTTATGTGGTGACAGTCCTGAGATAACCATAGCTGTTGACGGGACTATAACAGACTAACTAACTAACTAACGGGTAGCGAATGATCGCAATGATGCCGACTACAGACAAACGAAATATTGGGTTTAACGTCCTCCCGGCCAGGGCTGGCACCATATGGGACAAAAATAAATAAATGGAGATGCGGGGTATCGATCCCTGCCGACTACGGACTAGAGTTTTGTGGGGTCCGACTCGATGTCGACTCCGAGTCATGGCGGGTGTTGTTCGTCTGCGGATTGGACACTGGAGTATTCTGATGCCTGTATAATGTGACCCATGAAACAGTAAGAAAATACAGAAACAAAATCTGGAATTTGGGTAAAATTTGGGGGGTGCGCCTTATAGTCAGAAAAATACGGTAGTACTCCAATGGTGCAAAGCATGTTAGTAAACCGAACCCAGCCTTTATCGTCTGAAAATTCTAATGAGGCTTTATTCTACTTCTTGGCAACATGAAAGGGCGATACTTTTAGGATGGAGTTGACCATGCCACCTAGTGACAAGTCAAGGGCAGACAATTTTCTGTAGCTATATACTACTACTTCAAGACAGGCAAGGGCGATGATCTTATGTAGATGGCGCACACGTCTCAGTGCATGAGACAGGGGCAGAGAATTTTCAGTATAAAGCCTCATTTGTTGTTGTTGTTGTTGTCGTACCCTGGCTAAAACACTCCAGGGATCATCCCAACAGCCAAAGCACTTGAACACTATGGTACAAATGCACCACCTAGGGATGAGAACATTATGTGTGTGAATACCCCGCCACGAGGGCAGCCACACTCTGACTCAGAGGATTTGGAAGACTGATGATGTTATGCTGGGAGCTTCTCATGGCTAAAGAGAATCCCCGCATAACTATGCAGAGCATAGCAACATTTTGATGTAGCCTTGGTGTTCCAGCCTACGTCAATCGGTTGGATACAGCCTTAAGTCAAGACGTCCTCATTTGTTATTTGTGCAGGTTTCCAAGGATTTCCTTCGCCGCACGGTGCATAGCTAAAGACATTTTGATGTAGCCTTGGTGTTCTAGCCCATGTCTTTGTGCAGGTTCCCAAGGACTTCCTTCACTGCACGGTGCATGGCTAAAGACATTTTGATGTAGCCTTGGTGTTCTAGCCCATGTCTTTGTGCAGGTTCCTAAGGACTTCCTTCGCCGCACGGTGCATGGCATAACAACATTTTGATGTAGCCTTGGTGTTCTAGCCCATGTCTTTGTGCAGGTTCCCAAGGACTTCCTTCGCCGCACGGTGCATGGCTAAAGACATTTTGATGTAGCCTTGGTGTTCTAGCCCATGTCTTTGTGCAGGTTCCCAAGGACTTCCTTCGCCGCACGGTGCATAGCTAAAGACATTTTGATGTAGCCTTGGTGTTCTAGCCCATGTCTTTGTGCAGGTTCCCAAGGACTTCCTTCGCCGCACGGTGCATGGCTAAAGACATTTTGATGTAGCCTTGGTGTTCTAGCCCATGTCTTTGTGCAGGTTCCCAAGGACTTCCTTCGCCGCACGGTGCATAGCTAAAGACATTTTGATGTAGCCTTGGTGTTCTAGCCCATGTCTTTGTGCAGGTTCCCAAGGACTTCCTTCGCCGCACGGTGCATGGCTAAAGACATTTTGATGTAGCCTTGGTGTTCTAGCCCATGTCTTTGTGCAGGTTCCCAAGGACTTCCTTCGCCGCACGGTGCATGGCTAAAGACATTTTGATGTAGCCTTGGTGTTCTAGCCCATGTCTTTGTGCAGGTTCCCAAGGACTTCCTTCGCCGCACAGTGCATAGCTAAAGACATTTTGATGTAGCCTTGGTGTTCTATCCCATGTCTTTGTGCAGGTTCCCAAGGACTTCCTCCGCCGCACGGTGCTGCACGTGGTGTTCAACCAGATTGTGGTGGGGTTGCCCTTCGCCTCCCTGACGCAGCTGGCCATGGAGTGGAGAGGCTGCAGTGTCTCCCCGGATGAGCTGCCCACCTTCCACTGGGCCCTGCTGGAGCTGTGCATCATCGTGCTGGTGGAGGAGCTGGGATTCTACTACTCCCACAGGTAGTGAGGGTATTCTATTGGTCCTGACCTGGGTGTGACCCGGCCTCCTGAGCGTGTAGGGAGTTCAGGGTCGAAAACGCTTGATTGAGAGGGGGGCTTCTTCTCTGAAGACCCTCTGTTGTCCAGCTCTGCGTAGAGTTTCAATTTCAAGTATAGTTTAATATTGGCAAAAGAGAAATTCAGGTTAGGTGCAACAACATGACAGGGATGCAACAGAACTGAAAGAACATTAATCAAACGTGTGAAACACAATTATACCAACCAAATAGTTATCGTTAAAATTCAATACATCAACTTAGGGATGTGCACATTAAAAACACACACACTCATGCACACACACACACACACACACACACACACACACACACACACACACACACACACACACACACACACACACACACACAGAGTTGTTCAAATAGTCGAGTCAAAGACCTCTTATGAAGGGGAAGTGAACAAGCAATATAACCATTATTTACTTGTACAATCCATAAGATAACAACAATTGAAATACATCTCATCATCAACAATCATTGCACATGATAATAATATCTCCACACATTACAATTACTGCAGTCAGATAGCTGTTAATATTCAATCGGAACAAGATAGAATAAGGACAGAGAGAAAGAGAGAGAGAGAGAGAGAGTACAATGAATCATGAATTTAGGAGATGGATAGAACGTGGTATGAAAGCTTTTTGTGCCCGTGATTTCAGCTTGAGAATCAGTGATGTCCCGAGGCCCCGGTCATAGACCATTAACCTATTAAGATTGAAAATGTCCTATTGTGTTCTCCCCTGTCAGGACAAATGCCTGATTAATTTTTGTTTACACTTTGTCTTATTGATTTCTGCAAGAGCTAGGACTTTGTTCTGTTGATTTCTCTTGTTTCAGGACAGTTTCTCCTGTCATTTTTCCATCCTCGGTATAACACTGTTTCTTTGCACTAATGCTTGTCTGTTAAGAAACTCTTGGAAGAGTTTCTGGAACATGCTGGAAATCCGGTTTGGGGGATGCCGAAACTTGTGGCTTCCGGGTTTTTTTGAGTGCCCAAACTTGTGGCTTCATATTTTAATGTGGTCCATGTCAATGAAAGTTTAGTAAGTAATGATGTAATTTTGTGTGAAGATGATGTAACCTCCCCCCCTCCTCCCTTGCTAAAAATAGTTATTCTTAGTCTGAAGCATTGTATCCCCTCACCCTGCAATTTGTGTTAGGGCTGGAGTCCTTTTTTCTGAGACAGTGAGAGCTGTTGCATGAGATGATGGGCACACACCTGCCCACAACGCCCCTTACTTCAGCATCAAACACTTTGACAAGGAAGACAGATTGTCTCAAAATGCTGGCAAGATTGTTCGTTTTCATTCACACATTCTGCTTTTCAAGACAAGCAACAGATTCTTTCTTCTTCTTCTTCTGCGTTCCCAGGCCATTTTTTTTAAATTTATCAAACAAGATCTTTGTGTGTCTACTGTATTTTTCAAAGACTTTAAAATAAACATTTGTATTAATTGTAGAAAAAGCAAAGTATAACACCTTCATAAATCAATGTTTTTCTTCAGCTGCAGGGGGACGTTACCCCTAGACCCCAGCCTTTCAGGTTTTTGTTCATTTTGTGTAGTTGCACCCATATATGCGCCTTATAATCAGGTGCGCTTTATAGTATAAAAAAAAAGGTACCTATAATGAGGCTTTATGCTACTTGGCGACACGAAAGGGCGATCATTTTAGGACTGAGTTGACCATGCCACCTAGTGACGAGTCAGGGGCAGATACTTTTCTGTGGCTATTTTCTACTACTTTCGTGACCAGGCGCAAGGGCGGTAATCTTACGTAGGTGGTGCATACGTACGTCTCAGTGCGATGAGACAGGGGCAAGAGACTTTTCAGTATAAGCTAAAGCCACGTCATTGCCAACTGTTTCCAGGATGCTGCACCACCCCCGGCTGTACAGGCACGTCCACAAGCGGCACCACGAGTGGACGGCGCCCATCGGCATCGTGTCGCTGTACGCCCACCCTGTGGAACACGTGCTGTCCAACATGCTGCCCCCGGCCCTGGGGCCCCTACTGCTGGGGTCGCACCTGGCCACCGCCTGGATGTGGTTCGCCCTGGCCATCATGTCCACCACTGTGGCCCACTGCGGCTACCACTTCCCCTTCCTGCCCTCCCCTGAGGCACACGACTACCACCACCTCAAGTGAGAGAGAGACAGAGAGGGGGAGATTGAGAGGGGGTGAGAGAGACAGAGAGAGTGAGAGAGAGACAGACCACTTCCACTTCCTGCCCTCCCCCGAGGCACATGACTACCACCACCTCAAGTGAGAGAGAGACAAAGGGAGTGAGATTGATAGAGAGAGAGAGAGAGAGTGAGAGAGAGACAGAACACGTCCCCTTCCTGCCCTCCCCCGAGGCATACGACTACCACCACCTCAAGTGAGAGAGACAGAGAGACATTATGAGAGAGAGAGAGAGAGAAGATGAGAGAGAGAGAGAGAGACCACTTCCCCTTCCTGCTCTTCCGTGAGGCCCACGACTACCACCACCTCAAGTGAGAGAGACAGAGAGAGAAGATGAGAGAGACAGAGAGAAGATGAGAGAGAGAGAGAGAGAGAGAGACCACTTCCCCTTCCTGCTCTTCCGTGAGGCCCACGACTACCACCACCTCAAGTGAGAGAGACAGAGAGAGAAGATGAGAGAGACAGAGAGAGAGAGACAGAAAATGAGGTAGAGAGGGGGTGAGATAGAGAGAAGGATTGAGAGAGAATGAGAAACACAGACGAGTAAAAAAACAACCTCAGAGACTTGTTCAAAAACTAACTGCCATGCCTATTCCTATCAGCTTGTTATGAATATCAGTATTTTATGTGAGTAGACCATCCATTTTTTATTTGTGCCCACATCACTGTTTTTCCCTTTCCCGTGTCGTTCAGGTTCAACCAGAACTACGGGGTGCTGGGTGTGCTGGATCGTCTGCACGGCACCGACAACCAGTTCCGTGCCTCCAAGGCCTACGAGCGGCACTTCCTGCTGCTGGGCCTCACGCCCATGGCCCAGCAGTTCCCAGACACCCCCAGCAAGAACAAGTCACAGTGAGGCTCCGGACATCAGTTGAAGTCGTCTCCCGAGTTTTTCTTTTACAATTTCGCGCGCTTCTTCAGTTTGTTTTTTGAAGTCCTGTTTGATGCAAGAAAAAAGGTTTATGTTATAGGTTTCTTTGTAGTTGTTTAGGATTTTTTTTCTCCTTTTTTTAATAGTTTTTTTATTTTTTTATTTTATCATTTCGGATTTATTTTCATATCCAGCAATTCCCATATGTCCCCCAGCGAGGCTCCGGCAGTTAGACGGCATGGTCACTTTGCTTTTAACCCTTTCAATGCTGGAGAAATATGGAGAAATCATCTTTAATGTAGTTATAAAATTGAAGAGAGACCTGTTAGACTCAATCTGAGAAAATGCTCTACTTGTGTATCTTTCCCCGACTCGTCTAAGACAAAAAAAACTAGCATTCCAAGACTATGACATCAAGAGTTACGACATCATCAATGACATCACACTTCTGTAGTAAACACGGAGCTGGCAGGGAAGGGGCTAACAATCCTGCTTCGTTAACATGCGTTGTTGGGCGTCTTTAAAAAGTTGGCTTTTTTAAGTTGTTGTTGAAAATTAGACAGGATTTTGTTGTGCGTTTCTATGATCCAACATTGGTAACCATCTCCGAACCAACCCTGAAAGAGCAAGTGGAAATGAGGCGCTGACCGAGGCATCATCATTGCTGTCGATCGGTTTTTCTCCCAATGTTTGCTTTATGAGAATTTGATTTTAGTTGTGATGTTTGGTTGTCATTTGTTGTTGTGGTTAAGCTTTTTAAAACCTTTTTTGTTGTTGTGTGAAATAAAGGTTAGCCGTCTTTTATTTGTTATAAACTAAAGAATCCTGCTTCTCTAACAGACATGGTTTTGGATGATTTGTTTGGTGGGGTAGAATAAAGTTTATGCAGATATTTTTTTGTTAACAGGAATATAAAAAAAAAGCATTTTTGTAACCCAATCCCAGTTTTCAGACCATTCCAGCAAGAGCAGGTTCCAAATGAGGCTCTGGCAGTTAGTCGATGTTATCTCCTTCGCTTTTTTTCTAAAAATCTATCTTTTTCAGCTTGCTTTTTTGTGAAGATTTATTTGGCAAGTTAAAGTGTTCTACCAGTTGGTTTGTTGTTGTATTTGTTGATAATTAGATGAGGGTGTTTTTGTTTTGTTTTGAAGGATGTATTTTTATGGTCGAAACACTCCCTGAAACAACTTAACTGGAGCAAGTCAGAACGAGGCCCATATAAAAAGCAACACTGTCTCCATTGTTTTGTTTTTTGGGTGGCCTCCCTCATACATTCATTTAACCAACTCTTCTCCTTTTTGGCTCAGTTGTGTTAACGAAGTGAGTCTATAGTATGATAGTTGTTTGGTTGTGTGTGTGTTGCCTCCATGGTCCAATCTCCAAACTTTAATGTTGGCATTTTCTCGGGAAATAGAAGGCGTACATCAGCCAATGGTTCCGGGTTTGATTCTCTGCAAAGGCACTTTAAAAAAAATAAAAATTTTTTTTAGTTGTATCCATTAACAATAGTTTCATTTGTACTTTAAACACCTCCCTCATGTTTACGACCCTCCATCTCAAAGTCATTATTTTTTGAGGAGCTTGTTCTTTTGTTATGTTCATGTTGTAAGGTTGTTATGGTGGGTTTTTGGTGTGTTGTTGTTGTTGTAAAGTAGGCAGGATATTTTTTCTTCAGAATGTGTTTCCCACCAGTTTGGCCAGTGAATAATTCAGTGTGAGGCATGGGATGAGGAGAGATGTTGTTGTGTTTGTTTTCATTATTTTTTTGAGTTTGTTTATTTTTAAAAACCTTTGTGAGAAACAGAATAAAGAAAATCATGTAGACATTGAAATCAAAATACCCGTACATGCATATGAAACCATGAGTGCTGTGATTATTGTGTTGTTGTTGTTGATGTTTTTTCTCTATGTTTATAGGGACCAGCATTCAAACAGAAGGAAACCAATAAATGGGAATAACTGTGATGTATTTATTTCGGCCAATATTTTGGGTCCACTTGCCCTTTTACAATGTTGATGTCCTTGGGGTATCATATAGGGATCAGGTATTGTTTTAATATCAAAGTGAAGATTTGATGCATTTTTATGACAATCTCTGCTTCATTGAAATGGTCTGAAGAAACTTTTTTGCTCCACCCACCCCCCAAAAAGGGGGAGGGGAGGGGTGGGTTGTGTGATATGTAAACTTATGGAGTGTGGAGTGTTTTTGATCAAGAGATCTGCTTTAGTGGATATTGAATGGCCACCCTAATATTTTTTAGGAAAAGAATTTATGTTCTAAACTTACAGTACACACAGCAAACTAGAAAATGATCTGACTGGACAATTTTGAAATGGCCCGTAGTATATTAAAATATTTCAAAGTGTCTCACCATTCTGGATAATATTTTAAAGGTGACTCGATGTGCTGTAAGGCTAAAATGATCTTCAACAGTTGACCTTTGTTTAAAATGAAATATACATGGATGCTCCTTCTTTCAGGATGTCCTGAATTGCAGGATTTTTAAATTGCCTAGAACCGGCAAGAGAGAGAAACAACGATTTTCTTACACACACGCACACAATCTTGTGCAATATAAAGGGCCTATAATAGGCATTTGCTATATTCAAAGGAATGTAGCACTTGTACTAGTCTAGAGGGGTGAAAAAAGAGCAGTAAATGTGTGTGCGCTGCTCCTGCACTCCGCCGGGGCCACCCCCTTGCAGGATTTTTGAAATTTCCCTGGAGCACCCATGAATATATGACTCATGTCTGTTTATGTAGCTAGTAGTAGGCACTGACCCTCCAGTTGCCCCTCGTCGGACGACGCTGAAGAAGAGAGCGTGAATCTCTCAAAAAAATCTGTTCCCAAGTGAGTTTTTCAGCCTGAGTGTTAGGTTTTATTGTTCTTCTGAACATAGTAGTAGGTACTTTTGACTTGGGCTGTTTTGTCTTTGCAAGAGTATTAGTACTTGACGACTTCGGGTTGTCATCTACTTGTGAATTCAAAATTGTTTGATGTATTTTTACAATTGTAGGGATCATAGAGACCAATATTATTTTCATTATTTTAAAAGAAACTTGCACTAGCAAATGCAAATGAGCTCCATATCCAGAATGCTGACACCTCTTACTTTAATAATGCTGCACAGAAAAGCATTTAATAATATTACATCTGCACAATACATTATTTTTGGGGGTAAAAATGGGGTATTTCAGACCTGTTTTCACTACGGATTTGTCTGTAATTATTACGTTTTGATACCTCCGATTACGCTATTACGGTCAGCAACCAAAAAATCTGCATTTCCGCTGAACGAGTGCGGGGAAAAAAAAGAGGAGAAATCAAAAGAAGGCATGGCGCTTGAGCCGTATTCGCTACTGTGTCATCTGCTATTAAAGGTATCACTTCGAGTGATGTCCCTTGAATGAATACTTCCGGTTTATTTCTCCATGCCACCATCCCCCCCCCCCCCCCCCGCTCAACAAAAGGTTTGACGGCAGCGAAAAATTCTGGTGAAAGGATTTCTCGGACAGCAATATTACAGACAGATGCCTGAAATACTGTTTTCAGAGCTTGGGATTACTGACAGTGAAGATTTGGGGTAAACAGGTCTGCTATTTTATTTCTGAAGCAAATCTGATGACATAAACACACAAATGTTTTTTTCTGCTGTAAAAGTACCAGAGATGTACATAAACGTCATTGGTGATTCATTTAAAAAAAATGATTTTACCTCACGTGTGCCCCCAAAGCACATAGCTCGAAGACTTAAAACTTTACAATTGTAGAATGCTTTTTCTCATATAACATTTAACTATGATGAACTGTTCTAACTGAAGATCAAAAGCTTGTCCACACTTCAGACAACACACAAGAGTATGTTTTTACATATCGCCGTGCGTTCGCCTTGTGTCAAGTAAACCCGAGTTCGAACCTGGGTACAGGGGATTTTTCCTCACTTTTGCACTAGGCCTTATGGTCTGAACATGGAGTCTTTCGGATGAGACGATAAACCGAGGTCCCGTGTGCCCATGCACTTAGCACACGTTAAACCCAGTGGCAACGAAAAAGTTGTCATTTGGTCAAAATTTACTCCCCCCCCCCCCCCCCCCCCTCCCTTTCCTTTCCTCATCAGTCACACAAAAAGTGCATGCAAAAACAACAAAAAAATGGTGGCGCGCCTCTGGCTGCGACGCACTCTCCAGGTGGGAGCAACCCGAATTTCACAGACGCCTCTGTGACTTTAACTATTGTCGTTTGTTGTTTGCTCTGTGGAAAACATAGAGACGCAAGTCGAAAAGACGTCACTTCACAGGAGGAATGGAAAACTCAATATTTCGCTCATTTCAGGTTAAATTACATCATTTTTTGTTGTTGTTAATTTAGGTATTATTATTAGGTACTTTATAGTCACAGAAGCGTCTCTGTGAAATTCGGGTTGCTCCCACCTGGAGAGCGCGTCGCAGCCAGAGGCGCGCCACCCATTTTTTAATATTTTTTTTGCATGCGATTTTTGTCACTGATGAGGGGGGGGGGGGGGGGTACATTTTGACCAATTGACAACTTTTTCGTTGCCACTGGGTTTAGCGTATGCTAAGTGCATGGGCACACGGGACCTCGGTTTATCGTCTCATCCGAAAGACTCCACGTTCAGACCGTTAAGGCCTAGCGTCACCACCGGTGTTTTATCTTAGCAAATTGTTGTTTTACAGCTTTGTTAGATGGTGCAGCTTGTCTTGATCAACTGTTGACCAAATTTGACTTGCGTCTCTATGGTTGGCGCAGGGTGATATTGTGTGAACTGATCTCGATCTGTTGAAAAGTGCAAATGTGCGTCTTCGAAGAACTGAATGCGATATTTTGTTGTTGATTTTCTTGACATTGTGCTGGTTGTTTAGTTCGTCTGATTCGTTAAATGTAGTTTGCGTTATGTGCTACCAAAGATACATTTGATGTTTTATTATGTCTGTTCATTTTTGTGTGTATAGGTTTTATAGTATTTGTTTGGTGCTTCTTTGCTTAGGAACAGGCATATGTTTCTGTTTTTTTTAAATTATTTATTTTAATTTTTACTATTAATCCCTTTAACCTTTACCGGATGTTGCTTGTGATTATACTTCTCCAGATGATGCGGGTCTTCCAGTACCCACAGATTTTTACATGCATTTTAACAGTGTTTATCCCTGTCCAGATGATGCGGGTCCTCTAGGACCCATACTCGTCAAAGAGTCACCATGTGTTTATACTTCTCCAGATGGTGCGGGTCTCCCATGACCCATACTCAATGCACTGCAGATTTCTGCTCTTTAAAGTAGGGGTCGTAGGAGACCCACGCCATCTGGACAAGTATGTTAAAATGACGCGTCATATTACGTCATTTATATTTTATACACATTAATGAAATTTAACACACTTAAAGCCATTTACATTTTTGACAAAGTCATGAAATTTCATGAAGATTGCTTAAATAGTTTTAGAGATGTAACATTTTTTGTGTGTCAATGGGTCGTGGGCGACCCCGGAAGTCTGGTAAAGGTTAAAAAAAAGTACAAACCCACCCCCTACTCCCAAAATGGAGTCCAGTTTCACTGACCCTGTGTGTGGATGGTGCATTTTATCTGGCTTTGGAAAGGGCGGTACAGGAGTTGATGCATTTGGAGGTATTTTTCTTTGGTGTGAAGATGACAAAACTATTCATGTATGCAGAGGTGGGAGACCTGTATAGATACTGACTTCAGTAGAGCAATTCTGTTTGACAAACCTAAAAAATAGAGGAAATCATGTCCATATACTTCAACTGGAACATTTGGTAATATCATAGCCTTTTTCAGTATAGCTAATATTTTTTTGCTCCCACCACCCATGGATGCATCTCTGTATGATATAAAAAAAACAACCAGTCATCATAATCATAACTTTTTTCTTTTAAATTTACTGTTTTGGTTGTCCAATACCAACAGAACTTTTTTCTTTTAAATTTACTGTTTTGGTTGTCCAGTTTAATTGGATATAAAAAAAGTCATCATAATCAGAACTTTTTTCTTTTAAATTTACTGTTTTGGTTGTCCAGTTTAATTGGATTTTAAAAAAAGTCATAATCAGAACTTTTTTCTTTTAAATGTACTGTTTTGGTTGTCCAGTTTAATTGGATTAAAAAAAAAGTCGTCATAATCAACTTTTTTCTTTTAACGTTACTGTTTTGGTTGCCCAGTTTCATTACATTTTTTGGTGTGGTATTGTAAGAGGAATTTCAATGTCTTATTATCTGAGCAGTGTTTTTTTAATATTTTCTTCTTCTTCTTTTTCTTCTTCTTAAAAATTTGGTGGACATCAGGGTTTATGCTTGCCATACTTTTTATGAGCCAGTGAAGATGTTTACAACATGGACATACTTTGTTATTTGATCTGTATTTATTTTAATTATTTTACCTGTGTTTTTCAAATTGCTTCTTTCTTTCTTTCTGTCTGTCTGTCTTTTCAGTGTGTCTGTTGGTATTTTTGTTTTCTTTTCGAGAAGCTATCGTAGACAGTACTGTTCAGTGACATGTCAAGGTTAACAGCCTGCTACAACAACATACCTCTGATATTGTTTTCCAGTTCCCACCAAGAGTGTACTATACTCTCACTTTATACGGGATCATATCACCTCCATGTACCTATTTATTGTTGTTGTTGTTGTCTTACCCTGGCTTAAAGACTCCAGGGCTCACCCCAACAGCCGAAGCACTTGAACACTATGGCACAAATGCACCAGCTAGGGATGAGAACATTATCCATTTTTGATTACCCCACCACGTGGGAAGCCACACTCCGACTTCGGAGGATACCTATTTAATCAAAGACAGTAGTAAATGATATCAAGTTTTGGTTTCTAAGTTGTGTAGACTTTTTGTTACGTTTTTGGAGCTTGCTTTAGAATGTTATTTGTATGGTGGTTATTTCTTGTTAAAAAGAAAATTGTATTTGAGAACAAGGTGTTACCTTGGTTTTATAATGCTGAGTTAATTAATTGAAACGTGGAGTGTGTTAAAACAGAAATTTATGTTAAAGCAGGCTACACTTGTATAGATCTGAAGCTAGTAAGCTGGGCCTGTATTCACATTGAGATAGCATGAGACTTAGCATCATGCTAACTTAGAAGCTCTTCCAAAAGTCATATTAAATCCTATAGGACATTGGAAGAGCTTCTAAGTTAGCATCATGCTAAGTCTCATGCTATCTCAACGTGAATACAGGCCCTGGTTGTCTTCCATTGCTGCACTGTGGAAAATGAGTGGAAAGATTAAAGTACAGTTTAAGCTTTCTTAGTTGATCTTGTTTTTACAAATAGTAAATATTGAATAATGAAGTGAGCATATATTGTATGTAACAAGGGGATTTATTGTTTATAAGGTTGACAACTGTATGAATTGAAAAAAGGGCAACAATATCAATGGTTTCAAAGATAACCAACCCCTAAACACACTAAGCATGACAAGCCACTGAATTTGTGATAGGAGATAAGCCATTGTTATAAGGGCTTGGTATTTCATGTGATACGTTTTTAACGAAAGCTCTCATATTAAGTGTGCTTATATTCATTTAAATGTACAGTTCTAGCAAATTAGTAGTGTATAACATGTATAGCAAGTATAAATAAAGAAAATTAGGTTGTGAGCTTTGGTGTTTAATTTTCTTTTTTTAAGACAGAAGTTAGGAATGCAAAAATAATAAGTGAAAAGAGTCATTATTAGAAGATTTGATTGAAGTTGTCTTCCACATTTTTGTTTGTTTGAGTATATCATTTTATGCGCACATATACATGCTAATTTTATTTTATTTTTGTGAAGTTACCTAACTATTTATTTGAGAGCACACTCTTGGGATAAATACCCTGTGTAATTCATGAGGACAAGAAGTTGTATAATTATTAAAGGTAGCCGTGGTTCTTTTTTCTTTCTTTTTTAAACTTTTGTTAGAAATATTATTTTTTTTTCAGTTTTTCTAAGATAATCTTTTTTTTCGTTTATGTAAAGTAAAACACCACCAATTTAAAATTAGTTTTTTTAGAATAACCATAAGTATTCATGAACTTTTAACATATTGTTCAATTCCCTTACAAAATATTCTTCCCAACAAAGAAGCATTACATGTGATATTTCAGGACCAACACAGCTCGTAAACTAAAACCATTTTGTGTTCTTGAACTCTTCAAAATATTTGAAATGAAATTCAGCCTGATGGATGGGCATTGCTTCAATCTTGTCAGAAGTTCTAGGAATGATAACATAGCAAATAACGATGTGTGCTAAAATGTTCCTAAGAAGAGCATCTTTACGATTAAAAAAAGATTTGATTGATGTTTAACTTTTAGTTATACCCTAATCTAATCTGGACTTTTTTGCGTGTGGCCTTGGAATGCAGAAGAAGATTGTTACTGTTAGCTTCCATTGTTGTGACTTGGTCAATAATTCACCAAACACCCCCTGTGATAGCACACATTTTCGATTTTAATAATCTTTTTCAACATCTTTAAAAATGGCAGCAATTATGACATGTGGAAACATAACAATGTGAATACTTATGCACCCACGCTCACCCACCCTCACAGACACACACACACACACACACACACACACACACACACACACACACATACATATATATACACACAAACATACGCTGGGCTACACTAGACTATATGCTCAACCACAACCAGACTGATAACAATGGATTAATAATGTTGAAAGCAGAGGGAGGAAGAGAAGGGAGGACGAAAAAGAAATTTGAACTTGTATTAGATACTAAGAGGGGAGAGAAGTGACAGGAGGGGGAGATAGGTTAACAGGTAACGTTTGGCCCAAAGTCATATATAATACAAAGAACATTATAGAAAATGTAGTGTCATAACATTTGTGTTACACATTTTTATGGCCATATTTATGATCTCACAACTATGTCACACAGGCTTTTGTGTTCTGAGTACATGCAGACCTGTTTACCATTTTTATGGGGGGAAAGTCAAATTACGGCTACGGAAAAAAAATACGGGAAAAAAAATTCCTAAATATAAAAAACCCCACTACAGTTGCGTCGGTAAGTGAAGCTTTTGAAACGATACGGTGAAAAGTCATTTCGCGCCATTTCCTTTTCTGTTTCAAAATGGCGTCCAAGCGAGTGCATTCTGAAGCTTCTGTATCTTCTGGTCGAAAATCAAAAGAAAAGACATCAAAAGTGGCACAAAAACTCCGTGGAAAGTTACCTCAAAATTCCAGGAATATGTCGTTCAGCACTAGGTGACGAGCATGTGTTCTGTGTCTACTGCTCGACGGACATTAGTATTGCACACTCAGCAGGTCAGTACGATATCGACGTTCATTGGTCACGCATTGGATTACAGTTTTTTTTCTCAAAATTACGTTTTTTTGTTTCAGAAATTTCAACTTTGCAAAATAGGGGTAAACAGGTCTGTACATGTATTTATTTACCGGTGAACAAATGTAGAATCAAAATAGAGCGTTGTAGTGTAGATAATATTTGAAAAAAAGGTATTAAAAAAAGTGCACTATAGGTTTATTTTTGGTTGTAATTTATGTTTGGTGCACAATATTGGTGTGATGTGTGTATTTAATTCTGAGTTGCAGTGATCTGGTTTTTACGATTAATGTATCAGTTTATTAATTTGGGATTTAGGCTACAGTATATTTGTATCAGTGCATTATTTAAAATGACAAACTTAGAGTTGTATTGTTTTCAATCGCAAGTGTAAAATGATGAAAAATCTCATTTACCATAAACTAGCGCAGCGCCTAGTACTGGCAATGCACCGTACTGGTAACGCCTAGTAATGGTAACGCCAAGTACTGGTAACGCTGAGTACAGCAAATTTGAAGCGATTCGGTTAAGAAACGGCGGAGTTATAAGGCCCCGTTTCCCGTTGGCGCTGCTCTGAGAGTGACGCGCTCTCCCGATTCCCTTCCAATTTGCTGCCAGGCTTTGCCCAGGCCATAGCAAGCCTGACAGCAAATTTGAGGCGATTCGGTTAAGAAACGGCGGAGTTATTCATGAAAAGGTGAAGCGGCATATAGCGCGCGTTTCTGAACCGATTCGCTTCCGGTTTGGCACACCGATAGTCTCCGGCCCCGGTCATCTTCCTGCCAAATGGGAAGGCAATCGGCCCAGAAACGCCGGAGATACGGGCGCCGAGAGGCCGGCGGATGCGCGTTTCGCGCATTTGCGAAACCGCGCAAATGATACGGCCGCCTCGGTTGCCGTTGCCATCGCCCCGTTAGGGCTCACAGCAAATTTGAAGCGATTCGGTCGAAAAACGGCGGAGTTATAAGGCCCGTTTCGTGTTTCAGACACACACACACGGACGGACACTTGGCTTTTTACTATATGATGATGTGTGTTTTTGTGTTCCTGCTTTGTGAACAACAGTCTTGTTACACAAACATGTGTTAACAATAATATCGTTTAAGAATCCAGATTTCATTCATGTATTAACAATGATCATTCGTTTTGCATTTTATGGGAAAAAGAATACATATTCTCCTAAATAATTTAAAGAAGTGTTAGAAATTGAAAGTGGTTGCTGTTCTTTCAAAAGAAAAGAAGAAGAAAAAAGAAGAAAGAAAAAGAACAGATTTTTAGGTGGTTGTTTTTTTTAGATTATAAAATATGGTTAATAATTAATAGCATTAGAAGCAAATTTGTTGCATTTCAACTAGAAATTAACATTGATTCTGTCCCAGGAAAAAAAATAGATTTTTCAGTAAAGATAAATTTAACCAAAGTGTTTTTGGTTTAATGCTACCTGTGCCTTGGACAGTAGTTACTTTTCCCAGGTAAAAAGTAGTGAATAAAGTCATGTTTTTTAGTTTTTGTATGTGTCTCAGTTGTCAAAACTAGCTGTATTTGAAGATTGGCATATCGTCGGTGAAATTCAAGAACCTTGTATCTCGATTTTTTAATTTATTTTTAGTTAGATACATAGTCAGCTCTCTCATTTTTACCGCCACCTTTCACCAAAAGCTTGTATCTCTAACGACTTTCTATCTGGGGTAAATGAGGTTGTGAAAATAGATGAAAAACTCGTAAGTCCCAAATTCAGATCTAGTTAAGGACAAAAACCTCGTGTCTTTGTTCTTTTCAAGTCTAACAAAAAAATTTTTATAGTAATTTTAACGAAAAGCAGGACTAAATTAGCAATGTCTTGAACAACATATTCATCGTGGTTAATCAATTGTGGTCAACACGGTTAATTTTTAAAAAAAAAAAATTTTTTGTCTTTTTCTCAAAACTACCAAAATTGAGATACGAGGTTTTTGAATTTCACCGACCTTGTCACACTAACCTAATCTTGCAGTGTATGGTTAGATAAATTTGTAAAAAAAATAATATATATATTACTAGTACAGAGAGTGAAATTCTTGTTATTTTTTTCCTGGCTTTTGAAATTTTCTATTGGTTTCTAGAATGGTTCAAAGCTGAGGAAAAAACTGGATTGCATATTTTATGTTAATCAGATTGATTTACCTTTGCAATGTACCTTGTTACCATTATTTATCATTGTATCAGCTTTCGCTGTATTGTGCGTTATTTGTCAGCTGTAAATAAAATAACGTGAAACGCTCCCTTGTTTGGTGGTGTGTTGTTTTGTGTGTGTGTGTGTTGTTTTGTGTGTGTGTGTGTGTTTTGTGTGTGTGTGTTGTGTGTGTGTGTGTGTGTGTGTGTGTGTGTGTGTGTTGTTTTGTGTGTGTGTTGTGTTTGTGTGTGTGTTGTGTTGTGTGTGTGTTGTTGTGTGTGTGTTGTGTTGTGTTGTGTGTGTGTTGTGTTGTGTGTGTGTGTGTGTGTGTGTGTGTGTGTGTGTGTGTGTGTGTGTGTGTGTGTGTGTGTGTGTGTGTGTGTGTTGTGTTGTGTGTTGTGTGTGTGTGTGTTGTGTGTGTGTGTGTTTTAGAGGCAAAGTCTTCCCCTTTCCTTCTTTTAACAAGAACGTTTGCTTCTCTGTCTTCTTCTCTTCTTCTTCTTCTCTCTCTCTCTCTCTCTCTCTCTCTCTCTCTCTCTCTCTCTCTCTCTCTCTCTCTCTCTCTCTCTCTCTCTCAAGGACAGAATGGAAGAATAGGCCCAGCCTAAATTCTTATCCTTGTAAAATAAAGTGTCTGAGTCTCTCTCTCTCTCTCTCTCTCTCTCTCTCTCTCTCTCTCTCTCTCTCTCTCTCTCTCTGTGTGTGTGTGTGTGTGTTTATGTAATTGCCCCAGCCCATTATAAGTGTTGTCAATTTATTTGGATTAAAAACAAACAAACACACACACACACACACACACACACACACACACACACACACACACTCTCTCTCTCTCTCTCTCTCTCTCTCTCTCTCTCTCTCTCTCTCTCTCTCTCTCTCTCTCTCATCATGCAAACACACAGGCTCACATGCACACATAGGCACACACACACATTCACATGCACACACACACACACAGGCACACACACACACACACACACACACTCACATGCACACACCCTCACATGCATACACACACAGAGACATACATACACACATGCATACACACACACCGATTTTGTAGCACTTGGCAACTCTTTCAAGGGAGGCAACTTAGGCTAGTAAACGAGAGTTGCCTTTCTCAAGTTTCGTTTTAAATGGCGACCTGCGGTAAGTTTGAATTCTGCTTTTTGCAGTTCGTGCAGTTTCGTTTTTGTGGTGAGCTGCTCAGGATCGAAAGGGCCACTGTGTGGCATAACTTTGATGTCTTTAGAATTTCATGATTTTGGAGAGGCTTACTGTAACGCATATTTACTAAACAATCTCTGCTAGTTTACAAACTTTAATCATAACAATGAAAACAGAAAAGAGCAGTGCTGAGGGTAAAATTAAAAAGAAAGTGGAGGGGGTCCCAGGGATGCACTAGAAAAAATATTTTTAGCATTCGCAATGCCACTGGGACCCACTATCCCGCCTCTAGGACCCTCTATATTGTAAGTGAAGCCTGAAGGAGTCCCTCGGACCCCTTGATTTGCGGGACGATTGGGAGCCCTGCCAGACCTCCAGAGAGTTTCACTTTGACTTTCACAGCCATGGTCTGGGAGCACCTGAATGGACACCTGCCTGCTGCCAACACCACGTCTGTTACTGTGTTAGCTCCATCCTGGGGTCATAGGACTTACCTCCAGACAACCAGCCTCATAATAATAATAATAATAATAAATAAATCTTCTATATATACATAATATAGCGCTATTCTCTTGACACAGCAGGACTCACCGCGCTTTACATGAAAAAAAAAGAAGAAAAAGTAAGTTTACACAAAATATATTAAAAATACATGCACTTAAAATTAGTTAGAAAAAAAAATCACTTTATCAGTTTATGATATGTGTGCGATAAAGTTTATCGCACTCACATTTAACCCTTTACCGCTTGATCAATCGAACCGAGAATCGATCCTGAGTACCGAGTGATGGGAAGTAACTCCGAATGTCACACCAAATCTTTTATCTAAAAAAATCACCCAGAATAAATTCGAACTCACGTTTAATTTCTGAATAGCAATGATGATATTTTCATTCGAAAACTAACACAATGTCACACAACAAACCATGAATTAGAAGAAAAAATCCGAGTCAATACTGCGCATGTCACGTGGAAAAAAGATTTTTTTCTCTCGAAAAATCCATTCAAAAAGACTAGTGGGTGCTTTTCCTTGCTGTAAGAACCAAAAACGGACCACTGAGAGTCAGGAAAAGGAAGCACTATACTTAACTTAGTATATATTGCATTGTGGGTAGGGAGAAAGTGAAAGTGAACGTACTAGACCTGACGTTCAGCGGGCGCATACGGGCTGCATGGGTTGACAAAATTCGGGCAACTTCGGTGTTTGTAGTAGAGAGAGAGTTAAAATACCTACATAAAACACAAATTATTTATTAAAAAAAATTTCTTTACAGGGTTGACTGACAGTCACACAGTGGATGGACAGACAGAAATTAACAGAGATATTTTCTGAAAAGATGTGTCTTCAGGCCAGTTTTGAAAGAAGACAGAGATGGAGAGCTGCAGAGAGAGAAAGGGATATTGTTTCAGATGTGTGGTGCTTGGAAACGAAAAGAACTGTTTTGTGTTTGGTGACAGGTTTGCAGAGAAGTTTTAGGTTGCTTGATCTGAGGTTGCGTTCTGGTATGTAGGCAGAGAGGAGAGAAGAGAGGTAGTCAAGAAGAGTGTCTTCAAAATAACGATAGGCAAGAGTATTAGGGTAGGTAGGTGGCTGGGTAGGGGTGGTACTTTTTGTGGGCTTGGAATGGTTCTACCGTAAGTAGGGCCAAGGCTGGTCTTGTACAGGATGTGCAAAATGAAGTTGCAATAACGATCCAGCAGCTCCACAGTTAGCTAGTTGCGTAATTCTAAGACTAGTTCAACCATTTTCTTTTCTGGGTTATGAAAGGCCTTTTTATCTGGCAAGAATGATTGAAACCCCCCATCCCCTCCCAGTCATGTGTCAAAATAATCAACATGATGATTGTGGCCACGTACAGCTAAGAAAAAGAAAAAGACCTCTACTAAACGAGGTCGTCTGGAAATGTTGTGTTTGTTTTTGTTTGATTGTTTTCCCCCCAATAGAAGTTACTGACAGTCACACAGAGACAGACAGACAGACAGATTGAACAGACAGACACAACTAGACATATTGATTGATGTAACAAAGTACAAACATTAACAAATATTGCTATCATTATAATAACTTTTTTCCCCTTTTCTATCTGCTGTTGCAAAGAAACTGACTACTTCTCCTACAATCCACATTGATGCTCCAGAAGCAGTCACCACTACAACAACAAAACTGAAGGACTGAGGATCAACTATGGCTGCATCAAAGCAGAAACTGTCCAACAAAAGTAAGCTGAGAAAGGTTCTACTGCAGAATCTGAATTTTTCTGAAAGTTCAGAGGATGAACAGCAGTTGACAGATACATCTGTGGTACTGCCTCAACCTGTGACTGGCTCTTCAAAAGAAGACACTGTGAAAAGCTGCGGGAAAGATGGTGATAAAGAGAATGCTTCAGACTCAAAGACAGCTAAACAGAGGAGCAAGAAAGGTGAAGGGAAAGATGGTGATAAAGAGAATGCCTCCAACTCAAAGACAGCGAAACAGAGGAGCAAGAAAAGTGAAGGTTTGGTAAAGAAAGAAAAGAATACCCTTAGTAATAACATAAGAATGAAGGACACGCATCATGCTGCAACTAAGGTCAAGGGTCATGCAATGCCTAAAAAGAAGGGAGTATCCAGCCAGTCAGAAAAGCAAAAGGAAAGCGTACATCCCAAGGCCAGAGTGCAATGTAGTCTGTCCAACAATACTTTGGCCAGTTTGGGAATATCGTTTGATATTTCTGAAAGTTCGGATAATGGGGATGAACGCGTGAATGAAAAACAGCCGCCCGTGCACAAAACAGAGTTGCCTGCAAAGGGCAAGGAAAGAGCTGAGGGCAGTAAAAAGTTGACTGATGTTTGTGTTGAGATGCCCCCGAAACCAAGTGCTACAAATGATAGAGGGACTGCTGATATTAAGGAAAAGAGCAGCTGCGATGCACCAGAGGAAAGCAATGGAGATACAGGAACAGAAAAGAAGAAGAAGGAAAGTGTGCGAGCCAATTTAGGAATATCCCTCGGCATTTCTGAAAGTTCGGAGAATGGTGATGAACTCGTAAATGAAAAACAGCCAGTTGTGCACAAAACGGAGTTGCCTGCGCAGGTCAAGGAAAGAATTGAGGGCAGCAAGACAGTTGCATGTGTTGAGAAGCCCCCCAAGCCAAGTGGTGAAAAGGACAGAGGGGATGCTGCCACCAAGGCTAAGGCCAGCTGCACTGCAGTGGAGAAAAGCAACGCACATACTGGTGCAAAAAGGAAAAAGAAGAAAATTGTGCGAGCCAAGCCTAATGCGAATATGACTTTAGCCAGTCTGGGAATATCTTCAGACATTTCAGATAGCTCTGATGATGAAGGCGAGGAAAAGGTAGACAAAAAAGAGCGTGAGGACAAACTCAGTGCTTTGCCCAGTGGTAAAGATGGGGAGAAATGCACCAAGAAACAAACCCATGGTAATGTAGCGAAACCCCAAGCCTCAAGCAATGATGATGATGTCAATAAAGAACTTGACAGAAAATCAGGGCAGTGCATTGTGGCTGGGGACAATGAACCTCTGCATTCCTCATATGACTTTGAGGGTCCCTTGAAGTTTTCTGCTCTCAACAAACAGCCTGTTTCATCACAAAGCATCCATGATGCTGCTGCCGAGGCTAGTTCAGCAAATAAGACGGAAACAGCTTCTAAAGTGGTGAAAGCGATGTTGAAAACGGCTGTTCTTTCAGGAAAACCTATCCAGGAGGAAAAGGGTAAAGTTCACGAAAAACCGAAGCAAAAGAAAACAAATTCTGCCACAGAAAAATCTCATGAGGAGGAAAAGTGTGATGTTGAGGCAAAGAAAAGAGTGAGTGATATAAAGTTAGGGAAGAATCTTGCAACACTACAGCTTCCAGATGTGTCGTTCATCCGCTCAGCGCATTGTGTGGGCAATGTCGTGGTGGACTCCTCACCTTCTGAAGAGTCTTTAATACCTCTGTCAGAATCGACACGCCTCGATTGTCCAGAAAACAACATTCTGAACTCCGCCAAGCAAAACTTTGGCCATTTACTAGCGTTTCACAATTCATCCAAACTGTCTGACACTTTCGTGGGTGACAATGTGGACAACTCATCCTATGAACAGCTGAACATTGGGAAGAAGGCAGAATCTTCCAGAACTTGCAACCAAAGCGTGAATGAAAAAGAAAAGAAGGCAAATAAGTCAGGAAGTGTAGCAGAAGGGTCTGGCATTGAATTGTCGGAAAGTGAATCTCAGTACGTCACCTGCCTGGCTACTCCTGACCAGTCGTCCATGTATGAAGCTGTGGACGTGTCAGTGCAGACCAGTTGTCAGTGCGGCCACTCTGACTCCACTGACCAGACAAACAATGCTGTCTGGTCGACAGTTTCTTCTGACCACCGTCATAATATTTCAAACCTTATAAAAGATTCCGCAACAGACGGCACTGGCTTGCTGTACGTGCAGAGTACAACCTGGTCACCGCAGGGAGGAGTAGAGACACCGCAGGCAAAAGATGTTGGGGGTTCACCCAAACTTGCAGGGCGTGACTCCTCTTCTGGCCTGAAATCATCGCCCGTTCCTGATTCCACCAAAGCAAGCAAAAAGCATGGTGAAGTTCAAGATGTGTTGCCTGTTTTTACCCCCGATGAAGTGGAGTCCAGCATGGAGATGAACCATCAGATGGAAGCAGAAGTGGAAGAGGACACAGCAAGGTTTGAAGTGGAGTCCAGCATGGAGATGAACCATCAGATGGAAGCAGAAGTGGAAGAGGACACAGCAAGGTTTGAAGACAAAAAACAAGCTTTGGACTCAACATCATCAACTGAGACAATGCCCAAAACTCCGTCGGACTCCAACTATTTCTCTGACAGCCGTGGGGTCACCACACAGTCAGGCAGTCAGAATCGGGATTCACACAGCGAGCGGCCAATCACAGAGGGGCAGGAGACAGCGGGAGATGGTTCGCCTGAACTACCGCACTTCAAGAAACCAGGCAGCAGTGGTGGAGGTGGTGAAGGGGAGGAAGAGAGTTCTACGGAGCTGGGGCAGTGTGAGGGTGGTGGAGAGCCAGGCAGCAGTGGTGGAGGTGGTGAAGGGGAGGAAGAGAGTTCCACGGAGCTGGGGCAGTGTGAGGGTGGTGGAGAGCCAGGCAGCAGTGGTGAAGGGGAGGAAGAGAGTTCCACGGAGCTGGGGCAGTGTGAGGGTGGTGGAGAGCCAGGCAGCAGTGGTGGAGATGGTGAAGGGGAGGAAGAGAGTTCCACGGAGCTGGGGCAGTGTGAGGGTGGTGGAGAGCCAGGCACTAAAACGCCTCTGATGTCAGCCGAGGCAGAATCCAGCATGACCCCCAACCCACAGCTGGAGAGAGGGTGCAGCGAGGACAGACGTTCAGGGTATGTTTGGTGATGGCTGGTTATGGTAATAATGTCATTATCCATAATTTGGAGTAATTTTATTTGATGTGTTCATTTCAAGTTTTCAAATTAAAATATTCAAAGATAGTTCTACTTATAGTAGCTGTATTAGTGTACATATAAATGTGAAATTTGTTAGACGATAAAAGTAGGCTTTAATTTTACACCAACGTGGTAATTCTCTACACTAATATTGTAACACTGACAGTATTTGATATTTGTTTATGTACATGCGTGTATATACGTCTTTCTTAAACGTAAACATGACTTGTTGTTTATATGCCTGCGTGTGAGCTTACTATACGTATATAATATATAAAGCCAGTGCATTTTCTACATTTTCATGCAGTCGTAAATCAAGAAACCTTGATATTGATAAGCAAAGAAACATGTAAATAAAACAGCAAGTACTACTAGTACTACAATAAAAATCGCTTAAGTCAAAATTGAAGGGACTAAAATTTTATTTTGAGATCTATAGCCAATATTTTGAGTTAAAAAGACTTTTCAACATAGAGATTATTATACTGGGACCCAAAAATTATTGTGAGTTACCCAGTGTTTTTGAGTTATCCGTCCTCCACTGTACTTCTACAAGTTCATTGTTGATATAATGACAATGTACAGTGTTTTATTTCCATCATTTTTTCTTTCACAGTTTCAGTATTACGCATTGTAGACCATGTTTTTCTGTCGTTGGTGATCCAGGACCTCTGCTGTGTGGAGCCAACGACGTCACGCAGTTTCACTGTCAGACAGCAGCAGTGATGAAGATGCAGGGGATAAGCTGGAGGCATGTAAGTCTCCTTCCGTTCTTGCAGGACTTTTGAAATTTCCCAGGAGCACCCATGAAATCAACTAAAAAAAGGTCTTAGTTCTGTAATAGGGAGGTGGACGCTTAGTGGTCCGGATATAAAGGGGAAAATCGGTGAAGTATTTTTGGTTCACATCTTAGAGGGAGTGTTAAAACTATAATAGGGAAGGTCTTAATAGGGAGGTTTCACTGTATTGTCAATTGATCGTGTACCCTCAGGGCCCCGAGGGACCCCCATTTGGGGGTCTGTGAGTACTAGAATTCTAAAGGACCCTCTAAAAGAATGTGCAGGGGGTCCCAGGGATGCACTAGAACAATTCTTTTTAGCATTCACAATGTCATTGGGACCCTCTATCCCTCCTCTAGGACCCTCTATACTGTAAGTGAAGGAGTCCCTGGGACCCCTTGTTTTGTGGGATGATTGGGAACCCTGACCCTGTTTTATGGATTGTAAGGTGATACTTTTTTCCCCAGACCACTTAGTCTTATCAGTTATATTGGACTTATAATATAGCAAGGAACCACAATAACAAAATCAGAGTTTTGTGTAACATTTGGCGCAGGTGCGCGTTATAATGTGATGCATTGTATAGCCCATAAGGACTATGCAGGAAATATTCATTGTTTCCCAGGACTGTGGGTGAGTGGAACTCTCTTCCACCTGAGGCAGTGTCATCGGCCTTGGTGGAGGAATTCAAATCCCAGATCTGAACCTCCCCTTCTTTACTAATGTAGTAATGAGCATTTTCAAAACAAAGGAATTTCAGTAATGCTAACTCTGTCCTTGTTTTGACATTAAAAAAAATCTTACTTGCTGTTGTGGGTAGGTTTTGATGGTGTGGGGGTGGGTGGTGGAGGAATGTTGAGTCAATAATTGACAAAGAATGGGATCCCTTCATTCTCTTACCGTATTTTTCAGACTATAAGGCGATGCTTTTTCCCCAGACTGAGACCCCTGCGCCTTATAATGTGACTGCTAATATCATAAGGGTGCGCCGTATAGTCCGAAAAATACGGTAGTTTAAATCAGATTTCTGATTTGTTCCAAAATGAATGACTCATGAACGAGAGTCAGTATTAGGGAGTTGATACCAAAATGTATACATATATTGTACATATTTGTGTGGCACTTACCTACCTTGCCCTTTCTCTGTGCGTGCGTGTGTGTGTGTGTGTGTGTGTCCATAGTTTTTCAGAAGATGCGTACTGTCGATCGCCCAGTCAAGAAGAAGCCACAGAACGACATGGATGAGTTTATCGTCGATGGTTCCGATGTCGATGATTCTGAGGAAAACTTGACCGATAACAATGATGATGATGATGATGACGACCTCATGAAGACTGCGTGTACTGAGTAAGAATGTAGTGACAAAAGGGATTGAATGTGTGTGTGTGTGTGTGTACAGGGCTCCCAGGGACCCCCATTTGGGGGTCTATGAAGTACTATAATTCTAAAGGACCCTCTAAAAGAATGTGCAGGGAGTCCCAGGGATACACTAGAAAACATTCTTTTTAGCATTCGCAATGCCACTGGAACCCTCTATCCCTCCTCTAGGACCCTCTATACTGTAAGTGAAGGAGTCCCTGGGACCCCTTGTTTTGCGGGACGATTGGGAGCCCTGGTGTGTGTGTGTGTTTATGAGAGAGAGCGGGAGTGTGTGTGTGCTTTTCTTTTAATACTTTGTCACTTCAGTTGGAGATGACAGTCATTATTTCCTCAAAGGTGTGGTCCAATAATTATAATGATAACAATTGCAGTTATATGAACTGTGATAGAGATTACAGAAGGGTGTAATGACTCCACTAAAGTTAGCCCCCTTTGCCATTTAGTTCATCTTAGCACTATCATATCATCTCATATGATTAAAGACCCACTGACCCACCACGATTAAGTCCCTTGGTTTTTTATGGGTAGCTGTGACCCACATACAAATGCCCCCAACTTCAAATTGAGGCTGCTCTTTAAAATGATGTTTCGTTTTCAATTTGGGGGCATTTGCATGGGAGTCAAACCTGGTCAAAGCAAGATTTCTTACCAGCTATAAGAGGGAAAACACGTGAAACCCGTGATTTTGACACGTGATCTGGTGGGTCTTTAAAGGATGCTGATGGTAAATGATTGTAGTGAAGTGGGACATCTGAATTAGTTAATGTCATCCCTACACATCATACTTATTTAAGAAAGAATTATCTGCCATTTCTTTTAATCAATTTGTCATTGATTTGTGCTTTGTGACAGCTTTATGCCTCGCTTTCGGTCGGGTCAGCGAGGAGCGGGCAAATCTGACTGCGCACGAACTGACGATGATAATGATGGCGGCAAGGTGCTAGATGATGGTGGTGATGATAACCTGCGTGAGGAAGAAGACGAGGACAACTTGTGGAGCGATGATGATGAGGAGGAGGACGAGGAGGAAAAGGAGCAGATGCCTGGATTTAAAACGCCCAAGTCTAGAGTCATACCCAGCTTTTCCCGAAGCCAAACTCCGTTAGAAGGTGTGTTACTGTTGGAATTCTGTTGTAGTGTGTATGTGTGTGTGTGTGTGTGTGTGTGTTATTAAGAGAGAGGGGGGAGAGAGAGAGGGGGGGGGGTAAGAATGAAAGAAAGTTATGTTTATTTTTAGTTTGAAATTTCTTTTTAGTTCAATTTCTTTGTTTTTATTGATTTTATATATTTTCGTTCAATGTCAGTACACCTTTTTATAGTTAACCTGGCAATAAATTGGTTAAAGTGATTTGTGTGTGTGTGTGTGTGTGTGTGTGTGATTCTGTGTATACTCTGTATATCATTTTGTGTATGACTCTGTGTGTGTGACTGTGTGTGTGTGTGTGTGTGTGTGTGTGTGTGTGTGTGTGTGTGTGTGTGTGTGTGTGTGTGTGTGTGTGTGTGTGTGTGTGTGTGTGTGAGAGAGAGAGAGAGAGAGAGAGGGGGGGGGGGGGCATGACAATGACAGAGAATTGATTCATTAGTTTCTCTGCTTGTGAGTAGAAACTTAGGCCCAAATCAAAAGTGAACTGTTTTCACATTTCCCCCAAAGCTCAACTTCTCTGCTGTGACCAGTGTCAGTAGACTTAAATACCTTATAAATGCAAACCGTTTCTACAAAAGTTAGAAACTCAATCTCTTCCTACTAAAGTCAAAAACTCTCTTTTTACCCCCCCCCTTAAAAAGAGAAGAAAAACTAGGCGAAAATCTCAATACACATCTTCATGGATGTTGGCTGGCTGGTTATGCTTACCTGCATTTTATACGTCATCGTGTGCAAACTGTTAACGCTATGCTGCCGTCTCATCCTGAACGGTTTAGGCTCCCTCAAGTGGTACACCCCAGCCACCTCCCTCAAAACCAGAGCTCCGCACAGAGCGGCGCCATCCGTGGAAGACTCCCTGCTGGGGCCCACTCACCGACCCGGCAGCAAGGGGGAGGCCTGGGCCACTCCGGGGTTGTTCCGCTCGCAGCTCTTTGGCTCCGGAGCCAAGCCGTCCATGCGGGGGGCGGTGAAGCCGTTGAGCTTCCTGCGCTCCCTTTGCTCCACTGCCCCGGATCATCTCAGGGATGAGGAGGCCAGGAGGTCAGATTTTTATTAACTCTTTCACCGCCAGCCATCTTTGAGCCTAAAATTTCCATTAAACTTACTTGGCTGCAGAAATGATTTCATCTGCAATATTGTGGGATTTCTTTGTGACACGTTTAGAATACGGTCAATCCTTACTGCTCAAATTTAGGAACACAGTATCATTGAATAATAAATCGTGATTTCAAGGGGTTTAATGGACATGGGTGTTAAATCATTGCGGTGCAAAAATGCGACATTGGCGGTGAAAGGGTTAAAAGATGCAATGCTAACACTAGGAAATATTGTTTTAGTAACAGAGTTGCTAATATTTGGAATGACTTGCCTTTTGACTTCAAAAGTGCACCTAATACTAACACATTTAAAAATCGTCTCAATACGTCTACTAGATTTGTATAGATATTTTTAGATTTGACCAATAACTAGGGAAATTTAACCTTGACCTGGAGGGAAAAAAAAGAAGTCTGATATTGTTAACGATGGGACTGCATGAAAAGCTTCACAGCTTGTTTTGTCCCTACTCTACTACTACTACTACTACTACTACCAGTTTTGTCCATAGGAAAAGATATGTTGGCTCTCCCTACCCCCTCCCCCTCTTTTTCCCTGCTCCCCCCCCCCCCCCCCCCCCTCCTGGTCACTTTTCTTTTATCAACGTCCGGTGTAGAGTAGAGTGGCACAGTGGTAGCGCGTTCGCTTCGTGTCAAGTAAACCCGAGTTCGAACCTGGGTACAGAGGATTTTTTCCTCTCACTTTGCACTAGGCCTCTCTGAACGTGGAGTCTTTCGGATGAGACGATAAACCGAGGTCCCGTGTGCCCATGCACTTAGCATATGTTAAACCCAGTGGCAACGAAAAAGTTGTCATTTGGTCAAAATTTACCCCCCCCCCCCCATCAGTCACACACACACACACACACAAAAAGAGGAAAAAAAGGGTGGCGTGCCTCTGGCTGCGACGCGCTCTCCAGGTGGGAGCAACCCGAATTTCACAGAGATGCCTCTGTGACTATAAAGTACCTAATACCTAATAATACCTAATAGTAATACCTAATACATGTACTAAAAAGGAATATAGCTCCTTATGCTTACTTTATGTTACTATGAACCGCTACTTTTTTCTTCAACTTTGGCCCATCCACGCGGCTTACAGACTGATGCAGCTTGTCTGTAGAGTTTTCCAATTCTGTGTTTATCAGTATCATTGAGTTAGTTCCTGCCACATTCTCCAGCTTTATTTGAACTGTTGTTGTTGTTGTTGTTGTTGTCGTACCCTGGCTAAAAAAACCTCCAGGGGATCGTCCCAACAGCCAAAGCACTTGAACGCTAGGGTACAAATGCACCAGCTAGGGATGAGAACATTACGTGTGTGAACGTTTTTTTTATTACCCCACCATGTGGGCAGCCACACTCTGACTTCGGGGGATTTATTTGAACTGCACTGTGGCTTTCAAAGCTAGTACATGGGGTCTATGGGTTTACGACCGATGGTTGCCAGTTGTTTTACCAACAGGTTTGGTCTTTCATCGGGGAGCGGCAGAGGTTTATACCTGGTGCTTGTATTTTTCAACTTTCCAAATTTTCAAGGACAGACTGGAAGACTAGGTGTTGCCTAAAATCGTTATCCTTGAAAAATGATGTTTTAAGTTTTCAGGTTTTCAACTTTTAAGCGTGTGACTTTGCACTGTACTATTGATTTTGCATGTTATGTTCATGTTTCCCCCCCCCCCCCCCCCCCCCCCCCCCCCCCCCCCCCCCCCCCTTGTTTCAGATATATTGTCAAATTCAAAAAGCATCAAGAGGAGCTGTCTTCCCGTCTTTTCAAGCTCTTCAATTTTACAGTGTTTGAAAACCAGGTAATTGTGGTGAGGCTTTTACCTTATACAGTGAAACCTCCCTATTAAGACCTTGAAAAATCAGCTAAGAAAAGGTCCTTACAAGGAGGGGTCTTAATAGGGAGGTGGACAATCAGTAGTCTAGATATGAAGGGACAAAATCGGTGAACATTTTTTTTGTCACACGACGACAGGATGAGAAAAAGCTTGTAGCTTACTCCTTTATCATCAAAGATAATTTTGACTTGACTTGACACACGCACGCACACACACACGCTCACACACACACACACACACACACACACACACACACACACACACACACACACACACACACACACACACACACACAACACACACACCGAGGATCTAGTAGAGTTAAAGGTGACACTATGGGCTTTTTTTTCCACCTGTGGACAGCTGCCTGGTGACCTGCTGGTGGTATGGAACAAACGCCTGCTGAAGACAGCGGGTCTGTGCAAGCAGAAACGTGTCGGTGACAGTCGCTCCGCCGTCATCGAACTGTCCACCAAAGTCTGTGACACCGCGGGTCAGTAACAGTTTGTTTTTTCTCTGCTATCTGACAGTCATTGTTGGAAACGGGTGAATTACATACAGACACTTATTAATAGACTGACGCATCAGTATTTTAAATGAGTAACTTTCTCTATTCCTGATAATACAAGTCACAAAAAATAGCCCAGCATAACAATCTCTCCAACAAGAACTTGAAAGAATGTTCTCTCTATATACAGCAAGAGATTGTCATTCAGTGCAAGTTTACCAAAGACTCATAGACATAGTTGGTGTTAATAGGACTACGGAACTACCATCATTTTCGTACTATAAGGTGAACCCCCACATTTTACACAAAACTCAGATTTTGTTACTATATTTTCTTACTATATTATTAGTCATACAATAAGGCGCAGGGGTCTCAGTCTGGGGGGAACACTACCGTAAAATGCGGACTATAAGCCGCTACTTTTTTGTTCACCTTTGGCCCATGCGGCTTATATACTGGTGCGGCTTATCTGTGGATTTTTTCAATTCTATGTTTATCAGTATAATTAACCTTTTCACCGCCAGCCATATTTCAGCCAAAAAGTTCCACTAAATTTAGCTGGACAGAGAACAAAATCTGCAGTATTGGGGATTCTTCTGTGACAGATATTTAATACGGTCTAATCTTACTTCCCCAAACTAAGAGTAAGACAATAGGGTCTTTGGATAATAGACCCCAATTTGATGTCTTTGAGTGACATAGGTGTTGAATCAGTGTGGTGCTAAAATGCGACTTTGGCGGCGAAAGGGTTAAATTTGTTTCCAGCCACATTCTCCACTCTATTTTGAGCATCTTTTGAGCTCTCAAAATTGGTTTTGACAATTAATTGATTCAAATCCTATGTTTACAGTGCTTAAGAGTATCACATACTCATGTTGTAATAGGAGAATGTGCACATGTGTTCATTGTTTGTAAAAAGGCAGGCAAAATCTACTGCTTTTTGCTTTAGCTTTGACACCTTTTTGCAAATATCATTTTCTCTGCGGCTTATAAACTGATGTGTCTTATATGTGAATAAATACCTCATATTCTGTCAATTTAAGGGATGCGGCTTATATACAGGTGCGTCTTATAGTCCAGTTTTTTACGGTACATTCAGGTAGTAGAATTGTCAGCAAAGATGCAGTTTTGACCCCCCCCTTATGTTTATAGCTTTCTTCTACTTCTGCGTTCCCAGGCCAAAAGTCCATAATGGGTAAAGTATGTATGTTTCCGTTTTCAGTTTTCAGAATAGGGCAGGTTTCAAGAGATGTGTCACGCTGCTGTGTGGATTCTGAACAAGGCTGTTTGTTATTATTAGTGTCATTACAGAACGAGTGAGGGACACGTTGGTCCATGTGATGTATCACGCCGCTGTGTGGATTCTGAACAAGGCTGTTTATTATTATTAATGTCATTATGACAGAACGAGTGAGGGACACGTTGGTCCATGAGATGTGTCACGCCGCTATGTGGATTCTGAACAAGACTGTTTGTTATTAATGTCATTACAGAACGAGTGAGGGACACGTTGGTCCATGAGATGTGTCACGCCGCTGTGTGGATTCTGAACAAGGCTAAAGAGGGGCATGGTCCCCACTGGAAATACTGGTATGTATGTGTATGTGTGTGTTTTTGTCTGTGTGTGTGTATGTGTATGTGTGCGTGTGTTTATGTCTGTGTGTGTGAGTGTGTGTATGTGTATGTGTGCGTGTGTTTATGTCTATGTGTGTGTGTGTGTCCTTGCGCGCATGTTTGTGTGCACTTTAAGCACACAATATTATAAAGCATTGTGTGTGTGTTTGTGTTTGTATGTGTGTGTGTGTTTGTATGTGTCTGTGTGTGCGAGGAAGACAGAGCATTGTGTGCAAGCACTGTGTGTATTTTACTTTCTAGTGAACAATTATTTGTTTGCCTTTAATGTTTACTTGTTCTCGATGTAAAACGCACTCAGATCATGTGAGAAAGAGCACTATATAAATTCACATTATTATTATTATTATTGGAAGTGTTCCATTACTGTTTCCTCTCCAGAATCCGTCTATTGCTAGAAATAAACAGTGAAGTAAGAATAATAATGTGGTTCTACATTTTGTCCTGTGAAAGCCTGAAGTTACTTCATCAGAACCTCCCTTATAAGACCTTCAAAAATCTTCCAAAATGATGCCTTAAATGGGAGGGACTTGTATAAGGGAGGTAATATTAATACTTACAAAGAAAAGAAAAAACTGAAACAGACTGCAACGTCAAAACTACTGTTTTTGTTTTGTCTCTTGTGAATAGAATAACGTCACTTTACGCTTGTCATGTAGTTGTTTGTTTGTTGTATATATATACTTACAAAGATGGGCAATGTCTCAGGGAAGTAGGTCTTAAGTGGGAGGGAGTCTTATAATAGGGGGTCTAATAAGGGAGGTTCCCCAAAAGAAATGAGGTTGATAGTTAAGCGCCTTCTGGTTTTCACCCGCACTATTTGCTAACTCGGTTACTGTCTTTTATTTTTGACGTTATTTTTCCAGGGCTGCCAAGGCCAACCGAGCCCACCCCGAGATCCCTGTGATTCGCCGTTGCCACGACTACAGCATCAGCACCAAGTACATCTACCGATGTGTCGACTGTGGATACCAGTGAGTGGACAGATTTGTTCTTGTATTGCCAACATGGCTGTTTTTACAGAGAGAAAGGTCACCGGACTTTGGAGTGCCTCAAAATATGGCTTCCGGTTTTTGGAGTGCCTCAAAATATGGCTTTCGGTTTTTGGAGTGCCCCAAAATGTGGCTTCCGGTTTATAGAGTGCCCCAAAATGTGGCTTTCGGTTTATAGACAAAATGTGGTTTTCGGTTTTAGAGTGCCCCAAAATGTGGCTTTCAGTTTTTGGAGTCCCCCAAATATGTCTTTCGGTTTTTGGAATGCCCCAAAATGTGGCTTTCGGTTTTGGAATGCCCCAAAATGTGGCTTCCGGTTTTGGAATGCCCCAAAATGTGGCTTTGGTTTTGGAGTGCCCCAAAATGTGGCTTTGGTTTATACAGACCTGCCGTTCACTCCGAGTTCACTCCGATTTCGGCGGGTAAACTCCGCTTTTTTTGGCTTCAACCCGCTCTCCGATCGCGATAGCCGAAACTCCGATATTTTGAGAGCCGTCAAGCAATGATTTTTTATGAACAAGGCTGTGCGAATAGGCACAGTGCTATCTGAGCGTGCCAAAATCAGTCACAGTTACTGTTCCGAGATGAAGAAGTAATAAGGGCAAATTGCTTGGAAATTCATCGCTGAATTTTGATTGGTAAAAAATAGCGTAAGCGTGATCTCTTCCTTTGAAGATGGTGGAAAGATTAGACGAAAGCGACCATGTTGTGACTGAAAAAGTGAAAAAAAGACACAATCAAAAATGTTTCCAGGCCCCTCTTTTTTATTTCTAAAATGTGGCAGGTCTGTTTATAGAGTATCCACAAATGTGGCTTTGGTTTATAGAGTTCCCACAAATGTGGCTGGTTTATGGAGTGCCTCAAAATGTGGGGTGAAAAATCTGGCTTTGAATGAGACTTGGGCACAACGGTGACTGTGGATGGAAGCGGTAAGCGTAACATTTGTAATCGATTGAGCTTGGAAAGTTTTTAGAAATCACCGATATAAGTTTGTTCTAAAGCATGGCAAGTTTTCAGGTAAATGTGCTCTAAAAACTCCGCTCCCCCCAAACCCCTCATCATGGGAAAAATAATTGATTGTACAGCTCTCACTTTGTTTTGGCCCCTACTAAAATAAATGAGATGTTTTACAGTAGCTAGGTCCAAGAAGCCGACGTTACTGTTGGATTTTTGCAAAATGGCCCAAATTTTGCTAATTTTCAATAAAAGATTTATAGTGCTTTGTCTCCATTTACCTGACTTAAAGTTGTATCAAAATGAAGATCAATCTTTCGCCTTTTTCTGAATGTGATTGTTTACTTTGGTGTGTAAAATGTATTTTTTCGAGTGAAAGAGAAAGCGAGTGAACAGAACGTAAAATTTGCTATTTTGCGATGTTTTTTTGGTCGTGGTTGCAAGACGTATTTCACCGACTAGTTTCGACTGCAAATGGCTTTACACAATGGATGATCTAGATCTAGACGCATACGTCAAACGAAAGAAGAAGCTCCGGACTTCTCTTCGGTCAAACTTCTAAGCGGAAATTTAACCGTTAATATTCCTTTCGAAAACAATACGTTGCATTGTTCAGCAAGTTTGAACATCTTCCGTTTCACTAAAAATCTTGAAAGTAAAAGAAAGAGAAAGCTGAATCTATCCGCTGTTCAACGATATGATTGTCGTTTTGATCTAAACTATTTGTGTAAAGCCATTTTGATCTGAAGATTCAAGGCCTAGACTGGGTGCGCCATTGGTAGCAGCAACACGCAGAGATCTGACTTCATTCGATCAAAGCTGTTTCTGATCCCGTGAAAGCATTAGAAATTGGCAAATTGTAAAAAAAAAATTGTGTTTCGAAACTTACAATGTATATAGGCTCATTTACATGCGCTATGAGAGCTGATCCAGCATTTATAAAGGTTTTATTTTACAAGAATTCAATGGTATTGGGTCGAAGATCGCCTCGCGGCGATTCGCATGAGTCATAGTTTTGAGTGCTCAAGTTAATAAGTTTTTGGAGGACGAATTTCGCAGCCCAAAATATATATTTACCAACATTTATATAGACGAAGTATCCAAGAACACTGCGAGATGACTGAGCTTTTTCAAATAAATAGTAGTAAAGCGCAAATCAAGAGGTTCTGTAGGTGTATTTCTGTAGGTGTGTAGGTGGATGGAAGCGGTAAGCGTAACATTTGTAATCGACTGAGCTTGGAAAGTTTTTAGAAATCACCGATATAAGTTGATATAAGTTGATATGCTGTTCTAAAGCATGGCAAGTTTTCAGGTAAATGTGCTCTAAAAGCTCTTCCCCCAAACCCCACTCATCATGGGAGAAAATAATTGATTGTACAGCTCTCACTTTGTTTTGGCCCCTACTAAAATACAGTATTGGAACATCATGGTACAGCTTAGTCTTTTGTGGAAGACTTTGAATCTCTAACTAGGGAGGGGGGGGGGGGGTGCACTGGCTGTAGTGCTGCAGCCACTGGGATTGGTTGACCTTTGGGGACCTTCCCCAACAACAACTCTTGTCTTCAAATCCCTTTGGCCGAGAGAGTGGGGATGTACCCTAGGCAAGGCTTCTCCACAATGAAATAAATTATAGCCCAGCCTGCTGGAATAGCAGCTGCCCTCTCTGCTATCTGGCAGTCATTGTTGAAAACGACAGACGGACAACAGGCTATTGATGCAAGCCGTAGTTGATGGACAGTGAATCGTCATCATGTTTTGGCCAATACTACAGGCTAATGATGCAAGCCGTAGTTGATGGACAGTGAATCGTCGTCATGTTTTGGCCCATACTACAGGCTAATGATGCAAGCCGTAGTTGATGGACAGTGAATCGTCACCATGTTTTGGCCCATACTACAGGCTAATGATGCAAGCCGTAGTTGATGGACAGTGAATCGTAGCCATGTTTTGGCCTGTACTACAGGCTAATGATGCAAGCCGTAGTTGATGGACAGTGAATCGTAGCCATGTTTTGGCCCATACTACAGGCTAATGATGCAAGCCGTAGTTGATGGACAGTGAATCGTAGCCATGTTTTGGCCCATACTACAGGCTAATGATGCAAGCCGTAGTTGATGGACAGTGAATCGTAGCCATGTTTTGGCCCATACTACAGGCTAATGATGCAAGCCGTAGTTGATGGACAGTGAATCGTAGCCATGTTTTGGCCCATACTACAGGCTAATGATGCAAGCCGTAGTTGATGGACAGTGAATCGTCACCATGTTTTGGCCCATACTACAGGCTAATGATGCAAGCCGTAGTTGATAGACAGTGAATCATCACCATGTTTGTTTCTCTCTCACACACAGGATCGGGCGTCACTCCAAGTCCCTGGACACAGAGGGCAAGGTATGCGGCAAGTGTCGAGGACGCTTCCAGCTGATGACCACATCCTCCTTCTCCTCTACATCGTCCTCCAACAGTGGCCCCGGGTCACTAGCCGCCACCCCCGCCACCCCCCGCACGCCCAACCCCTTCGCCATGTTCGTCAAGGAGAACTACGGCAGCGTGAAGAAAGAGCGAGGCGGGCTGAGCCACCGGGAGGTGATGCAGGCGCTCAGCAGGGAGTTTGCCAAGGCCAAGATCAACTTTGACTGAGGGATGGTCTTCAGGTGGAGAGTGGCACAGTGGTAACGCGTTCGCTTCGTGTCAAGTAAGCCCGAGTTCGAACCTGGGTACAGGGGATTTTTCCTCTCACTTTACACTAGGCCTTATGGTCTGAATGTGGAGACTTTCGGATGAGACGATAAACTGAGGTCCCGTGTACCCATGCATTTAGCACACGTTAAACCCAGTGGCAACGAAAAAGTTGTCATTTGGTCAAAATTTACCCCCCCGTCCTTAAACTTCCTCATCAGTCACACAAAAAATCGCATGCAAATAAAAAGAAAAGAAAAAAGGGTGGCACGCCTCTGGCTGCGACACGCTCTCCAGGTGGGAGCAACCCGAATTTCACAGAGATGTCTTTGTGACTATAAAGTACCTAATACCTAGTTGATTGGAAGGAAAGTTTGATCGAAAGGTCCACATTTGACTGAAAGAACGACTTTGATTGAACAGATCCGCTTTCATTGAAAGATCCACTTTCATTGAAAGAATGACTTTGATTGAACAGATCCGCTTTGATCGAAAGGGCCACATTTGATTGAAAGAATGACTGATTGAACAGATCCGCTTTGATTGAAAGGTCCACTTTCATTGAAATGACTGATTGAACAGATCCGCTTTGATCGAAAGATCCACTTTCATTGAAATGACTGATTGAACAGATCCGCTTTGATCGAAAGATCCACTTTCATTGAAAGAATGACTTTGATTGAACAGATCCGCTTTGATCGAAAGATCCACTTTGATTGAAAGAACGACTTTAATTGAACAGATCCACTTTCATTGAAAGATAAGCTTTGATTGAAGCATCGACTTTGATTGAAAGGTTGACTTTGATCGAGTGATCAGCTTTGAGAGATCTATGCACTCACTTTCATCAACTGAAAATTTGGTTTTGAAAAAACCAATGTATAGCTCTTTGATGACCCGTTTTCTTTCCTTGTGTATTTCATTGCTTGAAAAGCAGATGGGGGTGAGGATAGTGTAGTTAACCCAGTTGCGATTTTTTTTCTCCAAATAAATAACGATTATTTTTCTGGTTATTACTAATATTAGACAGGAAAATTACAATGCAAACCACCACAAAAATAATGCTACAATACATCAAGAAGGGGCGTAAAAGGGCCGCGAGGCCCACACCAGCCCTACATCCTACCTATTACCTACCTACCTACCGTTGCCATCCCTATTTTCATCCGTAAGAGAATATCATCTGTTGACAGATAAAGCAAGATTATATAGCAGGTAGCGTGGAGATTATACAGCAGTAGCGTGGAGATTATACAGCAGGTAGCGTGGAGATTATACAGCAGGTAGCGTGGAGATTATACAGCAGGTAGCGTGGAGATTATATAACAGGTAACCGAGAGATTAGAATAGATAGGTGAGAAATAAATTATAAGCAGGATTATCCTGGATTATCCATGCCTGCAGCCCTGGATTAAATTGTTCAATGAGCGACTTAGCGGGCTCTTTTGCCCGCCAGGGACGGTATTCACGTTGAGATAGCATGAGACTTAGCATGATGCTAACTTAGAAGCTCTTCCAATGTCCTATAGGATTTAATAGGACTTTTGGAAGAGCTTCTAAGTTAGCATCATGCTAAGTCTCATGCTATCTCGACATGAATACCGTCCCAGGTGGCATAACGCTCGAGTCGGGCTAATCCTCTCTATATTCTTAGTTGGGGAGAGAGAGAGAGATAGGGAGGAGTCTAACCCCCTCTCTCTCTCTCACTACGCCCAACTAAGAATATAGCGTGATAAGCCCCTAGTGGTTTGACTGCCCCCTGGCGGTCAAATAATCGCCACAAGTCGACCATTGTTAAAGAAGTCTTTCCTCTGGTCTCAGTTGTGTGACAAAAAGTGTATTGTGTTGCAAGAGGGGTTTTGTTGTTAAATAGGAAGCAGAAACAATTGATTGTATTGTTTTGCATGCAATGTTTTTCAGTCAGTTTTGGCAGTTGGTTTCTTATTTATGTGTTGTTTTGTTTTGTTTCTTCCGAATATTTTTTTTTTATGATCATTTTTTTCTCTCCAATAATCATGCCAAATGCATGTTGTACACAAAATAAAATGTGCGTGTTCGTGCGCATGTGCATAAGCTTTTGGGTACCAGTAGAAATTGTATTTAAAGTGTTTGTTTAAAATCGTAGGTTAGGAATTTCTTATCACAATCACTGACATTTTCACATGTTTACTTTGTTTCGCCTTTACCTGATAGATAAAGCTGTTAGGCTTTGTGCACATTACACGCGGAAGCCTCATGCGCTTATCCGCAAATAAGTAAAAGAAAGTTAAGAAAAATAAGCACATGCGTTTCCGCACGCACTTATCCCATCCACTTATTTCTGACTTTCTTTTACTAATTTGTGGATAAGCGCTTGATGTTTCTGTGTGTAATGTGCACAGAGCCTTAGTATTAACCCTTTCACCGCCGGCCATGTTTCAGCCAAACATTTCCATTAAATTTACCTGGGTAGAGAACAAAATCCATCTGCAGTATTGGGGATTCTTCTGTGACAGATATGAAATAAGGTCTATTCTTACTTCCCAAAACTAAGACAAAAGGGTCTTTGGATAATAGACCCCAATTTGATGCCTTTTAGTGACATAGGTGTTAAATTACTGTGGTGCTAAAATGCGACTTTGGCTGTGAAAGGGTTAAAATATTTTTGTTTTCAGTCAACATCTCTGTCTTCTCATAAAAGAGTTTCAATAGCTGAATTAATGTTTCTGTATTAAGATTAAGTTTTTTTGACTTGATTGTTATCAGAGTAAGCATAAATGAAAACTTTTTGGTTTGCTATTTGCTATACATTTTGTTGCTTACTATCTCCCAAAAATTTGGTATCAGAGTATTTGACATGTAAAATGTCACTGAATCGTGAAAATCAGCATTGGGTGTGGAGGACAGCTTGTTTTAGATTCATTTTTTGATATTTTTTTTTGGATATTTGTTTGTTATCGTTAAAAATTCTGGGCCTCATAAATGTTTGGGTAATGCCGAGTTTGGTCTAGTTTATTGACAATGCAGGTTCAGGCATTCAACTGACATGTTAAAGTACAGGGTTCGTGGGGTCCTTTGTCTTTAGCTGTAAATTGATTTTCAAAGGCCTTGAAGTCCTGTTCAGCAAGGAGGTCCTTTCAAATCAGTAAAGGCTTTTTAAAATTGTTGCGGTCAGTAATCCTTTAATCGGAAAAAAACCAAACTAAGTACCTTGTCATAAGAAATGGGCTCCAAAAAATATATTAAATGAAATAAAATTTGCCCCCCCCCCCGCCTTTGTATCTTTTGAGCACACGATCTAATTTTAATAGTCGGTGTAAATGTCACGTGAGTATAGGCAACCATATGTGCCATTTTTGATGCACATGGGCTACATTGCACAATAAAAAGTGTCAATGTGCCTGGAGTGTTTGTTTTCAGGAGTTGGCAGAGGATTATTTACAAGAACTGTTGATGGACCAATTTTTTGCATATTCAAGAAACATTCTTGTCAATGAACATATAAAAACACCAAAGATAAAAATCCCATCAAAAGCTGAAATAATGTCACTGAATAGGTGCAATGTGACTGACTTTCCAAGCAGCAAAGATATAATTATCATTGTGCCCAAAAAATAAAAAAAAAAAAAATTTTGAGCCAATAGTAATGGTCTGCAAGTACAACTACAAACAAGGTTTAAATAGGTCCTTTAAAATTAAAGGTAGGATGTGGGGGCAAAGTCCCCACGAACCATGAAAAAGCTGTAAATAAGATTGATTGTTCATGATACTTATACATTATGAATCATGTTTTGTACTCGCACCCTTCCCCCCCCATTCCATGAATGTCAATGAGTATAGGCAACCATTGTGCATTTTTGATGCATGGATACAACATTCACAATCTGTTCAATGTCCAGTTTTGAAAGCAGTGGATTATACAAGAACCGTTTCCAATTTTTTATTTCAAGAAACTTCATGAACATATAAAATACCAGATAAAAATCCCATCAAGTGCTGAAATAATGTCACTGAATAATTTCCAAAAAGATATAATTATCATTGTGCCCAAATCATAACTTTTGAGCCAATAGTAATGGTCCAATTAATAGGATGTGGGGGCAACAAAAAGATAGTGATATACTTACACATTATGAATCATGTTTTGTACTCTCACCCTTCCATTCCATTCACTGATTCACACGATCACAGTTTTTCATTTCTGACTTCCCATTTTATATTCTTTTCTTTTCTAATACAGTAGTTATCTTTAAATTTTGGATTTACATTTGAAAAAAAAGTCTGCTCCTGGTGGGGTTTGAACTTGGGTTCTTCAGATGTAGAATCAAAGGCTCATGGGTGCAACTTTTCCTGGTATACAAGGATTTTGTGTTTGAATTTTCCAGAAAAGGAAGTTCCTTTTTTTTAATTTGTCAAACAAGATCTTTGTGTACTGTACTTTTCAAACACTTTAAAATAAGCATTTGTATTTTTTGTGGAAAAAGCCAACTAAAATATCTTCATAAATGAATTTTTGCTTCAGCTGCAGGGGGACATTACCCCTGGACCCCGGCCTTTCAGGGTTTTTTTCATTTTTTTCATTTTGTGAGTAGCTGCACCCATGGTTGAATCCGCTAGGCCATCTGGTCCCCAAACCCCAAATGATTCAACTAGTATGTATCCTTCAAATTCCCATGAGTCAAGTGACAACGATAAGATTTGCATTTCAAGATTTTGTGTAATTCAGATAAGACAATATTAAGTCTCAGCATGAAAAAAAGCACATACCTTGAAGCTTTTGAGTATAGTAGTGGATAGAACATTTCACAGTAGTGAACTAAGGAACGTTATAAATATTATGTAGTTCAAACCCCATGTGCATTGAGAAAGTGTGCATTAAGTTCAAGTTTACACATTTATTCGGGTGTGTGTGTGTGTGCATGCGTGTATCCTGTATGCGTTCTCCTTGAAATGCCCTGATCTTCTACCAGGTACCAAACCTCAGTTACTGTGAGTTGCACAAACTGGCCTGGTACCCCTTCCCCCCCTGTACCACCGCAGCATGCCTTCTATCCTTGTTCCATCTTTTCTCCTTTTTTTCCCTGACAAACTTCTGCCTCGGTAACACCTTCCTTCAATCGTTATGAAATAAATAGACGACAAACACGCTTGAACTCATGCATGCACCACATAAAACACACATTCTCAGCTTGCAGTTTTAGACTCTCTCTCTCTCTCTCTTCTACGTAGTACAGTGGAACCTCCCTTAAAAGACCTTCAAAAACCATCCAAAATGAGGTCTTATAACTTAATATAAGGGGGGTACTTTTAATACTTACAAAGGGCAATGTCTCAGAGAAGTAGGTATTATATGGGAGGGAGTCTTATAATGGGAGGTCTTATAAGGGAGGTACCACTGTACTAAAGCAACTATGCCATCAAAAGAAGGTATAAAAACTCTGTAAATCGTCAAATTTGATACAATGAAACAAATGTGGGTTGCATTCACCATTAAGCCTACTTGCGTAAAACAATGTGCCTAATCCTACATATATGCATATTGTGACACATCAGCAGTCACACGTAATAGAACCAAATTAATGTGTTTGCATAGACAAACAACCAAAGCACAGAAGAAAATACTCGTCAGAACATTTCACTTGTTTGCAATTTTCAAGGGCAGCGTAAATAAAATCAATTTCATTTGGTCACATATTTGTAATTAGGCTAATATGTATTTCAATGAAGGTTCTATCCCGTCGTATGTATACATTTAATGTAGCTGCACCAAAAAATATACAGTTCATTCACATTCACAATTTTAAACACACACTTGTATTCTATGCAATCAAATGCATAATACACACTAGCTTGTTTCCGTTTATAAATATTTAAACAAAGTCAAGTTCCACAGCCAAGAATTCAACTAAACGCAGCTTTCTACAGCCCAGCTAATTGCAGCAGTTAATTAAAATCACATTATCTATAGGCGTTTCACAAACCCATGTCAAATTCAAATTTGAATTTTCTGGGGCAAAGTCTGAAAGCTTGTGATGCGATAAATAAAAATTTGCGTACAATCTTGTATAGCAATGAATTATGCATTACGATAAGATTCAAATAATAGCCCTGTCATAAAATGCCTACATACACACAAACACACACAAATAGACCTATACGCACACTGTGTGTGACACACATCAACACACACACATATTAGAAGCACCCGCGCACACACATATAGGCCTACACACAATCATTTACACTCATAAACCCCAGGAAAATAAAAACGATGCACATATTATTCTCTTTCTCTCTCTTTGTTACACACGCACGCACACACACACACACACATTCAATGAACTCACGCACTCAACACACACCACACCTACCCACCCACACACATACTTCAGCATTCTTACATATTCGAACAATCCACACTGTATCATGCCTACACATAGATTAACCCCTCCCACCCCCTGTTTAAACGAGACCCTTCAACTCGGAGAACAAAATCCTCATATACTCCTGACAGAAGAACTGCCGCGATTCCTTCTGCTCCATGTGAGCCTTCATCTTGAACGGGTGCAGAAAGTAAATCTGATCATCGTAGAAGCTGTAACTGGAATTCCTATCCGTCCTCCACACACTAGAAGCAGACACGTACTTCACATTGGACCTGGGCGCCAACCCGTAATGAATGGTCGGCACCGCCAGCTCAATCAGAACGTTCCTTCTCAGAAAATGGTGCGTGAATTTCACCCAACCGTCCGCCAGCACTTGCGGGATGTAGAAGAAGTCCAGTGCGCGATGCCGCACTCTCCCGGACAGTTTGTTAGCCTTGTAGTAGTTCTCCAGGAATTTCACAGCTTCCTGTCGAGTCACCGCCTCCCAGGCTTCCGACCCTGGCAGCTTGGGTCTCATCCTGGGGAAGGCGTCTTTGCCGGAGTCGTAGGTTCTCTTGAAGGAGTCCACTGGCTTGGCCTGGGCCCTGAGTTTGCTGTAGTTGGGGTCCAACTTGAGGAGCTGGTCCGGGGTCATCCCGCTGAGGTCTTCGAGGTCGGCGAGGGCCTGCAGCACGGCGGGCCGTCCCCGGGACTTCTTCCACCAGTACCACCCCCAGTTGTGGGAGGCCTCGTCCACTCGCATGGTGCTGAAGCCGTGCGGGATCCACATGGTGTCCCGGGGAGCCCGCACGTACTTCCACGAGTTGGTTAAGGTGTCGTCGCCGATTTGAAGGTAGCCCCGCACACCCTGGGACAATCAAAGCAAGAGGATAAAAGAAATGAAACAAAGGGTGAATACTCCCTTTCTAATTAACTCCCCTCCACCAAAGTTGATTACGATACCAATCCCCTATCAGTGCGTGGGTCAGAACCAAAGTGAGACAAACAAAGCATCATTCTCAAAAAAGAATGTGCCAAGTTCGCCTTTATGACCCTCCACCCACACAGTACACATCAACAATGGTGGAGAGGACAACATACAAACAAATCAACATCTATCCAAGGATAAAAGGTTAATTTTCGCATAGCGGCTTATGCACGTGTGTAAACGAAGCATGCTCTGTGTCTAGGGCTGCGTACAGGAAGTGTCTTTGACCATGAGACAAACGTTAAACTGACAAGTAAACCCGAGTTCGAACCTGGGTACAGGGGATTTTTCCTCTCACTTTGCACTAGGCCTTACGGTCTGAACGTGGAGTCTTTCGGATGAGACGATAAACCTAGGTCCCGTGTGCCCATGCACTTAGCATACGTTAAACCCAGTGGCAACGAAAAAGTTGTCATTTGGTAAAAATTTACTACCACCCCTTTCCTTCCTCATCAGTCACACAAAAATCAGATGCAAACACTTAAAAAAAAAAAAAAGTGGGTGGCGTGCCTCTGGCTGCGATGTTCTCTCCAGGTGGGAGCAACCCGAATTTCACAGAGACGCCTCTGTGACTGTAAAGTACCTAATACTAATACTAACTTATGTTTTTGGTAGCAGCATATTCTGGGTGTTTGGTTAGACAAAAGATTACATGCGGCTTTCCTCCAAAGTTGGAGTGTGGCTGCCCACATGGCGGGGTAATCAAAAACAGTCACACACGTAATGTTCTCATCCCTAGCTTGTGCATTTGTACCATAGTGTTCAAGTGCTTCGGCTGTTGGGATGATCCCTGGAGTCTTTTAGCCAGGACTACGACAACAACAACATATGACTTCATCTGTAGGGTATAACAATTATGCATATTATAATGAAATGATATGCCCCAGACCCGTTTTCAATAGTTCAGGTGTCCTCTTGTGATCACTGATTAGGTCATGGTATAGTAACTGAAACACGTTTCTCTTTTGTTTGACACGCACATAAACATGCACGCACATACTTAGGCCTATACATAAAGAAATAACAAACAAACACACACACACACACACACACACACTCTCGCTCTCTCTCTCTCTCTCTCTCTCTCCCTCCCCCGATAACATCGTTGAAAGCCCTAAAGGCTTTCTTTCCTTTCAGAAACGGGCTTCAACAAGACAACAAACAAAATAAAAACGATTACAGAAACAATACAAAGACACTACACTCTCGTCTATGAGAGGGGAATCCTAACAACACCAGAAAAGACAACATAAAAAATGCAACAAAGAAGGAATTTTGAAAAAAAGAAAGAAACAAAGCCTTCAAGGCTCACTCGCCTTGTTTTTGGAGATACTATAGATCTAAATGCCAAATTTGGTTACTTTTATATAAACTCCATACCAAAAACAGAAAAACTTCGACTTGCATATTCTGTAAAACATATAAGGACACTGGACACAAAGAAATTGGTTAGTACAGTGGAACCTCCCTTATAAGACCTTCAAAAATCATCCAAAAATGAGGTCTTAAATGGGAAGGAGTTGCATAAGGGAGGTAATTTTAATAATGACAAAGAAGGGCAATGTCTCGGAAAAGTAGGTCTTAAGTGGGAGGGAGTCTTATAATGGGAGTACAATGAGGCTTTATACTGAACATTCTCTGCCATTGTCTCGTGCCCTGTGATGCGAACGCCACCTACTTAACATTATCGCCCTTGCCTGTCATGAAGTAGTAGTATATTGGCCACTGCAAAGAACACCTTTTGCAAGAGTGAATGCCCTTGGTGGGTGCGGGGAGATGGTTGCGCACTGACCAAATAACTCTCACCAATAACCCTATTTGATGCCACTAAATGGCTGCCTTTCGCAAGAGTGAATGCCCTTGTCCGCACTGACCAGCAAGGGCTTCACTCTCACTGTCAAGGGCGTTAATAACCCTAGTTGCAGAGGCCAATAGCCATAGAAAAATACCCCTAACTCGCCAGTAGGTGGCATGAGCAGTTCGGGCCTAAAATGATTGCCCTTTCGTGTCGGCAAGAAGTAGTATAAAGCCCCATTCAGTTGTAGACTGAATGTGAACTGTAGAGTGTAGAGTAGCACAGTGGTAGCGCGTTCGCTTCGTGTCAAGTATACCCGAGTTCGAACTTGGGTACAGGGGATTTTTCCTTTCACTTTGCACTAGGCCTTGCGGTCTGAACGTGGAGTCGTTCGGATGAGACGATAAACTGAGGTCCCGTGTGCCCATGCACTTAGCACACGTTAAACCCAGTGGCAACGAACAAGTTGTCATTTGGTCAAAATTTACCCCCCTCCCTTCCTTCCTCATCAGTCACACAAAAATCCCACCTGGAGAGCGCGTCGCAGCCAGAGCAACCCGAATTTCACAGAGACGCCTCCGTAACTATAATGTACCCAACCTAACCTAACCTAACCTGAAAGATGTATACCTACCTGTATGTTCATCTTGGCCACGATGGTGACGCACTCGTACATGAAGAACCAGGTGTCGCTGAGGCCCTCCACGAAGGACACGTGGCGCAACACGCCCTCCTTGTCCTCCACAATCAGCTCGTCCATGTTGGGCACACAGTAGAAGATGTGTCTGAAACCAAGGACAGAACCAGGCATCAGAACTGCCAGAGGATCAACACGCCCTCCTTGTCCTCCACAACCAGCTCGTCCACGTTGGGCACACAGTAGAAGATGTGCCTGAAACCAAGGACAGAACCAGGCATCAGAAATGCCAGAGGATCAACACGACCTCCTTGTCCTCCACAACCAGCTCGTCCACGTTGGGCACACAGTAGAAGATGTGCCTGGAACCAAGGACGGAACCAGGCATCAGAACTGCCAGAGGATCAACACGCCCTCCTTGTCCTCCACAACCAGCTCGTCCACGTTGGGCACACAGTAGAAGATGTGCCTGAAACCAAGGACAGAACCAGGCATCAGAACTGCCAGAGGATCAACACGCCTGTCCTCCACAACCAGCTCGTCCACGTTGGGCACACAGTAGAAGATGTGCCTGAAACCAAGGACAGAACCAGGCATCAGAACTGCCAAAGGATCAACACGCCCTCCTCAGGTTGTCCTCCACAACCAGCTCGTCCACGTTGGGCACACAGTAGAAGATGTGCCTGAAACCAAGGACAGAACCAGGCATCAGAACTGCCAAAGGATCAACACGCCCTCCTCAGGTTGTCCTCCACAACCAGCTCGTCCACGTTGGGCACACAGTAGAAGATGTGCCTGGAACCAAGGACAGAACCAGGCATCAGAACTGCCAGAGGATCAACACGCCCTCCTCAGGTTGTCCTCCACAACCAGCTCGTCCACGTTGGGCACACAGTAGAAGATGTGCCTGGAACCAAGGACAGAACCAGGCATCAGAACTGCCAGAGGATCATCTGCAGATTTCAGAGTACATTTTTTTCTGAATTTCTGACGGAGGATTGGCTTCTACTCTCCCATGGTTTTTCCTCACATCGAGTGTTATCTCTTCTGTTAAATAGCAAATTTAAAGCGATTTCTCACTGCAGTACGCTTTTTTGTTCATGTTGGGAACTGATTTCAGTGTAGCAATTTTAAAGCGATTTTTCACCGCATTACGCCTTTTTGGTGATGTTGGGAACTGATTTCAGTGTTGACCCTCTACAGTCTGGGGCCTTGGTGGCTCTTGTACTGCGGTTTTTAGAGGATTGGACATCAGACTATTCTGATGCCTGCAGAAGCAATACGTTCAGTTATAATGTTACGACTCAAAGACTTCAACCTATACTAATAAAATACAGTGTAAACGGAAATGTTTTAGGATATTATCAAGCATAGGTACTACATTAAAAAGTCCTCTCTCTCTCTCTCTCTCTCTCTCTCTCTTTCTGTATGTGTGTGCGTCTGCCTCTCTATCTCACTCCTCTCTCAGCATAGGAAACATTATTTTAGAGTTTACAGAAGTTTTTAGTGATATTAACCAATTATTGACCATTTTAAAATAGTGGCAGTCTAGCCTTGTAAAAAAAAGTACACAAAATTATAATAAAATGCACAAGTCACAATTAACTTGAAAGGCTTAAAACAGACTTGAAGCCCTCTGGGATGAAAGTAATTATTGAATGAATAAAAAAAAAGGTTATTTAACTAATTACTAATAGTAATCCACATTCATTTTTATTTTATTCAGACATTTTATATAGTGCATTATCTTAAAGCTCTATGCGCTTTACATAATCACTACAAAGTTATAAAAAATGACTAAAAAAAGACACACATGACACACACGCGTGCACACACAAATGCGCGCGCAAATGAACTCACGCAGAACATATACATATTATATACATACCATTGAATAAAGAAATAACATCTTTTTCTGTTTGCAAAGACAAAAATCACATGACCTCGAAAGAAGATAGCAGTGAATTAAAGGGAATGTAAAAGTTATAAAAGGAAACAAACATTGACACTGGATGAACTCACTTGAAGAAGGGGCGGTGCATGGTCTCTGTAAAAGGCAGGTTGTTCCAGAAGAAGACGTTCCAGTTGAAGACGATGATGAGCACGATGTCGTCGATCAGAGGCTTCCTCCACTGGGCCGCGGGGAACCACTCGTTCCTCCTGGACATGTTGCACTGTCCTGCCAGACGATCCACAAACGTGTTCTTCACCAACGCCTCTTCCCTCGCTCCCCCGGACTCTAACCGAACCTGGGCGCTGCCGAGCGTCACACGAACCTCGCTCGTTTTTCTGACCCCTCTCCACGGCGAGGAAACCCTTCCTGGTTCCGGGAAATTCACCTTACGGAGAACCCCCACCCACGATTTTAAGTGCGTGAACTCCCCTTCGCTCACCGCTCTCTTCGCGTAGAGGTGGTCGGCTAAACCGTCGACGCAGTCGAAAAACTTAAACCGGGGTCTGCACCTCCAGGAGTGAAGATTCAATGCAAGTTTTTCCACATCAGTGGTAGCAGGATTAGTGAAGTTGCGAGTGAAATAAGAAGCTGGGTCGAGCTGGTAGAATCCGGAGAAAGCGTCCAGCTCTCTGAAGAGTCTTTGCTGGAGCAGCTGTCGCAGAACGTGGCATCGCAGGGTGGAGGAGGAGGTGGAGGTGTCGTTGCAGGGCAGGCTGAGGGCCCACAGGGAGGTCCCGCGGTACAGACTGGCCAGGGGCACTGCCGGGGAAAAGCTGCCCTGGCCCAGGAACACCGGAGGGGTGGAAGGATCGAACCTGCACCCAGTGAGAGAAAGTGGATGGTTTTGTGACGGATATATTATCATACGTTGACCATTTTGTGGCATAAACGTGTTTCAGCAATCATATCCTATTCACACAACGGTAGACCCTACATATGGGTGACTTCAAAGATTTCTTGCAAGTGTTGTGATTTTTTGAGATTTCAATCAACAACTTTGTAGGATAAGACTTATGCTTAAAAGTTATTTTTAAAATTTATTTTATTATCATCAAAGGCTTTTCTTTTCTAACAAATATTGTTTACAATTTTAATACGCCAAGCTAAGCAAAGAAAGACGTACATCAACTATGGATACCAACAATTAGCTTGCTAGCTAACTAGATGCATGGATGATTGGATGGGTGGATGGGTGGATGGGACGGTGGATGGAGGGATAGCTGGATGAATACATAAGAACACAAAAGAAAGAAAAAACTAGGGAATGATTGTTAGTTTGAACGAGAAGGACACACTAACAGTGACAACGGATACATAGTTTTTTTGTCTTACCTCATACCAGCCACTTTCCCGCCACCGTTTCTCTTCTCGCCGTCAAGAGACGAGACATCCGGGCCTCTGTCAGTGACGCCATGTTTCACCAGCACGTTGCCGTCAAACTCCCTCACGTAGTAAATCCACGAGTTGCCGCCCCTGCCACGTGCATGTGCACGGGCATCCGCATCATCTCCACCAATCAGAGCTCTCGGCACAGCCGCCCAGGCCCCGAAATGAGCATAGGCATTGAAGAGGAGAGTTTCGTTATACATTGGTCCGTGGTCATGACGCGGCAAAAACTGCAGCGTTTGGACCGATTTCTTCAAGTTTGTGGCACAGTGAGCGTCCAAGACGTATTGAGCTTTGTGGGAGATTGTGGCGAGGTAAGCCAGGTTCTTTTGAAAGGTGAGGGGTAGTAGGTTTCGCTGTGGAGAACCGGTCTTGTTGTCGTTGCCTCGGAGTTTTGAGTTCAGTTCTGCAGGGAGGTAGATGCAAGACGGAGGGCTGGGGAGGAAAGGAGCCCATGAACGATGAGGTTAGGGAGATATTAAGGTGTATGTATGACATGAATATCAGCACATGACGCTCACTTGTACACGAAACAAGCACACAGTTGCACTCAGACGCACAGAAACACACAATTGCTATTTAACACATAGGCTACGCACACGCAAACACACAATGAGATCGTAACACATGCACGTACCCCATCCCCCCCCCACACACACACACACACACACACACATTCGCGTGAACACACACACACAGAAACACACATGCACGCACACATATATGCGCAATTACGTTGTGAGCGCGTGCACACACGCACACACACACGCACGCACGCACACACACACACTCACTAATCAGACTCTGAACCTTCTACCAACTTTTCAAGTCTCTATGGAAAAATGTTTTTAAAAAAAGCACTGTTCTCTCTTACCTACACCCCTTCAGAGTAGTTGCCTCCCCTACGGCTAAAATTCTCCAACCAGAGGGCGCCCCCTTCACTTCCTCGCATTTTCCGGAAGTGACGTCAAGGACGATCCATTTGCTGTTGGGTTCCAGCTTCAGAGCTCTGCAATGCAAGTCACTGCAGTTGAAAGTACCTTAAATTTGCTAACACATACATAAGCAAACATACACACACAAACACGCGCACACCAAATTCAGTTTTGCACATTTCCATAACTATTATCACACACGATAAATGTAGCTAAGGTGTAGGAAAATAATTTTTCAAAAAATGACATTCATTTCATAAGCTAGCAGCTTAGGTATGAAGAGTTCATGGAAATTCAGAATTATGCATGACCACACAAACGCATGCATACACTCATGCGGCGTAGGCACATGCATACACGCACACAAAGCCACTCACATTTTCACATGTAAACACAACATATACAAGAACTAATTTACTAATTATGAACGCATGCAGCATGCTAACAAGCGTACACACAAACGCGAACACACTTGAAGCACATACACGCACTCACATGCGCGCTCGCGTACACACACTTACACACTCACATACACAGCCTACTCTCTCTCTCTCTCTCTCTCTCTCTCTCTCTCTCTCTCTCTCTCTCAAACATACTTTGAATATCTCAGAAGATTCTCCGTTTCTCTGGAAACTCCTTTAGTCAACTCGGCAGATGGAATTCTGTCCAGCTCCCTCTTCTCCTCCTCCTTCCGTCCTTCCATGTTTGCTGCAGGGAGCCCCCTCACTCCCTCCCCTTCTTTCTCCCCCTTCTCATCGATGTCGAAGAGAAGGTCTTGGATGTTCAGACTCTGCTTGGCACCTTCGTTCGCAGAAGTGACGCGTTTCTGTTTGGGCATCGATGATGACCTGGTTTGGAACAGTTTCAGAAAATAATTATTCTACTAGCGCAACGCCGAGTACCGGTAACGCCTAGTAACGGTAACGCCAAGTACTGGTAACGCTGAGCACAGCAAATTTGAAGCGATTCGGTTAAGAAACGGCGGAGTTATAAGGCCCCGTTTCCCGTTGGCGCTGCTCTGAGAGTGACGCGCTCTCCCTAGTAATGGCAACGCCTAGTAACGGTAACACCAAGTACTGGTAACGCTGAGTACAGCAAATTTGAAGCGATTCGGTTAAGAAAAGGCGGAGTTATAAGGCCCCGTTTTCCGTTGGCGCTGCTCTGAGAGTGATGCGCTCTCCCTAGTAACGGTAAGGCCTAGTAACAGTAACGCCAAGTACTGGTAACGCTGAGTACAGCAAACTTGAAGCGATTCGGTTAAGAAACGGTGGAGTTATAAGGCCCCATTTCCCGTTGGTGCTGCTCTGAGA
>CM065691.1:8101676-8116676 GCA_017654935.2 Phymorhynchus buccinoides
GAGAGGAAATTTCATATACCCCTACTGTATACGTGTTCATTAAAGAACGTCCATTCTCCCCCTCTCTCTCCCTCAGACACTGTTAACTCGCCTTGGCTTAGGGCTGTGTCAGACCAATTGACATAGGCTAGAACACCAAGGCTATATCAAAGAGAAAAGAAAAGGAGAGGAAACTTGATATACCCCTACTGCTGTATACGTGTTCATTAAAGAACGTATCCTTTCCATTCTCCCCCTCTCTCTCCCTCAGACACTCTTAACTCGCCTTGGCTTAGGGCTGTGTCAGACCAATTGACATAGGCTAGAACACCAAGGCTATATCACAGAGAAAAGAAAGGGAGAGGGAATGTGATATACCCCTACTGCTGTATACGTGTTCATTAAAGAACGTATCCTTTCCATTCTCCCCCTCTCTCTCCCTCAGACACTCTTAACTCGCCTTGGCTTAGGGCTGTGTCAGACTGATTGACATAGGCTAGAACACCAAGGCTATATCACAGAGAAAAGAAAGGGAGAGGGAATGTGATATACCCCTACTGCTGTATACGTGTTCATTAAAGAACGTATCCTTTCCATTCTCCCCCTCTCTCTCCCTCAGACACTCTTAACTCGCCTTGGCTTAGGGCTGTGTCAGACTGATTGACATAGGCTAGAACACCAAGGCTATATCAAAGAGAAAAGAAAGGGAGAGGGAATGTGATATACCCCTACTGCTGTATACGTGTTCATTAAAGAACGTATCCTTTCCATTCTCCCCCTCTCTCTCCCTCAGACACTCTTAACTCGCCTTGGCTTAGGGCTGTGTCAGACCGAATTGACATAGGCTAGAACACCAAGGCTATATCAAAGAGAAAAGAAAGGGAGAGGGAATGTGATATACCCCTACTGCTGTATACGTGTTCATTAAAGAACGTATCCTTTCCATTCTCCCCCTCTCTCTCCCTCAGACACTCTTAACTCGCCTTGGCTTAGGGCTGTGTCAGACCAATTGACATAGGCTAGAACACCAAGGCTATATCAAAGAGAAAAGAAAGGGAGAGGGAATGTGATATACCCCTACTGCTGTATACGTGTTCATTAAGGAACGTATCCTTTCCATTCTCCCCCTCTCTCTCCCTCAGACACTCTTAACTCGCCTTGGCTTAGGGCTGTGTCAGACCAATTGACATAGGCTAGAACACCAAGGCTATATCAAAGAGAAAAGAAAGGGAGAGGGAATGTGATATACCCCATACTGTATACGTGTTCATTAAAGAACGTATCCTTTCTAGTCCCCCCCTCCCACTCCCTCAGACACTCTTAACTCGCCTTAGCTTAAGGCTGTGTAAGACCGATTGACATAGGCTAGAACACCAAGGCTATATCACAATGTTGTTATGCTCTGCATAGCTATGAGGGGATTGTCTTTAGCCATGACAAGTTCCTAGTATAACATTTATTTATTTATTAAGACAACTTTTATAGCGCCTAATCTTTAAGCTCTAAGCGCTTTACAGAAATCACTAAAAATGAATAGTAAACACAATGAACAAAAAAGTATACATCAAACATTGACCAACACCCCCCTTCCCTGATCCCTCAGTCAATTTCTCAATCACGCCCAAATAATGAATGACATAATCTACAGTACACTTTCGCAACCAACTTGAAACACTCACACTGATGGACACTTAAAGACGCCCAGGCCACACTATTAACAAATCACACTCACACTTATAACGATAGAGAGAGAAAGAGAACGAGAGAGAGAAAGAGAAAGAGACAGACACACAGACAGACAGACAGAGAAAGACAGAGACGGAGACACAGAGAGTCAGACAGAGGGACAGACAGAGAAAGAGAGAAGAGAGAGACACACAAACAGAGACAGAGATATATTATAGGACTGAAATACAGTTGCATGCATCATAAAATAACAACTTACTATCATTTGTACATACAATAGTCACAAAAAGGCACATTATATTCAATATTAATAAACATTCACACACACACACACACACACACACACACACACACACACACACACACACACACACACACACACACACACACACACACACACACACACACACACACACACCGACACGCACGCACGCACACACACGCGCACACACACAAACACACACGATTAGTGGAAAAACATTAAATGAATGACACTCACACACATACTAATAAAATAGCATTTTAAAACACTTATAATGTAAAATTATTTTAAAACAGTGAGACAAAATGGATAAATAAATAAAAATACACAAGTACATAAAATGTTCACAACATTAAAATACACCCATCCAGCCCATCCTTTCACACACACACACACACACACACACACACACACACACACACACACACACACACACGCACGCACGCACGCACGCACACGCACAAGCACACACGCACGCACGCACACACACACACACACACACACACACACACGCACGCACACATGCGCGCATGTACACACACGCACGCGCTCACATGCACTCATCCATTGTGCATCACTGACCGTAGCGGCAGAGAGCAGAAGCAGAAAGAAGAAAATGGACAAAATGGAAGGTAATGCAGAAAAGCAGAAGAGGGAGCGTAAAAGAAGGAAGGAGTTGGGGATAGAGACGGGGATAGAGAGGAGCAGAGAGTAAGACAGATAGAAAACGGAGAGACAAAGAGTGAGAGACGAGTAGACAAAGTGGGGAGGGGGGGGGGGGGGGGGGGGGTGGAGAAGTTAAGAAAAAGAGCAAGGGGGTGGAGAGGGGGGACAGATGGACAGGCATACAGAGTGACAGACACGTTGACACAGAGAGAGAGAGAGAGAGAGAGAGAGAGAGAGAGAGAGAGAGAGAGAGAGAGAGAGAGAGAGAGAGAGGGGGGGAGGGAGAGGAGAGAGAAAGAGACAGACAACAGACAAACAGACCAACAGACGAAAGACATAAGGGAGACAGCAGACATATTTTAATCGAGGTTGTGGGACTGGCGGAAATAGTGGGTTTTTAGAGCGGTTTTGAAGCGTGGAAGTGTTTCTGAGTTGCGAGTGGTGAATGGGAGCTGATTCCATGTTTTCGGTGCGGTGAAAGAGAAAGTGCGGTTGCCATAGGTCTTTGTTTTGGGTCGAGGAAGAGTGAAAGTTCGATTGTCTGAAGAGGAGCGGAGTAGTCTGGTAGGAGAGTAGATGTGCAGAAGATCAGAGAGATAGGCAGGAAAGTAGGGATCGGTGACAGATTTGAAACAGAGTGTAGATATTTTGTGATCGACTCGAGCAGAAATGGGAAGCCAGTGAAGGTTCTGTAGGAGAGGCTGGGCGTGTTCATGTTTTTTAACCTTGAATACTAGTCGGGCTGCAGAGTTTTGGACCTTTTGGAGTTTGTCTCCAAAATCCTCCGAAGTCGGAGTGTGGTGGGGTAATCCCAAACGGTCACACACGTAGTGTTCTCATCCCTAGCTGGTGCATTTGTACCATAGTGTTCAAGTGCTTCGGCTGTTCGGATGATCCCTGGAGTCTTTTAGCCAGGGTACAACAACATACAGTATTTATACGGCGGGGATCTTGATATAAATCAAATCGAAGCGCACACACACGTCAAACAAAAACGCAATACAAAGCGAACACATACGCATAACATTAATGGAATACAGCAGAAACAGACCTAAAGGCAAGAGATAAAAGAGAAAGAGAGCGGAGCTTGAGGTTAGATTTGAAAGCAGAGAGGATCGGTCGCTGACGGAGGGAAAGAGGAGGAAGAAGAACAACATACTGTTAACATAAGCAACAAACGAACAAATAAAGCCAAAACTACGAAATAAAGAAAACTAATATATAAACCAACAACTAAAAACGAGAAAAAAAACTAAATGGTTGGCTACATTTACGCCGAGACAAACCCTCTCCTCTGTATCCATTTATTATTGTCAACAAAAGTATCTTCCCTGAATGATTTCTGAATGTTATAACTATGACATAAATATGAACATACAAAGAAAAACAGCAATAGTTATTATTGCTTTTGCATTCTTGAAAATACCCCCCCCCCCCCCCCCCCCCCCTATCTGCCTTTTCTCTCTCGGCCACGCGCACATACACCCAACAACACACACACACACGCGCGCGCGCGCACACATACATACACACATTTGTTTGTAACATTCACAAACACACATACACATATAGACAGGCAGACATATAGACACACACACACACACACACTTGCGCACGCACACATGGACGCCCCCCCCCACACACACACAGAGGCCTCTTAACACAACGCGCACTTTTCTTATTCTCACGTTCTCTTTTGTGCGCAAGGAGGCACACACCGACCCTTGTTTCTGTGCACTTTTATCTAATCTTAGTTATGCACTTGAATGACCACTTCACTCTCACCACAATTACTTACACCTTTTCCTACTGCAAATGGTCGCAACCAAGCGTATATATAACAATTCGTTCACCCACACCACTCTATGTTCCGTTCTCAACGACACACACACTCACGTGTGGGGTCACGTGGCGAAAACAAACAAGCCAAAGACACTGGAAAAAGCTGCGGAAAATTAATTAAAGGGGCACCCTGAGGGGTGAGTTTTTGAAAGAAACACGTCGAGATCACCAGGAAAACACCCTTTACAGAGATTGCAACACTCACTTTGCTCTGGTTTCCTGGAAATCAAACCGTCAAATCGGCGATTCCTCCTTGGCGGAGGTGCTGGAAGTCAAATTCTTTCACCCAAAGAGAAGACGTGTGCCGTCTCTCTTCCAATGGCCGCCAAATCGTTTGCACGAAATTTTCGCAATACAAGCCTTTTTTCTCTTTTTTTTTTACAAAGAATTTTATACAGTTTATTTAAAGGAGTCACGCTCACAACAAAGGAAATAGCTCCTTTTTTTTTTTTTTTTTTTACTGCACTACAAAAAACGAAAACGCTTCAACCACAATGAGTGTCCTCCACCCACCCCATCCAAAATGGCTTCTCTCTCCGGCATCTCCGCCAAGGAGGAATCACCGTTTTGACGGCTTAATTTCCAGGAATTCAGAGCAAAGTGAGTGTTCTGATCCCTGCAAAGGCTGTCTTTCTGGTGATCTCGACGTGTTTCTTGCAAAAACTCATCCGTCAGGGTCCACCTTTAACTTTCATCGTCACGATGCCAGTTCTTGGAATGCCAACGACTGCCGAAAAGACTCTGAGAACTTGCTTTCCGAAAACATACTTTCCTCTTTCGGAGGTTGTTGGGGAGGCACAGAGCACCGTTGTTACTCTTCGTCTGAAACTGGTCAACTCACCTATCTCAGTATATACAACACGGGTGCGACATCGTAAGAAGCCACCCAGCCAGATCAAACGGGACCAGGAGAGGGTCAGAACATTTTAACAGCTGAGGGAATCAAGTAATAGTATGAAACTGAATCGGATAAGATAGTAAGTTATTTTTTATTAGAAACATTCGAAGTCGACACATCAACAAGACACGAAGCAGAAACAACAACTACATGTGAAGCAAGCTGTGTCACAACACATCTCAACCAAGAAGAAAGTGAGTGTGAAAACGATCAACTGCAATCTGACATTTGAGCTGAGAAAGACAACACCGAAACTGTCATGATGGACTGTGTGCTTTCTCCTTAAGCTCTTCAGCCGCCTGATGCCAAACTCAAAATGATAATTGACACACCTGTCAAAGCCTTCAACATGGGCGTGGTGATAGACTCTGCTGCCTCACTTACAAACAGGTTGGCACAAAGACAGCTGAGAAATTAGGCAAAGAAATGAAATCATTCACGAAATTCACACTCAATCACTCAGATAGCACTGTAGAAGACTACTTGATGCTAGTATTTGATGACATCGTCTCACAGTTCTCCTGAACAGACTCAAGTGGACAGTGTTTGCTTTGGTTTGTGAAGCAAGAAAAGAAAACCCTGAAGAACACAAATCAAACCGCACAGCGGGAGACATGTCGATCACAAACAACATGCTGACCTCTGGCACGTGCTGCACGATACCAGGGTTGAGTTTCTCTAGACGATGGTCGCCGCGCGCATAACTGTTACGACTAAAGTGGTCCAAGAAACACTTTAGAAAACGTTTGCGGAAGAATATTACAAGCTCTTGTCTGATTGGTAAAAAAAGAGTATTATTTTAACCAAACTTTAATGGACCAATCAACAACAAGAAATGTATTCACCCCATGCAAGTCACGTGATAGTTCGCCACGAGATACTTTGGGAGTAGCCGCAAAACGTTATCGACAAACGTCGGCAACAGAGGTGTTTCTTAGTACCGTTTTTGCCGATTTGCGCTCACGCTACGTAACGTTAGCCCTTGTGAAACTCCCCTGGACACTCTACGTGGCCTTCTGCTGTTTTACCTGGGCTGACGACATCTGCACAGCTGACGGGGGATCCTCCAAAGACTTTCGTGAAGAAATAAAATAAACACACACAAAAAAGGACAGTTCGTCTTAGGTTCCATGACGAATCTCTCAGGCGTGTTGTTCTCTTGTGCACTGTCACATTGCTAATGAAGTAATGTATAATGTTTTGAAGCAAAAAATCATTTCGTTCATACGCTCTCTCTCTCTCTCTCTCTCTCTCTCTCTCTCTCTCTCTCTCTCTCTCTCTCTCTCTCTCTCTCCACACAAAAACATGTTAAGATGGTATGAAGACATGTGTCACTTTTGTTGTATCATCTCCCCTTTCCCCCTCACATGCGCCCATGGCCAATAATGCATTAAAATATTTCAGTGTTCAGTGTTCTCTCTCTCTCTCTCTCTCTCTCTCTCTCTCTCTCTCTCTCTCTCTCTCTCTCTCTCTCTCTCTCTCTCTCTCTCTCAAAACACTCAGAATACGAACAGAAACTCGTGTCATCAGATTTTGTTTCTAGATAATGCATGTTGACGATAATTAATGGCCGCCAAGAGAAAGTGTCTCTCAAGTGGTTAATTGGTCTTTGCATGGACGCTACATCTAAATATAGCATCCATGGTCTTTGCTATGCTGGCGAGCCAGTCGAGTCCCACTATGACCGCTACAGAATGGTTGTGGAGAGAGTAGTTGAAGTGCAAACGGCAATAAGAATTGTACGTTTTTCTTAAAGGGGCACCCTGACGAATGGGGTTTTGCAAGAAACACGTCGATAATCACGAGGAAAACACCCTTTACAGAGATCGCAACACTCACTTTGCTCTGGTTTCCCAGAAATCAAGCCGTCAAATCGGCGATTCCTTCTTGGCGGAGGTGCTGGAAGTCAAATTATTTCAGGCATGTGCTTTCTCTTTTTTAATGGCCCCCTGAGTTTAGACCAAATCGTTTGCACGAAAGTTTCACAATACAAGCTTTTTTATTATTATTATTTTTTTAAAAATACAGTTTACCTAAAGGTGTTTTGCTCACAACAAAGAAAATAGTTCCTTTTTTTTTTTTTTTACTGCACTGTGACGTAAGTGTCCCGCGCGACCCGCTTTCTTTATTCCTTATCTACACCCCCCCCCCCCCCCCTCCCCTCTCTCCTTTTCATTTCTCGACCAACCGCCACGTTAATTGCCCGGCTACTTCAAAACGAACGCCGACTAAGGCAATTATCTCTTTGTCCCAGGTCGACACGTACCACCTACCGAGGTTATCTCCCTTCACCCCCCCCCCCCTCTTATCTACCATCTCATCACGAGATAGTGATATCAACAGTCGGCTCCCTTTGTAAGACACCGCGTCCTTACCCATCACAAGAAAGTGACAACCACGGTTATCTCCCTTTGAAGACGGTTTTGCCTTTCCAATCACAAGGTTAGGAATGTCAGGCATGTGATAAGGATGTAATAGGCGCGTGATTGTTCTGTACACTCTGAACATCATCTTGTGATGTGTCGACTGCTATAAACCAATGACAGGCTTTCATTGTTTGAAAGTGAAGGCTATAATTGGAGTAGTGAGAAAAAGTTTTTCACACAAGACGCTGAAACTGACTAGAGCAACACCTCTCCCAGCCAGAATAGCCCACCTAGTAAGTCTTATTGATGACTGGTGATTGAGACTGGTTGTTTGTTTGACCCTAGTTTTGATCTAGATCCTATGTTCAATGATGAATAAGGAGTAGATAGATATGTTATAGAAAAGAAGTGGTAAACATTCTATTCTATTTATGTGCACTGATTATTTGTGTGTGTGTGTGTTTTGACTTTAACACTTTTGGTACCAGAACCGGAGTTTATGCCTACTAACCCATTTGTCTATTTTTAGTAGGAAACCTATGGGCCGCAATCTTGCACTTTATGATACCATTCCTTTCCAGGTGTTGGATGGAGAGTGATGATGGATTGATCACCTTTTATGTTTTACTGATCTCAGTTTGTTAACTGAAATTCAGTTTATTTATTAACTAGTGCTATTGTACAAGGGAAGCCTTCTAGCCGGTTGGGATTCACTAATGCCCTGCCGACTGAAGCCCCTTGTCTCTAAGCCATAGAGATCTACATCCACCTTCTCCTGTGATTATCAGCAGGGCATCGTGGGCCGGACGATCATCCCGGACTCCACCAAGCACCAAGACGGGAAAGACGCCCCGCACCCAGAATCCGCGAGGAGACCACGCCTGAACCGTGCCATCCCGCGAAGCCGTAACCGGAACGACTGGGAGCTACTCTCATCTGACGAGCAAGCCCAGCCACACCAGCATTCGCCGATCACTACGGAAGAACTTGCCAAGAGCTAAGTTTATAAAACCGCGCCAATCACTGGAACTTTCCTACGGACACTGAAGATAATTAGTAACCCTTCCGGCATGGGGCGAACCTTATAGAAAGACAAAAGTCTTGTGAATCCTTTCGGATTTCATTGTTTTTTTATCCATATTTTGTTTTGGCGCCATTGAGCTGCTTTATTATTATTGTTGCATAATCTTATGCAGATTTTGGGAGTAAATAAAATACAAGTGTCAAATAATCCTGAACCCTTTGGTCAGACTGATGAGAGTGGGAGTCTTGTAATTTCATGTAAAACCCTACTTCTCTCTGTCTGCCATTTAGAGCAATTCAACCACTTGTATTTCTTACAACCATACGAGCCAGAACCCGGGCACAAATATAAATTTATTAGATGAAAAGGGGCCGGGAAAGTTGCTCATCTCCCATACCCTAGAGAAGTGGGCTAAAGGCAAATTTTCTAAAGTCTTCCCTAGGGACTTAGCCTTTTAACCCATTACCTCGTCACATGCACTACAAAAAAAGCTTCAACCACAATGAGTGACCTCCACCCACCCCATCCAAAATGGCTTCTCTCTCGCGCATCTCCGCCAAGGAGGAATCGCCGTTTTGACGGTTTGATTTCTAGGAAACCAGAGCAAAGTGAGAGTTCCGATCCTTGAAAAGGCCGTCTTACTTGTGATCTCGACGTGTTTCTTGCAAAAACTCATCCGTCAGGGTCCACCTTTAAGCTTTGACTATATTATGGACCTACTTTGGATGTGCTTCACTTTCTCTGGTTGTCTATTCGTTCGTTAACTTTCTTTATTTGGCTTTATTTTAAATTTGATTTCATGTTTTGGATGTGATTAAATTTGTTTGTTTGCTTACTTCCACTTGTCTTGTCTAACTGGACGGGCACATTGTTTGGACAACGGCCCAATCTTAGTAAGTAGAATAGTCTGGACCAGGTCTTCTTATTTTTCTTCTTCTTGCTTCTTCTTCTTCTCTTCTTCTTCTTCTTCTTCTTCTTCTTCTTCTTCTTCTTCTTTTCTTTTTCTTCTTCTTTCTTCTTCTTCTTCTTCTTCTTCTTCTTCTTCTTCTTCGTCGCGAACGTCTCAGATGGACACCCCAGCACCCAGAGCGAAGTCTGCAGTACCTTACAAGTCCTCCAAGGCTGCCAAATAGTGTCTGTGTGAATAGGACGGGGTGTGGCCAGGTGCTATTTCTCGAAATACGATGTATCAATTAAAAAAAAAAAAGGATCTTTCATGGCATTGCAGTACCTCCAGGTTCGACCCACTATGTAAATCTCTACATCTCTACATATGTACCTGTTCCAGGTCGGAGGACGTTGTACGGATTGTCGTTCAGGTGCTATCTCTCCGCTGGTCGAAGAGTGGACAGGACTGCAATAGGTGGTCACTAGGCCTTATGGTCTGAACGTGGAGTCTTTCGGATGAGACTATAAACCGAGGTACCGTGTGCCCATGCACTTAGCATACGTTAAACCCAGTGGCAACGAAAAAGTTGTCATTTTATATATGGTACATGCAGCAGGTCGGAGGATTTTAAATACGCTTTTTTTTCTCCTTCCGAAACGTTGTTTCCATGAAAACAGTTGTTAACCTTCAAACAACAACAACAACACCAACAACGATATACAGTAATAGTTCTCAATAAAACAGTTGCCACACCCAGAAAATCCTGCCCTTAAAAGAGTATTAACCCATTTTCCAGAATAATAAAGAAAGCACTCATATTTACTCTTTTTTAAAAGAATATTCCAGCACCTTTCCATACAACATCGACATGAATAGCTATAGATAAACGAGATATCATTATGAATAATTGTGATCATAACAGTTGAAATATTATATCTCAGCACCGAAACATAGGGCGTGGCAAGAAACGTGAAGCCATGGGCTGAAAGCGAAAGCCCAGTGACGCGTAAATTAAGTTATAAATGCGCGAATTAATCAAAGTGTATTCAATGGCTCAATGCTTTTTGCTAAATAGAAAAAAAAAATTGTGTTCTGCTTTGAAAAGGCTGCCTTTCCCTTTCCTTATTTCCTCCGAAGTCGGAGTGTGGCTGCCTACGTGGCGGGGTAATAAAAAAACGGTCACACACGTAATGTTCTCATCCCTGGCTTGTGTATTTGTACTATAGTGTTCAAGTGTTTCGGCTGTTGGGATGATCCCTGGAGTCTTTAAGCCAGGGTAAGAAACCCCCAACCCCCAAAACAACTTTCCTTATGCAATTAAGGAAAAAGAAAGCTTATCAGCGAAATTTGAAAACCGGGAAAGGAAGTAAAAAGAGAAAAGAGAAGACAGGAAAATGTAAAAAGGTCCACAGAAGAAAACTAAAATCACAGATAACATGCAATGGCACTGCAAATCTCCACCGAGTTACGGGAAAAGGGCCTAATTTGTACCTGGATGTTATTTAATTGGACTAGCAAACTAAAGAACAGATAATTTTGCGGTGTTTTTTTGGGTCATGAAGCATCTTTGTGCAAAACCTCCCTTGCACAAAAGATAATGGCTTCCTGTGGAACCACCAAGAGGGGAGGGTGAGTTGGTTGTTTTGGGCCATAATTCTGTAACTTCCTTACTTTGGTTCACTTGTGGTGTTGAAACATGCGGTTATTTCAACCAAAAACAAATTGCCTACAGTGATCTTCCATGATTGGTCTACCATTTGGAGAAAATCAAAATAAAAGATTCGTTTGTTTTTGTGACAGAGCCTTTCAAATAAAGTTGGTGAACTTGGCTAAAATGACGCCCCTTTGAGCGGGTAAATTGGACTTCATATTTTAATGAATGTATGTGATGTCATTCATTTCAAGTGACTGGTAAATGACTGAACAAATGAAAAGTAAGCTATATGATTTTCTGTTACTGTTATCTTTGCTTTTCTTTTCTCACTAGATGAGGATAAATACATTTAAATAATAATTTATTTGTTATTTTGGTGAAATTCTGCTTAACGTCCTCTGGTCTGGAACAGACACATATATATGGGACATTAGTAGACATAACGATATAAAACGTCTATATCTCTATCAAAATATTATTTTCCGTTAGTATCTTTACAATTTCAAATGCCTCAAATGGCCTTTTGGTCCAGAAGGCGTTAAATCTCTTAAAAAACCTGAAACAAAACAAAACAAAACATAACGATGTTGGGAACGATCCTGGAGGCAATGCCCGGAGGCAGTGCAGTACCAGGAAAGTCCCGAATTTTTAACAATACATATATTGTTGTGTTTTAATGTCAAGTAATTTGACATGTTCTTTTTTGCTGTTTTATTTTGAAACTATTATTTTTTTAAAAGACATGATGTTAGTAATATCATACATTATATTGTTAAGACTATGGTAATGCATCATTTCAGTTATATTTGTGCTAATCTTAAGCACAAGCAGTGGTGAGTTCTGGGTGTGTTTTTTCATTGCTATAATTTGAGAATAAGAAGCTGACCTGCGTTAAATACAATATTACTTGTTCATAGTGAGTGATGTGAACATACTTAAAGGCTAAACTATATACACATGAAAAGATTCGGACATGAATTATTTTTGAAGGATAGGGGGAAATTAGATTCTTCATTATACTGGAATTTCATTGATGCACACCTGGTGCAATGTAGGGGCGGACGTTTCGGCAAATCCAGTGAGAAAAACTCCAAAAGGTCCAGAACTTCCGCGCGCGCGTGCGTGCGTGTGTGTGCGTGCGTGTGTGTGTGTGTGTTTCACCGCCAGCCATATTTCAGTCAAACATTTCCATTAAATTTACCTGGGTAGAGAACAAAGTCCATCTGCAGTATTGGGGATTCTTCTGTGACATATATAATATAAGGTCTATCCTTACTTCCCAAAACTAAGACAATAGGGTCTTATTTGGATAATAGACCCCAATTTGATGCCTTTTAGTGACGTATAAGTTAAATCATTGTGGTGCTAATATGCGACTTTGGCGGTGAAAGGGTTAATGCCCCAGCTAACCATCAGGTTCGACTCAGTTGCAGGAGAAAGAAAGTAACGGGAAAAAAGTAACAGAGAAAAAAGTAACAGGAAAAATAGTAAGACAAAAATTATTAGGAAAAAAGTAACAATTGAATTTGAGTGAATGGGGTGGTGTGTGTAGGGGTGGGGGTGGAGGTATATTTGTACCGGTGTGTTTGTGTATAGTTTATTTGTACTTGTTTGCATCAGTAGGCCGATGTGTGTGTTTGGTGCGTAACACACACACGCACACGCACACACACACTAACATAAATGAAAATATACTTACAATGTTATGAGATACAATTGCCATGAAAATTAAAACAATGTCTTCTCCACCCCCCTCTTTACCTCATCCTAATCCACCCCCACCCCTATGTTGTCAGCAACATTATTAGTTCTCCCCACCTACCACCTACCACTCACTTCAAGCGATCACACCCTTTCACAGTACCTAGTCCTCCAAACGTTGACACAGAATAGTGGGCAGAGAACTGACTCTACCAAAGATATTATAAAGGGGAAGATAAGCATCCGGTCTCTTTTCCCTATATGAGTAGTGAGGACAGAAACACTAGTTATGTCCCTTTTAAACAGGACACATTTTACACGGCGATAGGCCAGTTGAATTCTCCGTTCAAATTCCAGTCTGAGTTTTTGGATAGCCTCCACTGTGAAAAGTGTACTGTCCCCACTAACGATAACTCTATCAGCCCGGTTCGCCGAGCTCTTAAGTAATCCATCTCACCCTTTTAGAATATCTTTGACCCTACCCAACCGTCTCTACAGATTATACACATGTATGCTTCGTTCAGCAGAGAGGCTAGAATTCTTGCAGGCTTTGCGAGAGAAAAGCTATCATTGCGTAACAGCTTGGATTGCTCGCTTGCAATAATGGTGTGAGTGTGTGAGTGCGAGTGCGAGTGTGTGTGTGTGTGCGCGCGCGCGCGCGCGCGCGTGTGTGTGTGCGTGTGTGTGTGTGTGCGCGCGCGTGTGTGTGTGCGTGTGCGTTGCAATAACCTCCCCCCTCTCCTCTCCCCTCATCATCAAGTCCCCCATTTGTTTCTTTCTTCAATTACCTCATATGCTCATTTTTGTCATTCTTGTTTCATTTCTTTGACTTGAATATTTTTATGTTAAATTTTCTTTGCTTGATGCATAGCGCGAGTGTGTGTGTGAGAGGGCAAGGTGCAAAGAAGCTATTGTAGCTTATCCTTTTTATTCTCAATAAAACATTCATATTTCGTATTTTGTATTTCGTACCTCACGCACTACCTACGTTGTTATTCCCACACTATACTTTCCCTACCCAACCTTACAGCTTGCTGAAAATGTCATGAGTCTCAGTTCAACTCTAACAAAAAATGTGAAGTGTGTTGAACAATCGGTGTTTCCTCAGTGTAGTTGCTCCCCCTGGCCTCTCCTTGGTTGTAAAAACAACAACAACAAGAAGCAGTGTTCCATGAGCGAAAGTTCGCGCGCGCTTTCAATATGTTTTAAGTCATGTACACATGTATCTATGTATCATGGTATAGTAATAATGTCTTGTGTGACTGCGGGTGTATCAGTGAATGGAAGCGCCTTGAGTGTACAATAATTATAGAATGGCGCTATAGAAATACTATCAATTATTATTGTTATTATTATTATCATCATAAACAATCAATGCTTCCTTTTTTTAAAGCTGTTTTGGTTTTCCCCTTTTATCGCAGCAAGGTAATAGCACTTAGCTTCTCACAAATTCCATTTAGCCTGCAAGAAACAGCTTCAGATAACCCAAAAGAAAACCCAGTTACCTTCCTGAATAGCATTTTGTTCTCAGTATATCTTAAGTATATTTGTCCTAGTTATTTACTTGTCGTTCATAATATAGACATCACTCTGTTTTGATGTTCGATTGTTTAACTATGTGTGTACTTTGTTTTATATTTCTGTGCCCCAAGTGGGTATGAAATAAAACATTTGCCTTGCCTTGCCTTGCCTCAAATAAGGACAGGTCTCACCGCATTCACTTGCACATTTTATCCAAGTTGCGTTTCCAAGTTGCGTTTCTCGAAGCAAGCTCGTATCAAGAAGGTATTACCAGCTCTTCGCATATTCAAGATAGCGTGCAAAAACCAGCCTCGGGTAACACAGCAAAAGTCCACTCCATGCCATTCGTCAAGGACAGAACACATTTTAAGTGGGGTCCGGTTACTACGTACATTAGATACTGTGTGCGCGGAATCACTCTTGTCAATATGTTTGCCTTCACTTCTTATATTACATGTAAATGGGTTGTTAGATAAGAATTTGTTTTCAAAACTTCGTATGGCCCATTGTTG
>CM065691.1:8121676-8124176 GCA_017654935.2 Phymorhynchus buccinoides
CACATTCTCTCTCTCTCTCTCTCTCTCTCTCTCTCTCTCTCTCTCTCTCTCTCTCTCTCTCTCTCTCTCTCTCTCTCTCTCTCTCTCTCTCTCTCTCTCTTTCTCTCCGAATTATTCAAACTGTCTGAAAGGTCTTAGTTATAAAAATGTGCATGCTTTGTTTCTTTATATGAAAATGTCACATGAATCTCTCTCTCTCTCTCTCTCTCTCTCTCTCTCTCTCTCTCTCTCTCTCTCTCTCTCTCTCTCTCTCTCTCTCTCTCTCTCTCTCTCTCTCTCTCTCTCTCTCTCTCTCTCTCTCTCTCTCTCTATCGTCTACGCCTTCTTCAGAGCCTACACTGAGTGAACTGTTGAAAGCCATGCAGAACATGAAGGAGGAGATGAAGGACGAGATGAAGACCCAAACTGCAGAGGTGAGAAAGGATGTACAATACTTACGGGACGACAACGCAGAGTTCAAGAAGGAACTGATGGATTTGAGGAAAGAAGTGACAGAACTAAGGAAAGAGAATCAAGACCTGAAAAAGAAGAATGGTGAACTGTGTGAGAAGCTGACAGAATGTGAGAAGAAAATCGATGACCTTGAATGCCGTTCAAAGCGCAGCAACCTCATATTCTACGGGCTACCCAGGGCACCGAACGAAACCCCAGCAGACTGTGAAGGCCTTCTGCGTGACGTGTTTACGGACAAGCTGGACATGCTGGAGGACGTGCCGCTGGACCGGGTGCATCGCCTCAACGCCAAGCCAGACTCCCCCGTCATCGCCTGCTTCACCTACTTCAAGCAAAAGAGTAAGGTCTTAAAGCTCAAAGCTAAGCTCAAAGGCTCTAACATCTTCATAGGTGAGGACTTCTCCAAAGGTGTGAGAGACATAAGGAAGAGACTGAATCCTCACTTAAAGGCAGCCAGACAAAATGGGAAAAGGGCCTCAATGATCTTTAACTACCTTCTGATCGATGGACAGAAGTTCGCTGTTGATGACTCGGACAATCTTGTTCCACTAAGATAGGGAGTAGGCCGGCCTATATTTAGGTGGAGGACAAATTTTGGGTGGGAGGAAAATAAAGAGGTGTCACCTGTATGTTTGGAAAGAACACCTGTATGTTTTGACCGTGTTTGTGATAGCGAGAGAGAGTGTAATTTTGCACGTGATTATAGTGATGATACCCGTGCTGTTAGCAACGAGAATGAAAGTTTTGGGGGAAGTTTGCGTGACGTTCCTACCTTGCCAAACAGGTTATGTCGATCAGTTGAAGTGTTGGATGATGGGGGTGAGGGTGGGGGCGGGGCGATTCCGAAAGAAACTATTGGTGAAGAAAAGAATAAAAACATGCAATTTTCCTTCTTACATTGGAATGTGAATGGTATTTTGTCAAAGCTGTATGATAATGATTTCGTTTCGTTTATTCGTTCGTTTGATTTCATCTGTTTAGTTGAAACATTTGTTGATTATTTTACTGACTCTATTTTTGGTGAATATAAGATTTTCTGTGTCCCTGCAATAAAATTTACAATGAAAGGGAGGCGATCAGGAGGAGTGCTGTGTTTAATAAAAAAAATGAGTATGTGTCCCTTGTAAAGCAGGTGTCTATTAAATCAAATAATTTTTGTTCTTTCATTGTTGATAAAAAAAACCACTGTTTGGGTGTGTCAAAGATGTGTTGTATATATGTTGCTATATACATCCAGAGGGTTCTCCGTATTATTTTCACTTTGATTGTCCAAATGGAATGGCATTATTGGAAGATTATTTATTGGAGTGTCAGTTGGAGTATGGAGATTTACATGTTATATTATGTGGTGATTTGAATAGTCGTATTTCTGATTTTTCTCATTATTGTCACTGTACATATTCTCAACATCAAAGTCATTCTGCTAGTCATGGTAGGTTATCTCAAGATAAAGTGTTGAATGGCTATGGTAAAATGCTATTGGATATATGTACTGCTTTTGAAATGTGTGTGTTAAATGGTGTGTGCTCTGGTGACAGTCAGGGACGTTTTACGTATATTACAGAGAGTGGGTGTAGTGTGAATGATTATTTTCTGATGTCTTGTGATCTGTATGCTTTATTCAGTGATTCATGTAACTTACAAGTGTGTGATCAATTTCATTCTGACCATATGCCTCTGAAGTTTATTGTTAACTGCTTAAGCAGTAAACAAAATGATAAGTTTGTTCGGAAGAACAGTAAATGTATAATTGATAAATATATGTGGAATGAAAACTATGCACTAGAATTTGACACTATTGTATTTTCACTAGAGTTCGAAGAGAGAATTGCCTATGCACTTAGTATAATAGAAACTGATCTGAATGGTGCTTTGGATGGTTTTAATTCTTGCATAAAAGATGCAGCAGAATGTATGAGAAAACAGGTATTTTGTGGTAATGATTACAAGCAACTAGACTGGTATGATGATGAATGTCGTGATTTAAGAAAGAATGTGCGTGAGCTGTATAATGTGTCATGTATAACATTAGATGATAATGATCGTG
>CM065691.1:8131676-8139176 GCA_017654935.2 Phymorhynchus buccinoides
GGGGTAAAAAAACCCGGTTACACACGTAATGTTCTCATCCCTAGCTGGTGCAGTTGTAGGCCCTACCATAGTGTTCAAATGCTTCGGCTGTTGGAACGATCCCTGGAGTCTTTAAGCCAGGGTACGACGACAACAACAACAACAACAACAACAACAACAACAACAACAACAACAACAACAACAACAACAACAAAAGTTGAAAAAACCCAGAGAAACGGTAATAAACGTTCTTTCAATTTTGGTATTAAACTTACTTTTCTTGAGAGCATTGAGAACAGATTATTGGTTTTCTTCATAGATCAGTTTTTTTTCTACAAACGTAAGATCTGCTTTAAGAAAATATCCCATCGAAAACAAAGCAACAACAAACACAAAAACAAACAAAAACTACTAGGTATAAACGAAAACAATCTAATATCAGACCAAAAAATGATAACAACACGAATAAAACAACAAAGGTATCAGAAAGCAAAAAGTTTAATTAATATTGGAGTCTAGAACACGTTGACAATGTGCAAACCTCCAGCGCACACGCACACACACACACACACACAGACAGCAGACATACACCCACATACATACATACACACATGCGCGCGCGCGCGCGCGCACACACACACACACACGCACACCCACGATGTGATTGAACGCACACCTGCTTTGGATGATTTCAAACGCGTCTCCAATTCTCTAATAAAGGGGATTAAAACCATTTGAAACTTGAAGATGTCGACGACAACAGCAGCTGAAAAATCCACACGAAATTATAAAAAATCACACAAAGTAAACTATATAAGGTTCAGATTTCTTGAGAAATATAATCTGTCAATAGGTTTTTATATCAAATTAGCACAACAAAAACATTGTAGAGAAATGCGCATCACAACACGTGACACTGTAGTTAAGCAATCTATCCTTAATTAAAGGTGGACCCTGACGGATGAGTTTTTGCAAGAAACAAGTCAAGATCACCAGAAAGATAGCTTTTTCAAGGATTGGAACACTCACTTTGCTCTGGTTTCCTAGAAATTAAACCGTCAAAACGGCATTCCTCCTTGGCGGAGATGCCGGAGAGAGTAGCCATTTTGGATGGGGTGGGTGGAGGTCACTCATTGTGGTTGAAGCGTTTTCTTTTTTTGTAGTGCAGTAAATAAAAAAAAGGAGCTATTTCCTTTGTTGTGAGCGAAACTCCTTTAGATAAACTGCATAAAATTGTTAAAAAGAAAGAAAAAAAGGCTTGTATTGCGAAAATTTCGTGCCAACGATTGGGCGGCCATTAGAAAAGAGACGGCACACGCCTTCTCTTTGGGTGAAATAATTTGACTTCAAGCACCTCCGCCAAGGAGGAATCGACGATTTGATGGTTTGATTTCTAGGAAACCAGAGCAAAGTGAGTGTTGCAATCTCTGTAAAGGGTGTTTTCCTGGTGACCTCAACGTGTTTCTTACAAAAACTCATCCGTCAGGGTCCACCTTTAAAGCTATGCGTCGCACATCCAGTCATCCAGCCGTAGTCGAAAGGCTACTCTACTGTGAAGCATAAAATTGATGGCATACTACTGTATACATGAATCAGATGAAATCCCACCAGTATCGTTCACAATATTGAGGGAGAAAGGTGGCAGAGTGGTTAAGACGTTCGCCTGCCAAATGTAATGCGTGACTGCGGCATGAGTGACCCGGGTTCGAATCCCGGCCTCGCCCTTTCTTTCTAGTTCGACAGAAACATCGAGCTGAACGTCGAGTCCTTCGGATGGGGACTTAAAGCTAGTCTGATCCGTGCGCTTTACGCACGTAAAAATCCCACGGCAGTTGTTGAAAGTCGGTAAGAGCAGGGAGAAATCCCGCTGCCTGGTATGGCCAAATTGATAGCTAGGTTTCTCAAGTCTGCCCCCCCACCCCCTCCTCACCCTGCCCCCCCAAAAAAAAGAAGAAAAAAAAGGGTAGGCGCTGCGCTTGCGGCGACGCGCTCTCCAGGGGAGAGCAGCCCGAATTTCACAGAGATAAGTCTCTGTGACTTGAATATTCCAAATACTAAATACCAAAATACCAAATAATGTAGACACGAATCTGATGACTACCCGAATCTTATGTAGTTTTATAGTGAACAAAACTCGCCTGAAACTGAAATACATTTTGTATTAATTTGCCCTAAATATTTAGTACTTAGAGAAAAGTTGATCCTTAAAAAATATTACAATCACCCTTCTGCTTTTAGGATAGCTTTGCTGATGTGTGACTCTAGATGCATATTTAGCCTTGCGATGTACTTGTCTGATGCACTTAGAATTCGCAATGAAACAATGTGATATTTTCTGCTATTATTTTGATACCGTTTGTTATGTTTATCTGTTTGAATTGTGAAGATTTCCCTTTGTTACCCCTTCCCTCATGACATGGGCAGATGGCCTGGTCATTAAACAGTTGTTCATAGTGAAGGAAACTAGTAGCATTTCACCAGAATCATGTCTCACAGACGTCGTCACAGGTGGATAGTCGTACAACTGAAGATGTCTGTGTGGTGAAAAAACCTTATCCCCTTTTCCAGTTTAGTCGAACACAAGAGGTTGTGAATGTCACCCAACTGAAATGTAACCTGTATAGTATTCCTGATTCACTCAACTGAATTGGAAAAAAGGGTAGGAGAATGGGTCAAACACAAAACATCGACTTGTGTTTAATGTTTAAAAAACCCCTCCAAACACCACAGCTATGCATGATAGTATAGAAAGCATAGGAAGAGAAACCTGGGCCTGTATTCACGTTGAGATAGCATGAGATTTAGCATCATGCTAACGTAGAAGCTCTTCCAATGTCCTGTAGGATTTAATAGGACTTTTGGAAGAGCTTCTAAGTTAGCATGATGCTAAGTCTCATGCTATCTCAACGTGAATACAGGCCCAGGGCCTGAGCTTCTAAGTTAGCATCATGCTAAGTCTCATGCTATCTCAACGTGAATACAGGCCCAGGTTTAGATAAAAACAACAACACAACAATGTATAATATACCCCCCCCCCCTTCCCCGTGGGGACACCGGTGTATCTTTCAGTACAAATAGTTTCCCCACCTTCTGGAAGTTATGTGCTAGCAACTTCCTCTAATATATCGCTCTCTTTGACTCTGCCTTTTCCTCTTCTTACTATCATCTACTACTTTCCACCTTATTGACCCGTTCTCTTGCCTTTAACAAAAGTCTTCAAATAACTTTCTCCTTTGAGCTCCTCAGAAATTGGAATGCGTCGGCCGAATGCAGCAGGGAGCCCAGTGAAGCTGAATATGTATGTTAAATCCTTTCGCGAACATTAATTTAATTTAATTTTGTCCTCTCGCGGATACCATGACTTACGATAGGCATAGTGTCTCCCATAACCATATACAAGGCCTACCGATTCATGTTTCCCATTTCGCCCCATACTAGCATGACAGGCTTTTTGGTATCACGTGGAAACGCCCAGTTTGGGAACTGTGCCAAACTTCGATGGCAAGGTTTCTTCGATTTGTATCTTGATCAGCGTGTCACAACCTATTCAGATCCTGAATTTTGAACCGCCAGTGCAAACCTCCGCCAAGGAAGAACCGAAGTTTTCTTCTTTCATGTCCGAGCTGTATCTCATGAACCGGTGGGTAGAATGGCTTCACATTTAGTGTGATAATGTAACATGGAGAGTAATGAAATAAATACTTGCAATAAGTACCCAAAAAAAGAAGCAGAAACAGCATCATTTTTAGACCAATGTGCACATAAGGAAAAAAAGTGCGCAAGAGGACTTAGCATACACACCTCACCCATTATGACCATATGGCCTGGGAACGCAGAATAATAATAATAATAATAATAATAATAATAATAATAATAATAAGTATATTATGTATGTATGGCAGCCTGCCGTTTCGGACTACGACTGCCAGATAGAGAAATATTTGGACTGTGCAAATGAGAATCCATGATGTCTGTTCATGGAACATGCAGAGCGAAAAGCCCTTATTGTTCAAACACGGGGTTACATTTCATTTGTATAATTGTCCGTATTAAAAAAAAGGCTATTAAAATTATGCAAATGTTACAAAAATAAGAAAATTTAAATATTGTGTACGTTATTCGTTTAGCAAGATATAGATCTAATGACACAGCAAAAAAAAGAATGTTTAAACATTGTGTAAGTTATTCGGTTAGCAAGATATAATGACACAGCAAATTTGATAATAACAATTAACCGCACTATATCCACATATGGCTAGATTATTACTTATCACAAATTAACTTTAAGATATGAAACTGAACTTTTAAACAAAGAGTATGACTGGGAGAACACGCAATAACTGTTATAAGACTATTAGAAAAAAAAGTGAATTCTTGAAGCAATGTAAAATGTAAAATGTAAAAAGCATCATATTTGAGTCTTGCAAAAAAAAGAGAGCAAAGAAATGAATAAAACTGCTCTTACGTTCTGTAAGAAAATGAGTTGATAGTTTAACCCTTTTGTGGGTTGGCTGGTACGAAACATTTAACAACTTCACCAGATACCGAGAGAACGTGCGATAAAATTAGCAACAGCATAGCTCATAACAAACATTCTTCAACTTTCATATGAAACCAACTCCATCGTAATATCATCACCAGATCGACACTTTCGTCTATACAATAACATAACGGATCAAGTTGTGCTAAACATTCCAACAAGCCAGAGCGTCAAGATGGCGGCGTATCCTGTCACGTGACGTTCAACACAAAATGGCACTTGACTTCATGACGCGGCTTTGACTTCCGGTCACGCGTGCGTGGAAGCCTTCTTCCGCCGTGCATAATTATTATTTTGATTTCAGTGCTCCAATCATGTCTTCAAGTAGATCTCGTTCACTGAAACAAAATTAAGAAATTGTAAGTATGATTTCGGGTGGGTTTTGTTAATGCTAAAAATAATGGTCAAAAGTCAAGTAGTTATCAAAAAAACTTAATCATAACAAACTTATCAAAATTATAACAGGAAAAAGTTTTAACATTGCATGTGTAAACCTGGGTTAAATATTGTCAGCAGTATAGTCATATATTCATTGGGACACATATATTTCCATTAAAAAAAAGAAGCTCCAAACCCACAAATTGTATGGTGTGTGTGTGTGTGTGTGTGTGTGACGAGAGAACGAGAGAGATTTGTTTTATGAGGAGAGAAGAGAGAGGCAGAGAGAGAGAGAGAGAGACTCAGAGAGGCAAAAGAAAGAGAGAGAGAGGATAGAAAAGGGGAAGAGCGAGAGAAATAGACTAGAAAGAGAGAGAGAGAGAGAGAGAGAGAGAGAGAGAGAGAGAGAGAGAGAGAGAGAGAGAGAGAGAGAGAGAGAGAGAGAGAGAGAGAGAGAGAGAGAGAGAGAGAGAGAGAGAGAGAGAGAGAGAGAGAGAGAGAGAGATTTTTAGTATAGGAAGACTGATTGTTTTTAATAAAGTGGCTAAAGTTGGCCCCAAACAGCACAACTGTTTCTTTAAAAGAAAAAAAAAAGGCCGCCAGCAAGAAATGGCCACTGGCAAGCGCGCGCACACGCACACGCACACGCACACACACACACACACACACACACACACACACACACATATATCTCACCCCCTCACCCTCCCTTATCTCTCAGATTTAACAGCACCCTTTTCGTTGTATTTAATCATAAAGCAAGAAAATGGAAACCAATAGCGTTGAAAGTTATATTGACACGATTATCAGCTCCACGTGCATTTGATATTACCACACCTATGAATTATTTTCTTCGACTTGACGATATGTAGGATTTCGAAGCAAAACAAGAACGATCTTATAATCTGCGAATGCGTTTAATTGAATCATTTTGCATCGGCTGATTTAAATACAATACATCGAAATACTTAAAAACAATGTTGTTCACTTTCATAAGAGATGCGTAAACTCATACTTGTATGGATAATATCATTATATGTTACTTGCACATCGTATTTGAATGGCTTTCAAATTTATAAAAAGGCTATAAACGTAACTATACATTTTACGTCAATTTGTGTATATACTATAATTATTTTGTTGGGACATTATATTAATTAACTCATTCTCGCGTAACAGTTTCTTATCTCACAAATCATAGTCAAAGTGTCTTTTTGTGAATCGAAATAACCAAAACTTCAGTTTCAATTTTAAAGTCTTTCGTATTAGTTTTTTTTTGATAGCTATATACTGAAATAATCTCTCTCTCTCTCTCTCTCTCTAAAGTCTTTCTCTCTCTCTCTCTCCTCTCTCTCTATCTCTCCTCTCTCTCTCTCTCTCTCTCTCTCTCTCTCTCTCTCTCTCTCTCTCTCTCTCTCTCTCTCTCTCTCTCTCTCTCTCTCTCTCTCTCTCTCTCTCTCTCTCTCTCTCTCTCTATGTGATCATAGATGAAGAACTGAAGTGGCAGACCCATATTGAGAAGGTAGCACACAAGCTTGCACGTAGCCTATTCCTACTAAAAAAACCTTAGACCTTTCTTAGATACAGAGGAACGCAAATTATTATTTCATGCCCACTGTCTCTCTCACGTCAACTATGCATCTGTAGTTTGGGATTCTACCGCCAAATGTCACCTATTAAAACTCAATTCTATCTACAAAAGAGCAGCTAAAATTATTCTTCCTGACGCAAACCTCACCACATCAGAAAAACAAGCAAAATTAAACATCCTTCCGTTAGATTCACAATTAAAGTACAACAAAGCAATCATCATGTACAAAGTGCATAATAACTTGGTCCCACAATACCTAAAATTATTAGTTACCCCGGCATCACATCGTTATGGTTCCAGCAACTACATTTTGCCAAACACTAGAATTGACAAATACAAATCAAGTTTTGCCTTCTCAGGTTCCTCAATTTGGAATTCCCTTCCCTCTGCCATTCAGTTATGCCCTTCCATCTCACGATACAAAAAGATGGTGCGGGCAAACATAATTTACAGCCTTGCTTAAATCCTGTGTCATTTTGAACGCACACTGTATAACTGTATTGCCTTGTGTACACCTACATGTGATATGCATGTATATGTCAATTGAATGTTTACATCTCAGTTTTATGCTTTGTTTATTTGTTTGCCTTTAAACTGCTTGTTAAATGTGTTTGGATTGATGTTGCTTTCACCTCCTACTTGTCATCAATTATTTGTTTCACTATGTGTATTTTTTTAATTTTTAAACAACAACATTTTTTTTATATGTATGTATAAACAATGTATGTGTGTATGAGAGAGAGTCAGAGATATAGAAGATAGAGAGATAGAGAGAGAGAGAGAGAGAGAGAGAGAGAGAGAGAGAGAGAGAGAGAGAGAGAGAGAGAGAGAGAGAGAGAGCGAGAGTATGTTTACAAATGTTTTTTGTTTCTTAAATTTGTTTTTCTTTTATCCAAGGACAGATTGTAAGAATAGGCATCGCCTAAAATCTTTATCCTTGTCAAATAAAGTTTTCCAGTGTCCAGTGTCCAGTCTCTCTCTCTCTCTCTCTCTCTCTCTCTCTCTCTCTCTC
>CM065691.1:8146676-8154176 GCA_017654935.2 Phymorhynchus buccinoides
AATATACTAATTTTTGGTCTAACTTTCTGTCAATATACTAATTTTTGGTCTAACTTTCTGTCAATATACTAATTTTTGGTCTAACGTTCTGTCAATATACTAGTTTTTGGTGCAACTTTCTGTCAATATACTAATTTTTGGTCTAACTTTCTGTCAATATACTAATTTTTGGTGTAACTTTCTGTCAATATACTAATTTTAGGTGTAACTTTCTGTCAATATACTAATTTCTGGTGTAACTTTCTGTCAATATACTAATTTCTGGTGTAACTTTCTGTCAATATACTAATTTTAGGTGTAACTTTCTGTCAATATACTAATTTCTGGTGTAACTTTCTGTCAATATACTAATTTCTGGTGTAACTTTCTGTCAATATACTAATTTCTGGTGTAACTTTCTGTCAATATACTAATTTTAGGTGTAACTTTCTGTCAATATACTAATTTTAGGTGTAACTTTCTGTCAATATACCAATTTCTGGTGTAACTTTCTGTCAATATACTAATTTCTGGTGTAACTTTCTGTCAATATACTAATTTTAGGTGTAACTTTCTGTCAATATACTAATTTCTGGTGTAACTTTCTGTCAATATACTAATTTCTGGTGTAACTTTCTGTCAATATACTAATTTCTGGTGTAACTTTCTGTCAATATACTAATTTTAGGTGTAACTTTCTGTCAATATACTCATTTTAGGTGTAACTTTCTGTCAATATACTAATTTCTGGTGTAACTTTCTGTCAATATACTAATTTCTGGTGTAACTTTCTGTCAATATACTAATTTTGGGTGTAGCTTTCTGTCAATATACTAATTTTGGGTGTAGCTTTCTGTCAATATACTAATTTTGGGTGTAGCTTTCTGTCAATATACTATTTTTTGGTGTAACTTTCTGCATATATTCTAATTTTGGGTGCAACGTTCTGTCAGTATCCTAATTTTGGGTGTAACTTTTTGTCAATATACTAATTTTGGGTGTAACCTTCTAATATATAAAATAAATATACTAATTTTGGGTGTAACTTTCTAATATATAAAATTAATATACTAGTTTTGGGTGTAACTTTCTGTCAATATGAACCAGCCCAATTCAGACTGAGTGACATCATTATCCTTTATCCTTGAGTGACGTTTCCTGTTACACACTCCCAATTAATCTATCTATTTGTCTGTCTGTCTGTCTGTGTGTCTGTCACACACAGAGAGAGGCTAGTCATCGTGTGAACATGATTAGTTAGGACTAAGTTTTCTTAGTTTGTTTTGTAATTCACAATAGTGTGGCGGGGCCCTTTAAAAGCAGCCATACACGTAATCTTCCCACCCAAGGACATGTGAAATGTTCACATGGCACTGGGTGTGCCCCCAGAACGTTTAAGCTGGGGAACGAAAACAACAACAACAATTGACCATAGCCTTTTCCTTCACTTGTCACATACTTCCCCCACACAATACTCTCTTTCTGTTAAAGACCCACCACGTCACGTGCCAAAATCACGGTTTTCACGTGTTGTCCCTCTTATAGCTGGCAAGAAATCTTCCTAGCATAAGAGGGAATGAGACACGTGACGTGGGAGGTCTATAACCCTTTCGCCGCCAGCCAATTTTTCAGCAAACATTTTTCCATTAAGCTTACCTGGGTAGAGAACAAAATCTGTCTGTAATATTGGGGATTCCTCTGTGACATATTTAAAGCAAGGCCTATCCTTACCTCCCAAAAGTAAGAGGACAGGGTCTTTGGATAACAGACCCTGATTTGATGCCTTTTAGTGACATGGGTGTTAAATCTCTGTGGTGCTAAAATGCGACGTTGGCGGTGAAAGGGTTAACCTCTGTCTCTTTCTGTCTGTTTCTGTGTCTATGTGTCTGTCTTTCTGTCTGACTGCCCCCCCTCCTCCCTCTCTCAGCAGACACACAGACTATTGATCAATAATCTGCTCCATTCTTTCACTCTCACCCCTAGAGTCATCGCTATCAATCATGCGTGCATTCAATCTTCTCGTTCCTTGAGATACAGACACACCCATACAGTACACCGAAAAGGAATCGGTGAAAGCGCAGCGGTTGATACTGGCTAGGCAGTTTGATAAAATAATAATAACTAACTCGCTGGGAGCAACACAATGTTTGGCAATGTTGTCTGCCTGTGTCTGCGGACTGTCCTTCTAGATATGTTGAATGTAGGCCTATCAGCCGATCGATATAAGGTAAGACGGGGTAAAAAGCCCATGGGCGGGTAAGAAGCCCATGCCAATTATCTCACGAAATAAAGAAAATTTCAGTCACATTATGCCCATGAGACGAGTGTTAATGTTTAGCATTCGTCTCATGGGCAAATTTGACTGAAATTTGCTTTATTTCATGAGATAATTGGCATGGGCTTCTTACCCGCCCTTGGGCTTTTTACCCTGTCTTCCCCTAACATTCATACTTGAAAAGCACACAACAGGCGCATATTATAATGCTTGTCAATATTTTGGCCGGGGTTTATTGTAGTCTTCCTTGGGGTTCAGTGACATACGTAACTCTGAGCCCAAACAGCAAAACTAACAAAGTCTATGGGAAAAAAACCCTGATCGATATAAAGATATTGTGGATTTGTTAAAGAATCAGCGCTTTGAATATATCATAAACGAAATGCTATGATTATTTTGAATGTCATTGTATTTGTTAGAAACTTTTGTGGACGATGTAAAGACTTCGAAATCGTTAGTATACGAATAAAAGGAGCGTGTTTCTAAAAAGCTCTAAGCAAATGAACACGGAACTAGAAGCTTGTTATGAGGGATCAATAAAAACAACAACAAACAAACAACGAAAAAAGACAAAAAAGCAACCAAAAAGGACAAGCCAGCCCATCGTCTGCCCTGATTCACTACCAAATTGTTTTTGTCCTACCCTGTGCATTTCTCAATATGTTCCTTCAAAGTCCGTCTTTGACCACTGCACTTACATCTACAGCCAATATTGTCCATTAGAATTGTACAGATGCGGTTGCTGCTAGTATATTTCCTGGCACTAAAGCATTGAGGAGCTTACTACACATTTGTATCTTCCCTTGACAGACTCCGCCCTCTTCTTTCCTTCCAGCCACTGTTTAGACACCGCCGCCCTTTTGGTATATCCCCTACCCCCCTTTTCATCCATCTCCTTTTGACCACCTACCTTAATCATTTGACCACTCTCTCTCTCTACCCTCTTTTATCACAGCAAGTGGTGACTGTGGTCCTGTCTCTGATTGCCAACTTCAAGCCTATCATCTCCACAGGGGTGGAGCTGTTCCTTTCCTGGCTCTTCCCTTTCATCACTCCTTCCCACCCTTGCTTACGTAATTACCATGGTTGTTTAAATATAACTTTTCATTCATGACTTTCAAAGTTCAACCAAAACCCCCACCAACAAGGACAAGCCAGCCCATCGTCTGCCCTGATTCGCTAAGCATGGGGAACAAATGAAGGTCATTGGCCAATGTCAGTGGAGCAGAAAATGCGCCATTTTTGCAGACTGTTGACGCGATAACGTTTGAACGAAGGGACCTAGGATGCTCCAATTATGCATACGGATAGGTAGTTAGGATATCTAGGCCATGTTCGAAAATGAAGACCACTGGTCAAAGGTCAATATGACTGGAGCTGAAAATGCTGATGCGCGGTTGGTGGTCTAGCGTCTGAACGATTGGAATAGATTTATTTTTAGGGCTAAAAGAATTTAGTGATCCCTCAAAGGGTAGGTCTACCCCTTTAAGACACACACATGAATAAGGCACCTGGTCTCTGGAGATGGCCATTGGCTTGTTGTACAGGACCCAGGTGACCGTCTCGTAGCAGCCAGGCTGGGTCAGCGAGCCGTCGTAGGTGATGTAGTGGTCAGTGTTGGGCAGCAGTTCTTGAAGGTCAATATGGTGGGCCATGGTGCGGCTACCTGGGAAGCGAACAATATCGAGAAAGTGAAAATAAATTAAGATGGATAAATGTCCTTTAAAGACCCACCCGATCACGTGTCAAAATCCCGGGTTTCACGTGTTTTCCCTCTTATAGCTGGAAAGAAATCTTAGTTTTGACCAGGTCTCACTACCATGCAAATGCCTAAATAATTGAACTAAAAACATCAAAACGCTACACTCACACAAGCACATGAAGGTGAAATAAACAATAAACACGGTGAATATACCATACAAATGCCCCCAAATTGAAATAAATAAATCATTTTAAAGAGCAGCCTCAATTTGAACATGGGGGCATTTCTATATGGGTCACAGCTACCCAGAAAAAAACCAAGGGACTTAATCGTGGCGCGTCTGTGTATCTTTAAAGGGGTACAATCTCCCCCCCGCCCCTCACACCAAATTACTTATGACAACACTGCCTAGCTGTGCATGGATAACAGGCATAGAGGAACAACCTCTGAAACTTCCTTAAAGGGGCACCCTGACGGATGCGTTATGGTAAGAAACACGTCGAGATCACCATGAAAACACCATTTACAGAGATCGCAACGCTCACTTTGCTCTGGTTTCCTAGAAATCAAACCGTCAAATCGGCGATTCCTCCTTGGCGGAGGTGCTGGAAGTCAAATTCTTTCACCCAAAGAGAAGGCGTGTGCCGTCTCTTTTCTAATGGCCGCTTGAGCTTAGACCAAATCGTTTGCACGAAATTTTCGCAATACAAGCCTTTTTATTTAATTTAATTTAAATTTTATACAGTTTATCTAAAGGGGTTACGCTCACAACGAAGGAAATAGCTCCAATGCTTTTAACTGCACTACAAAAAAAGAAAAAGCTTCAACCAAAAGGGGATTGGTCTCCACCCACCCCATCCAAAATGGTTACTCTCTCCGGCATCTCCGTCAAGGAGGAATCGCCGTTTTGACGGTTTAATTTATAGGAAACCAGAGCAAAGCGAGTGTTCCGATCCTTGAAATGGCTGTCTTTCTGGTGACCTCGACGTGTTTCTTGCAAAAAACTCATCCGTCAGGGTCCACCTTTAATATATCTAGATATATCGATATTATTAGGGGGTGTTTATTTTCTGGGGCGTGCATTGGCGTTGCTCCCATACTGCTCAGTTCGAGTCCCAATTTACATAGCCACGCCCCAGATTTATCAGGTCGCAATATTCGAAACTAGCAGTCCAAAGAGAGCAACTCTATGTTAGGTCGTCAAGAGGCAACTACCAAAGAAGACACTGCACTGCTGCTGAGTCACTTGGGAGGAGTTCAGTGGAGCCTGTTCTGAGCTAACATACGCAGGACACCACCTACTAAGCCCCACCCACTAAGCCTCCTACTGGCGGCAATACTGTCTTAATTGCGGAGAAACTATCGAGAATCATGAAAGAAACAACAAGTCTGTAAAATATATAACAGAGTCAGGCAAGCCATTGGACCATAATTAAAACCTTACAAAACCTACAAAATATAGTCAATAAAGAGAAGCTGATGCGGTATGGACATGTTTCAAGCTTAGAACAGCCTCGCAGAGAGAGAGAGAGAGAGAGAGAGAGAGAGAGAGAGAGAGAGAGAGAGAGAGAGAGAGAGAGAGAGAGAGAGAGAGAGAGAGAGAGAGAGAGAGAGAGAGAGAGAGAGAGAGAGAGAGAGAGAGAGAGAGAGAGAGAGAGAGAGAGAGAGAGAGAGAGAGAGAGAGAGAGAGAGAGAGAGAGAGAGAGAGAGAGAGAGAGAGAGAGAGAGAGAGAGAGAGAGAGAGAGAGAGAGAGAGAGAGAGAGAGAGAGAGAGAGAGAGAGAGAGAGAGAGAGAGAGAGAGAGAGAGAGAGAGAGAGAGAGAGAGAGAGAGAGAGAGAGAGAGAGAGAGAGAGAGAGAGAGAGAGAGAGAGAGAGAGAGAGACGAGAGAGAGAGAGAGAGAGAGAGAGAGAGAGAGAGAGAGAGAGAGAGAGAGAGAGAGAGAGAGAGAGAGAGAGAGAGAGAGAGAGAGAGAGAGAGAGAGAGAGAGAGAGAGAGAGAGAGAGAGAGAGAGAGAGAGAGAGAGAGAGAGAGAGAGAGAGAGAGAGAGAGAGAGAGAGAGAGAGAGATATTTCCCTTTAAAAAATGCTGCTCCAAACCCACAAATTGTATGGTGTGTGTGTGTGAGAGAGAGAGAGAGGAGAGAGAGAGAGAGAGAGAGAGAGAGAGAGAGAGAGAGAGAGAGAGAGAGAGAGAGAGAGAGAGAGAGAGAGAGAGAGAGAGAGAGAGAGAGAGAGAGAGAGAGAGAGAGAGAGAGAGAGAGAGAGAGAGAGAGAGAGAGAGAGAGAGAGAGAGAGAGAGAGAGAGAGAGAGAGAGCAGTCTTTTCAGGGAGAACAATGGCTTGTTGTCCTCTTTAGAAACCAAACCAAACGAAAACGCTGCCGGTCAAAACCAAACCACCGAAACATTACAACAAATCAAAAAAAGAGAAAAAGACAAGTATCAATAAAAGAATATTACATGAACTGTCAGAATAACAGCAAAATTGGCAAAAGAAACAGTACCAACAAACATCACCACCCCTATCACCAAAAGTAACAAAACAGAAACACAGTCATACACACACTCATGCAGCACATTTGAGATACTATTAGTTGAATTGGATCAACATGTATCGATAACTTAACAACGCTACTCACAAAATATCTCCGTATCCATCCTTGTTAGTAAGAAGGATACACAGTTGCGATTAAACCAATTTTGTTTTAGATGAACACAAGAGAGGAAACATTTACAACCCCCCCCATAACGATTCCAACACACTCGCATAAAATTATGAAACACAAATGTGTGTTGGCATTACACATATGTGTATATGTTACGCCCAATTCGTGAAATTGCCGGTGGCAAAACCCCAAATGAAATGGACAATGTATATCACAATTTTCAATTCCCAGCAACACAGGCATTGATAAAGGTTGATTCAACAGGTGCACATTTTTCTACAAATTTTCACCCCCATCCTACCCCCCAACTCTACTCTGAGGCATGCCTGAGCCACATGTTGTATCAAACATTTTATCAAATTAAGTCTGAATAAAAGAATGTTAACCCATCTACATGTGTTATTTCTCATTTGTTTGAACCCATTCTTGATCTCTGAGTGTTTATGAATTGAAAATGTTTTTATATCATACTGCTTTACTAAGTAGCAAGTTTTAAATTGGCTATTTCACGAACTGGGTAAACCATTTTGCCCATTTCATGAAATGGGCAATTTCACAGATTGGGCGTAACATATAGACAGACAGGAACACAGACTGACAGTGGAACACAAACCTGCCCCGACCCTTAAGTTCTCTCATTCTCTTATAACCAAAGAATTCAACAAAATGACAAATGACATACAAATATCAAATAATAATCTTGCATTGTTAGGAAAGAAGAAGAATAGAAGAAAGGGGTTAAAAAAAGCACAAATTATGAAATTAGATAAAGAAAGTCGAGAGATAATTTATAATTAGTTGTAGAACTCCAAAAAGAATTGCAAGGTATCTTAAACCCCAAGTTAAAGCTGAAATTCAGCCGTTAAATCCTGAGAAAA
>CM065691.1:8159176-8161676 GCA_017654935.2 Phymorhynchus buccinoides
AAAAAAAGAGAAAAAGATATCATGTAAGAAACACAACACCACAGAAGGAGCAGCAGCGACAATAAATCGCTCTTCTTCTTCTTCCTTGGTGGTCACCAACTTCTTTATAATTATAGAAGCAAATGTACACACTTTGGAGATGTGATCAGAGAAAGAAACACGAAAGACTAGAAGTGAGAGGAAAAGGTCTTCAGCCAACGTAGTAAGAAAGAACAACCCAGTTCAAGAATCTCAAAATCAATGTCCATTTGCCATTATCCTCCGTACAAGTTTTTGGGTGTGTGGGAGTGTGTAGTGTGTGGGTGTGGGTGGGCGGGGGGGGGGGGGGGGGGGGCAGCCAGTCAGATCCCGCTGATCAGGCCCCAATGGGGAGTGGGGGGGGGGGGGGGTAGGGTGCGCCAATGGGGAGTGGGTGGTGGGTGGCGAGAGTTTTCAGTGCTGGAGATTTGTGGCCGAGAGAGCTCTGCTAAGCTTTACAATAAAACGCCAGTACCTAGCTGTTGAACATTCTGAACATGCGTTAAGAACATGAGAGGGTGTGAGAGAGAGAGAGAGAGAGAGAGATTGATTGATTGATTGAGAGAGAGAGAGAGGGAGAGAGATAGAGAGGTAGAGAGAGTAAGCAATAGACAGGCTTTTTTAGAGAGAGCCCTCTGAGACAGATAAATACATATAGAGGAGTAGAAAGATGAAAAAGAGAAAATAGAGACACATACAAAGAAGATAGAGAGAGCATGCAAGAGAAACATCCCTATAGAGAGAGACATCAATAGACAAGAGAGAGAGAAGAAATAAAACCTAGAGATTAGAGAGAGAGATATAGAGCGCTGATTAAATACAACGAACAAAATGTGCGAACAAACGGCGCATATCTTACGGGAAAATTAAACGGAATCCTACTTTTCACTACTCCGTATTCTTTAAACACTGCAAATAACTGCCCTTTGGCCAGCACTCTTTGTGGCAGGAAAAGCAGGTTTGGTTTCCAGATGATTAGTCAGCTAATTGCTTGTGGAGAGGAGAAGAATCTTGGGGCACATAACTGTTTCACTGAGGTAGTTTTGCTGACATCGATTCTAGTATTTCTCTTTCGTCTTGATGTTTAACACTTACGAGTATGGCTTTTTAGTCCAGAAGGAAACCTTCTCTAAATGGGCTAGAATACAAGATTTCTCATTTGATTTTTTTTTAGATGGCCCGAAATTTCCTAGTGGTATTGGTAGTAGGATGTTTGAGAAGTAGTATGACACGATATTGCCTCTGTTATCCTGGTCAGTATGAAGATATAATGGTTTAAGTATACAATCCACGTCGGATTTTGAAACAAATTGAAAAATCTCCCAAAATCTTATTTTCTAGGCCACGTAGACGGTTTCCTTCCGGACTATTTTGTGTGGTGCGTGGGCTGCGACGGTATTCATGTCGAGATAGCATGAGACTTTACATGATGCTAACTTAGAAGCTCTTCAAGCTTCCTATGTAAGCCTATAGGACACATGAAGAGAATAAAAGTTAGCCAAATGCTAAGTCTCATGCTATCTCAACGTGAATACCGTCCCTGGTTGTTTAACTTTCTTCGCGAATTGTCTGTGAACTCTGCAAACTGAAATGTATACATTGTACAGCAAAATAGACCATTAACATTTGAAACTCACCTTAACATCACTTAGGACAGCTTTAGTTTATGGTGGCCTGAGACTATAGACCTGTATTGTGTCTGTATTGTCTGTTTCTTCTTCTGTATTACGCATGCAGACTGTGTGCATATTTGCGTATTCTTCCCTTTTCCTCTCTCTTTTGCTTTAAAAATACTGACAGTCAAGCGGTTTTTTTTGTGTGTGAATCTTCCACAATATGCATTAGAAAAAAACACAAGTTAAAAAAAAGACAACAAGGAACGAACAACAAAAACAACATCACATGAACTCAATACAAATGTAGGCCAAGTAACAACGAACGAACAACAAATACAACATGCGTGACACTCACGGTGTAGGACAACTCTCTCAACAAACGAACAACAAAAACAACATACATGATCTCTCTCTGTAGGACAACAACAACAACTCTCTCTTCAAACTCTCCCCCATGATCTCAAGGTGTACTCTCTTGGTCCCCAAAACAACAACAAACGAACAACAAAGACAACATACATGATCTCAAGGTGTAGGACAACAACAACAACAAACGAACAACAAAAACAACATACATGACCTCAAGATGTAGGACAACAACAACAACGAACAACAAAAACGATACATGACCTCAAGATGTTAGGACAACAACAACAACGAACAACAACAAAAACAACATACATGACCTCTGTCGTGTAGGACAACAACAACAACAAACGAACAACAAAAGCAACATACATGACCTCAAGATGTAGGACAACAGCAACAACGAACAACAAAGACAACATGATTAGTCAGCTAATTGCAAGGAGAAGAATGTTGGGGCACATACATACATGTTTCACTGAGGTAGTTTTGCTGACATC
>CM065691.1:8166676-8171676 GCA_017654935.2 Phymorhynchus buccinoides
TCTCTTGTCCATTATGTCCAACTGCGCAAGAAACCGACTTTGTGTCTTCTTTCATTGCTCTTTGTTTGACCAGAGTCCAGTTTAAGATAGTATAACGCAAGGGTGAAAATGCGAGTCTAGATTGGTACCAGTATTGTCAATACCTCAAAATGTAACACTCCCACCAACCCCTCCCTTCCTTCCTCATCAGTCACAAAAATCGCATGCACATTAAAAACAAAATGGGTGGCGCGCCTCTGGCTGCGACGCGCTCTCCAGGTGGGAGCAACCCGAATTTCACAGAGACGCCTCTGTGACTATAAAGTACCTAATACCTAAGACTTTAAATAGTAAGCAGTAGCCAGATAATGATGCACTGGTACCTTTCCAAATTCATCATAAGGTAAAGGATTGAAAACAATGGAAGTTCCAACAACGCATAACCTTCGTCTTCTTTGTTGTTTGTGGCTCAAGCCACAAACCTATAACTCACTTTGTCGGTCGGTCTGTCTGTCGGTCGGTCGGTCTGTCGTTCCAAAATTGTCGCACTTCAAATCGAGGCTACACGGCGACGAAAATGGTGTTTTACGTCCTCTTGGTCTGAATCAGACACATATGGGACATTTGCAAATATGGTGGGAACAATACTGGAGGCAATGCCCGGAGGCAGTACGAAACCAGTAAAGTCCCGAGTTTTTATTAATGAGAAACCAGAGTTAGTGTTCATTGCTGATCGAGGCTACACTTCAAAATTAATTGAGGCCGCTCTTTAAAATGATGTATTTTAAAAGCGTACAAAATAATAAACATACGTAATACAGACACTACAACAGACACGACGAGTATGCGGTGCTTCTTTCGATGAGTATAAGTAGGATACATAGTTTTAAATGTTTTCCAAAAGATATAAAAAGTTACGAAAGGGTGCAGAGATAACATTCTGGTTTACAGATTAAAATTATTGAAAAGCCAGGGGAGATGACTCATGATTGGAGTGGTAAAAATAGACCGCGTGCCACAAATTATTGCGATTTTGCGCTTGTTGTACTGTGACTCACGATTTCCTGTTCGTTGTATATTTGAATCTTACCACGTGCTTTTGAATGTCAGATATTGTTTTTCCCGTATGATTGTGATCGTCAATGGATTTACGTTTCATTGTATATTTGAATCTTACCACGTGCTTTTGAATGTCAGATATTGTTTTCCCGTATGATTGTGATCGTCAATGGATTTATTACGCAAAACGGGGTGAGTAAAGAAAACAAGGTACCTGTGAAATGGAAAACTCCAAAATGGATTTATTAGCTGGTACTATGGCAGTATGATTTTATTTTAAGTTGCATTATTGTATCCAAAATTGATTGAGAATGTGAATGTGGTCTATGACTATTGTTTCTTCTTAGAATTTTTATATTGTAACTATTTTACTCTTGCAGGCGTGCGTACGTGCGTGCTTGCGCGCGCGAGCGCGCGCGCGCGCGCGCGCGCGCGCGCGCGTGTGTGTGTGTGTGTGTGTGTGTGTGTGTGTGTGTGTGTGTGTGTGTGTGTGTGTGTGTGTGTGTGTGTGTGTGTGTGTGAGGAAGTAAGAGAATGTTGCGTGCAATCATCGTGTTTATCTTACTTTGTAATGATTGATTATTTGGTTGCCTTTAATGTTCTTGTTATTAATGTAAAGCGCACTGAGCTCATGTGAGAAAGAGCGCTATATAAATTCCCATTATTATTATTATTATTATTATTATTATTATTATTATTACTATTATTATTATTATATTAATATTATTATTATTATTACTCCTGTATGTGTTCCCCACTTGAGAGCGGCTGATGAAAATGATGTTTTACGTCCTCTCGGTCATAGACACATATGGGACATTTGTAAATACAAAGATGGTGGGAACAATACTGGCTGCAATGCCCGGAGGCAGTGCAACACCAGTAAAGTCCCGAGTTTTTAACAATATAGATAGGTGTAGCGGTAACCACGCCTCGGTTAAACCTCATCGGCTATGGTACCGCCACATTGGACAACTGCAAACTTGAGAGCGGCTGTTGGCCCAAACTCATCATATAATATTTCCGACTATGGAAAGAAGAATAGTAGCTGCCTCCTCAATACAGATACCATGATCAGACACGAGCTAATGCATTTCTTGATAGGGGAAGACGGGGTAAAAAGCGCATGGGCGGGTAAGAAGCCCACCCCAATTATCTCATGAAATAAAGAAAATTTCAGTCAAATTTGCCCATGAGACGAATGCTAGACATTAACGCTCGTCTCATGGGCAAAATGAGACTGAAATTTGCTTCATTTCATGAGATAATTGGGGTGGGCTTCTTACCCGCCCATGCGCTTTTTACCCCGTCTTCCCCTAAAGTTACTCCCTGCTGCTCACGATGAAACATGTAATCTAAATTCTGGGAACATTTGGAATACTCCACAGACGACAGTATAGACTTCTCGGCCCATCCCCATTCGTCCTAAAACTGTGTGCACTCAACACTAACAAACTCAATCAGTCTATCGCATATTCAATCATTCTATCGCTCAATCATGTAATCACAGAATCCTTTGGTCTCTTTCTTGTTTCAAGTAACCAATCCGTCAGTGAATCGATCATGTTATTACCCATTCTCATGGTATAGTTTTGCTTAGGCTTCCTGACGATTATGCCCATACTGTTCTTCATTGCATCATGACTTGGCTTAAACAAGAACTAATTCAACTAAAACTTACACGATACAATAGCAGCAACAGAAGAATTAATAATAATAAATAATAATAATATGGTTGGGCGGTGAAATAATAATAACCCAAAATTACGGATACAATTAGCAACATATAGCGCTTTTCATCGAGCACAAAGCGCTTTACAATCAGCATTGAAACACTCACAGACATATACACACGCACACGCGCACACACACACACACACACACACACACACACACACACACACACACACACACACACACACACACACACACACAACAGACACACACGCACGTACGTGCACTGCACGCACGCGAGTGAACGCGTTCTTGTACACATACTTACACACAGAGACCCACACACATTTCATCAAACACACAGAAAACACATTATCACTGAAACGCACACACACTTACACAAACAGACACTTGTACAAACACGCGCATACGCGCACACACACAAGCACACACACGCACTGACATACACAAACACACACGTGCACTCACACTCACAGACACATACTCGCACACACTCACTCCCCCCCCTTCCCCTCTCTCTAGCCGAACACAATCTCTCCTGCGCACACATGCACTCATACACATACTACTACTACTACTACTACTACTACTACTACTACTACTACTACTACTACTACTACTACTACTACTAATACTAATAATAATAATAATAATAATAATAATATTAATAATAATAATAATAATAATAATAATAATAATAATAATAATAATATCCAAACATCATCTTCAACACTGGCTATGGTTTTGACAGTTACAACAATCACTCAAAGATTGCAACGATCTTTTTCTTCTAACGTTGTCCTGCCAATGTTAAAATCCTTGAAATCTTTTGAGGATTGTCTTCCGATAGGGCAAGGTCTCTATAAAATCACCGACATTTAATACATTTTGAATGTTTTTCCCTGAGCATAAGCATATCTTAAGATCCTGTAGGTAAAACAGTGGCATGAAAGACATGTTCGTGAATGAAAATCTGCTCGACGTCCTCCGGTCTGGAACAGACACATATGGGACATTAGTAGATAATAAAGATGGTGGGAACGATCCTGGAGGCAACGCCCGGAGGCAGTGCAACACCAGGACAGTCCCGAATTTTTAACAATAACAGATGTGTAAACAGTAACTGAAAAGACATTTTCACAGCTTTGGCGGTCATTTTGCATTGCCCGAAGTTATGGTCAGGTGGAAAATAATGAATATTTGTGACAGAAGTATTGAAATATTACTCTGTGTTTTGACGTCATTTAAGTGTTCGTGATTAGACCATAATACTCTCATCTAACAAGCTGATGAGTGTTGCACAGTACTTAACCCAACACTTGCCAGGGATCACAGCTTAAAGCAACAATTAGTAATGAATAGCATGGTAGACCACGATGATGTCTCTTGATGCAGACCGAGATGACGATTGATGCGGGCCGAGACGACTATTGCCTTGCGCCGAAATGACTATAGCCCTGGGCCGAAATGACTATAGCCCTGGGCCGAAATGACTAATTGCCTTGGGCCGAAATGACTATAGCCCTGGGCCGAAAAATGACTATAGCCCTGGGCCGAAATGACTATAGCCCTGGGCCGAAATGACTATAGCCCTGGGCCGAAATGACTATATTGCCCTGGGCCGAAATGACTATAGCCCTGGGCCGAAATGATTATAGCCCTGGGCCGAAATGACTATAGCCCTGGGCCGAAATGACTATATCCCTGGGCCGAAATGACTATATCCCTGGGCCGAAATGACTATAGCCCTGGGCCGAAATGACTATAGCCCTGGGCCGAAATGACTATAGCCTTGGGCCGAAATGACTATAGCCTTGGGCCGAAATGACTATAGCCCTGGGCCGAAATGACTATAGCCCTGGGCCGAAATGACTATAGCCCTGGGCCGAAATGACTATATCCCTGGGCCGAAATGACTATATCCCTGGGCCGAAATGACTATAGCCCTGGGCCGAAATGATTATAGCCTTGGGCCGAAATGACTATAGCCCTGGGCCGAAATGACTATAGCCCTGGGCCGAAATGACTATATCCCTGGGCCGAAATGACTATATCCCTGGGCCGAAATGACTATATCCCTGGGCCGAAATGACTATAGCCCTGGGCCGAAATGACTATAGCCCTGGGCCGAAATGACTATAGCCCTGGGCCGAAATGATTATAGCCTTGGGCCGAAATGACTATAGCCTTGGGCCGAAATGACTATAGCCTTGGGCCGAAATGACTATAGCCTTGGGCCGAAATGACTATAGCCTTGGGCCGAAATG
>CM065691.1:8181676-8186676 GCA_017654935.2 Phymorhynchus buccinoides
AGATAAGTGGGGTGGGCTTTTTACCCGCCCATGCGCTTTTTACCCCGTCTTCCCCTATGTTCGAATTCAGGCTGAGGATTAAGAAGAATGTACACGGCAACTGAAACTGCCAATTGTTTTCGTTATGAAAAAGAAAACCAGCATTAACAGTAGAACTACATAATGAAACAAGAATTTTGATTCTTTTGAAGAAATACGCGTGTTTTGTTTTTATATAAAGTTCACAGGGTAAAAACTAAATTCTTTTAGTTCAATCCGACGCAAAAGTGACTATTATTTTCTCCACAAACTTTGCGCTTTTGGTGGTGAAAGAACGCGCGCACGTGCGCACGCACGCACGGACGCACCCACGCACGCACGTAATGCACGCACGGCACACGCACACACATAACACAACCTGCACACACAACACACAATACACACACACACAACACACACACACACACACACACAAACCCACACACACACACACACACACACACACACACACACACACCCCACACACACACACACTATATTAAATACAAGTCTTTCATCAGTTCAGTTTTTGCAAAGGGGCACCCTTACGTATACTTTTTTGCAAGAAACACGTCGAGATCACTAGGAAACACCCCTTTACAGAGATCGCAACACACTACACTTTGCTCTGGTTTCCCAAATCAAACCGTCATCGGCGATTCCTCCTTGGCGAAGATGCTGGAAGTCAGATTCTTTCAATGGCCGCCTGAGTTAGACCAAATCGCTTTTAAAAATGTTCGCAACTACAAGCCTTTTTATACAGTTTTTATAGTTTACCAAAAGGAGTTTCGGGGGCTCACAAAGGAATTGCTCAATTTGTTTTGACTGCACTACAAAAAAGAAAAAACTTCAACCACTCTGAGTGGCATCTACCCACCCCGTCCAATTCCTTCTCTCTGGCATTTCCGCTAAGGAGGAATCGCTGTTTTGACGAAGTTTCTAGGAAACCAGAGCAAAGTGAGTGTTCCGATCCTTGGAAAAGACTGTCATTCTGCCGGTCTCTTTTCTGTGCAAGAAACTCATCCGTCAGGGTGCACCTTTGAGGTCATACCCGATTGCTTGCATTGGGTTATAACTATTAAAGGTCAGACATACTGCATGCGATTCGATCCCAATGCGAACCGATGGTGACGATGAATTGGGTTATAACTATTAAAGGTCAGACATACTGCATGCGATTCGATCCCAATGCGAACCGATGGTGACGATGCATTGGGTTATAAAGCTCAGACACACTGCGTACGATTCGATCCCAATGCGACCGATGGTGACGATGAATTGGGTTATAACTATTAAAGGTCAGACATACTGCATGCGATTCGATCCCAATGCGAACCGATGGTGACGATGCATTGGGTTATAACTATTAAAGGTCAGACATACTGCATGCGATTCGATCCCAATGCGAACCGATGGTGACGATGTCTGTGAGTGTGGGTCATGATTCACGTGAAATACGTCCGTCTGAAAATAACTCTTACTATTTTAATATATGAATAATATAATCTAATAATATAATAATAAATAATAATAGTGAATCATTTATGGTGCATTCCTCCACCAAATGTGTAAGCTCTATGCGCTTAAAACAACAAAAATTAATCAATGAAGCAAGAAATTCAACAACAAAACCAAGTAATCGCTCGCGCACATGCCAATATGCATACACATACACACCATACCACGATTGCTTGCGCACAGACACCACACACACACAGTTACAACACTATTAAAGGTCAGACATTACACTGCATGCGATTTACGATCCCACCCACCACTCACGAACCGATACAAAATACAATCAGTGACGATGTCTGTGAGTCCTCTGGGTCTCTGCATTCACGTGAAATTCTTCCGTCTGAAAATAATTCTTACTATTTTTGCTCGCTATGCCCATGTAGACCCAAAACACGAAACAAATATAATGTCTGATACAAAAATACAGATATTTAATCAGATTCACAATTAATAGGATTTCATCAGGTTCATTCAGACAGTAGAATCTCACGAGAATCATGCCTCACAAATGTCACAGTCGGATCGCATCGTATGTAGTGTGTCTGTCCTTCTAGTTTGCAAAGCAATGAGTGAAAAGAAGCCAAGCCATATTAACTGTACCTCCAGTTCAACCCACAGTATAAAAAAGTAAATCCCTCAGCACGGGTAATGAGCTGTTCAGGCAGAGTTATGACCCTTAGCCCTTGACATTACATAGCGTTCTATTTGAGGGCATTTTGTCAGCGATGGCGAACTCACTCTCTCTTTGTCGTTCTCTCTATCTCTCTCTCTCTCGTCTCTCTCGCTCTCTCTCTCTGTCTCTCTCTCTCTTCTCTCTCTCTGCATGTCTCTCATAAACGTGAGAGACTCTCTGAGAGACTCTCTCAGAGAGAGGAGAGACTCTCTCTCTCTCTCTCTGAGAGAGAGAGAGAGAGACTCTTTGGGGAGAGAGAGAGTCTCATAAACGTGAGGGAGGTGAGAGAGAGAGAGAGATGAGAGAGAGAGAGAGAGAGAGAGAGAGAGAGAGAGAGAGATACAGATACAGACAGACAGACAGACAGACAGATAGAACATGTACGGGTCTTCGTTCTCTTTCCAATGTACCCCGTACTTTTAGAACTGAGAATTTAAAAAAAAGTGATATATTAAACAAGGCAATTGGCCTGAACTCCATTTTTCTGGAACAAAAGACAGGAATGCCAAGCCGTGCTCACAGAGTTTGGCACTTGTCAATAGAGTTTGAAGCAATTTTCTTGAGAGAGAGAGAGAGAGAGAGAGAGAGAGAGAGAGAGAGAGAGAGAGAGAGAGGAGAGAGAGAGAGAGAGAGAGTACGAATATGAATGCTTTAAACAGGGTAATACAAGGATGAGAGAGAGGCCTGGGCCTAGAGAGAGAGAGAGAGAGAGAGAGAGAGAGAGAGTTCAGAGAGAATCTTCAGACACTTTATTTTAGAAGAGAGAGAGAGATTTAGGCTGGGCCTAGAGAGAGAGAGAGAGAGAGAGAGAGAGAGAGAGAGAGAGAGAGAGAGAGAGAGAGAGAGAGAGAGAGAGAGAGAGTATCTTCAAAATACGAATACTTTATGGCTTTATTGAGGATTAAGAAATTTAGGCTGGGAGAGAGAGAGAGAGAGAGAGAGAGAGAGAGAGAGAGAGAGAGAGAGATGAGAGAGAGAGAGAGAGAGAGAGAGAGAGAGAGAAGAGATAGAGAGAGAGAGAGAGAGAGCTCAGAGAGAGAGAGAGCGAGATAAGAGAGAGAGAGAGAGACGATAGAGAAGAACGAACGATGAATGCTTTATTGACGGGTAATAAGGATAGAGCGAGAGAGACGAGAACGAGAGAGAGAGAGAGAGCAGAGAGAGAGAGGAGAGATGAGATCAAGCTAATCTTCAAACAGTTTATTTTACAGTCTAAGAATTTGTCACTCAGCCTTGAGACAAACAACAGAGAGAGAGAAAGCAACAAAGAAATAAAAGAGACATGAGTAGAGGCTAGAGGGAGAGAGACAAGGAGAGAAAAGAGAGAGAGAGAGAAGAATACGAAGATGAACATTTTTAGAGAGAGGAGAGAGATGAAAAGAGATGCAGAGATGAGAGAGAGAGAAGACGGAGAGAGAGTAGAGAGACTTTTGAGAGAGAGAGAGAGAGAGAGAGAGAGAGAGAGAGAATGGTCTGAGAGAGACAGAGAGAGAGAGAGAGAGAGAGAGAAGAGAGAGAACGAGAAACCGAGAGAGAGGGTACGCGTTTGCCAGAGAGAGAGACTAACGTCGCTGTCCGACGCTAACCGTTGTACGACACAATGACGAATGATTATTACAGGAGCATCCGAACAACAGTTGTAATCTGCTACAATGTTAATTCCCATTTGATATACAGCTTGACTCTTCTTCTTTACTCAGAGCCCGCGAGGTTAAACAACAAGAAAGACACAAGTAAAAGTTGCATTAACACCCAAAATTTTTTATTCGCGATAATTCAGTTACACATTCATAGTCACAAAGTCAGTGCAGTTTGAGAGAGAATGGAGAGAGAGACAGCTGAGAACGCCAGTTACACGATCTCAGCGTGACCAGTTACACGCTTATCGAGTCAAAACCAGCAACAACCAGAGAGAAGAGAGAGATCCGTGGTAGTGATAGAGACAGATTTATTAGAGCATTTTCATTGAGTGCGAGAGAGAAGATATTTATAGAAGACTGATAGTGTGAGGTGCAGCTGGAAGGAAGTTTCAGTGAAAAAGAGCGTATATTTTTGTCAAATTTTGCAGTGTAATTTTCAGGAGTTCTCCCGGTACACTCTGGTAGTCCTACGCATCCACGGTCCTACTAAGTCTTCAATACCACACTGACGCACCAGGATTAAGTCCCTTGTTTTTTTCTGGGTAGATGGGACCCACATACAAATGTCCCCAACTTCAAATTGAGCCATGGTAACTTTTTCAGGTGTGTGTAAAAACAACACAAACAAACAAAACAAACAATACAAACAAACAAACAAACAAAACAACAACAATGACAAACAAACAAACAATACAAACAAACAATACAAACAAACAAACAAAACAAACAATACAGACAAACAAACAAACAAACACGTAAGTGCAACATTTTGGTATTTTTGTCTGCCAAAGTCGATATTTTTTTTGCGAAAAAAACAGTTCGTGTGAATATCCTGTTTTGTCTTTATTCCTGTCTTTTGTAATTCTGCTTACCTTTTAAAATTAGCTACATCCATTCATGCCAATAATAATTGAAACGAAGGATCTCTTCCTTCATTCATTTACAGCTCTTATGAGTCGTCTAGCTTTAAGCATTGAAAGACATCTGTCCCTTGACGGAGGTTTGTACATGCTTCATTTCCCCCAATTCTCTCTCTTAAATCATTTGTTGCTCTCTTTCAGCAGAATACCAGGCTTTTAAATAACATTAACTTTGTGTACTTCTTCTTCTGCTTCGTCTTGTATTTAAATGCTGCAGAGTTAAGTACGCAA
>CM065691.1:8191676-8201676 GCA_017654935.2 Phymorhynchus buccinoides
AGGTTAGGGTTAGGATTAGGAATAGTGTTTGGGATAGGGTTAGGGATAGGCTTAGGGTCAGTTTAGTCATCAACGTTTATTTTGGTGTGGATTTGACAGTAAACTAACCCTAAATCTATCCATAACCCTATCCCAAACCCTATTCCTAACCCTAACCCTAACCTGAAATCGTTTAATCCACACAAACAAATTAAAAAAAATGATGGTATGCTATGAGATTGACACATAACTGACCTCACGCTTATCCCTAACCTTATCCCTATCCCTATTCATAACTCTAACCGAAACCGTCTGAAATGAATGGAAGGGGCAGAGGAGGGGGGCTTATCTTAACATTTGCCGATTATTATGAGGTGTCTGCGTGACTCCTCTGTGTGAATGAACGAAACGACTTAGGATCTGCATGAACAAACACTTTCTATTAAAATAAGACATCAAAAATATGTTTTCCCTTATAAATGTCAAGAGAACAGGCATACAACCTTTCTGGGGCAGGCAGGCCGTAAAGGATGCTATGAATGGGTCAGTGGGAACGCAGACCACTCAGTGTCCAAGGCAAAGGTCAGCATTGGAATGCATTACACAGACATATGAATGGGTCAGTGGGAACGCAGACCACTCAGTGTCCAAGGCAAAGGTCAGCATTGGAATGCATTACCCAGACATATGAATGGGTCAGTGGGAACGCAGACCACTCAGTGTCCAAGGCAAAGGTCAGCATTGGAATGCATTACACAGACATATGAATGGGTCAGTGGGAACGCAGACCACTCAGTGTCCAAGGCAAAGGTCAGCATTGGAATGCATTACACAGACATATGAATGGGTCAGTGGGAACGCAGACCACTCAGTGTCCAAGGCAAAGGTCAGCATTGGAATGCATTACCCAGACATGAGATCGGAGGAAATTTGGAATTTCCTGAAAATGTAACGGGGGTCAGGGGACCGGAGTAGGCCCCCAGTGGGGTCCAGGGACAACACCCTAGTGAAGGTGCTGAAGCTTTTTTAAAAAGCAAATTGAGGCTTTAAAATCCCACTACAATGAGTTAAGATATGTTAAAAAAAAGGTGCACATGTTGGACTGCATTGTGGATTTGAGTGGTAACTTGGAATCATTTGCTTCGTTCATGATTCCATTAGTCACTCCCAGTCTACACACACACCCCCCTCCCAAATTTATCAATGTATTTACGCTTATCTCAAGAACATACCTGCTGGCTTTATGATTTCCCCGAAATTAGGAAATTTCCTGAAAAATATCATGTCTGAATTTACCAGAACCAGAACTGACGAAATCCTGCACCCAACCAAACAACTAACTGGTCATCTGTAAACTTAACTCCCCTCTAATTTCCCGAAACAATGGCGTCAACACAAACGGAACGATTAAGATTGATGGGAGAGTGATTCCCCTTTTTTTGTGTCGTAATTTTCCCAAAATGGCGACGCGTGGCTGACATTAGCTTCAACCGAAGCGGAGATTTGTCTCTCTGTGAATGCGTATCACGAGCTCCGATCGTTAGAGCTAGATGTCTAATCTAAGAGGGTAGAGTTTTGGGTACGGGGTTTGGGGCCTAAAGAGTTTGATTTTGTTGTGGGATTGTTTTACGTTCTTGACATTTTCTGTATATGTATGGCAAACGAATTGCCAATACGTGGTAAATCTTTTCTTCTTGTATACATCGCTTTTCTCTTTCTTTTTCATCATCCACAATTGCTGCTTTAATTTTCCCCTGGTAAGAGTAACAAACCACTGGTAATTAAAAAAAACCCAACAACAACAACAACACACAACTAAGTATCCCTAACTTTCATCTAATTTCTACTACTTTCACCTTCATTTCTCACTGTAGTAGATTTTTTAAGGTGACTACTTTCATTTAATGTTTTTGTTCTTGTATGCTGTTCATTTACACAATATTATGTTGGGCGCTTTTCTGTGATTAAAAATGGTGTGGAAATGTAGTAGATTGTGGGGTTTTGGGCCTCCGTATGTTTGCTTAAAACGCACACACAATCTCTTTATTCGTTCAATCGCGAAAGCAACAAAAACTAACCATTTTAAAAATGAGTTTCTAAGAACATAATGAAAGCAATGGATTTCCAATATAATCATACAATAATCATGGTTTCCTTCACAGAGCAATATTCATTTATAACAGAAAAATTAAACATTTTCAAATTATACTCGTGACGCTGCTTTGTGAAGTGTTCATGTTCTGAACGGGTTTTTTCTTTTTACAGTTAGTTCAATCATAATGTACTTGCAAGAAGCGACAGAGTAATTAATGTCTTTGAATGTGTCTGAAACATGAACGCATCAGCAAGAAGAAAGACAAACCGACCAAGAAAGTTAAACTAATAAACTAGCGGCAAGACTGATTGAAATCGATAGCAATATCTCTATTTGTCTCGCATTTTCTTTCTTTTATGTGTGTGTGTGTGTGTGTGTGTGTGTGTGTGTGTGTGTGTGTGTGTGTGTGCGTGTGTGTGTGTGTAATGCTTGTAATGTGTGTGTGTGCGTGTTTGTGTGTGCGTGCGTTCATGTGCACGCGTCCGTGCGTGTGTGTGTGTGTGCGTGTGTGTGTGTGCGTGTGTGCGTGTGCGTGTGCGTGTGCGTGTGCGTGTGCGTGTGCGTGTGCGTGCGTGTGCGTGCGCGTGCTTGTGTGTGTGTGTTTGTGTGTGTGCGCGCGTGCGTGCGTGCGTGCGTGTATGTGCGTGTATGTTTGCTTACGCGCGCACGTGCCAGTGCGTAGCCTGTATGCTCACGTGTGTGCTAACATGCATACGTGCGGGCTTGACCGCGTGTATGCGTTTAGGGCAAACCGAAGAGCAGGGTCGAGTTTCTCTAGATAACGATCGCCGCGCGAAAAACGCTTACGCCAAAAGGGACCTCAGAAACACCCTAAACGTTTGCTAAGGTCAGATAACTCTTTAAGCTTACTGTTCATTTTTGGGAGAGAGAAAAGGGTTGCTATCATAAGGGAGATAAATCATACCTCTCTGTCAGTTTGTAATTTTTTTTCTTCCGATTTCACCCACGTCTATTTGTGTGCAGAAAATGGAATTTGCACTATATTATGCCATCTAACATGATGACAAATTAAGAAATAGCACTCCAAAACACTTGCGTTCGTTTAATTTGCGAAAATCATCCCGTATTTTTTCACGATAGACTAAAGAATATTTGCCGTGGCAAGCTTGTTGTTTTGGTCTTCCATTTTTAATGTTCAAGTCTCGTCACGCGAGATATAAAAAAAAGTCGGAAGTATTGATATTTCTCACGATCCTTCAAATAGTTTGTCGCTTGCTACCTCAATAGCAGCCACAAAACGTTTTCGACAAACGTCGGCAAAAGAGGTGTTTCTTAGTACCGTTTTTGCCGATTTGCGCTCACGCTACGTAACGCTAGCCCTTGTGAAACGGCCCCCAGGAAGATACAAGAGAAGATTTATTTGGTGAGATCAACCATGAACAATCACACCCCAAAAAGCGCTACAAGAAAATACATCAAGGGGGGTAGCTTCCACTAGAAACAATTTGTTACGAGTCGACCACGGATTATATGAGAACCCATAAAAGTTTAGTGTTGCCCTCTTTGTGGCAAGCTTCAACTGATTCTGTGTAATTATTGTTATGCAAGCATTACGGATAATGTCCGCTTCTTTGATGCACCTTTCATTTTGCTTTTCAAGACCCACCACGTCACGTGTCAAAATCATGATTTTCACGTGTTTTCCCTCTTATAGCTGAAAAGAAATCTTAAGAAGCATGAGAGGGAATTTGACACGTGACGTGGGGGGTCTTTAATCTTCTCTGATGCACCTTTCCTTTTGCTTGAAATAATGTCAGCCACTAGGGGAAGACGGGGTAAAAAGCGCATGGGCGGGTAAGAAGCCCACCCCAATCATCTCATGAAATAAAGAAAATTTCAGTCAAATTTGCCCATGAGACGAATGCTAGACATTAACGCTCGTCTCATGGGCAAAATGAGACTGAAATTTGCTTCATTTCATGAGATAATTGGGGTGGGCTTCTTACCCGCCCATGCGCTTTTTACCCCGTCTTCCCCTATAACACAAAAGAATAGTCTTAGTAACAGTTTTCTTTTAAGCTTACAGACATTTTCTTTTAAAATGTTTTTTTTTCTCCAAGCAAGACATATTCCAACGAACGCTTACATTGGCATTTTTACTGCCCTACACCCATTCAGCGTCTTGCCATAAGAGAGACCCGGATGTAAAGGAAGAAACAAAAGAAGTTAGTTCCCCTGCGGGTTCTCGGCCATTTTATGTTGTGCGGTGTGACGCGGCGTTTATCTCCACCAATCACAGCGAGCAGTGCACGAGCCAGTGACGTCAGTGGCTGAACTTGAATCAGCCAAGCTTCTCCTGGGTTGGGATTGTATGGTTGACTGCTGTAAGACGTTCTCTAGGGATAGAAGGATAGGCATCGATGGACAATCCATTCCTGGATAGGAGTACGGTCACCTCCCTCTGCAATAGACGATTTTCGGAGAGAAAAAATAAATAGGGGAGAGCAGTTCGTGAAAATTAGAATTGTTTACCTTTATTACTCGGTCAAATTCCATAGCAACAATGCAACAATGACGTCGAAGCTTGAAACCGCAGGATGCGAGTCAGTGACTTGCAAAACATTTATTTTTAGAAAAATGAGGGGCGGCCAGTATCCACAAACTGAGAGAAATTGCAAAATGTGACGTAAAAATATAAATGACATCATTTTTAAAATGACGCACGGTGTTCTAAGTGATGTAAGTCTAATCAAACACGCGAGCCGAGAGCTGGGGATCTACCTGAAGGTAGAGTAGCTTCCTCTGTTTGACCGATTGAATTAGGCAAGATCACTCCCACACACCATGAAATTACTCCCCTTAATTATTTCCGAACAATTCCTATTAAGGCTTTTCTTTGTAATTCATGGGTGGGGCAGTGGGTGGATGCCTCGTGCCTCCATACGGGGAGCTGGACGACCCCGCCCCCTTCCACGAGTCTCTCCCCGTGGGGATACCGGGGGAGGAGGGTTGTCTTTCGTAAAAATAGTTCCCCCCACCTTCTGGAAGTTCTGTGCTTGCAATTTCCTCTAATCTGCCATTCTCTTTGACTGTGCCTTTTCCCTTTATTTTCTGTCATTTACTATTTTTCTGACTTACTGGCCCATTCTCCTGCCTTAAAAAACAACCTTCCAAATAATTATTCTCCTTTGAGCTCCTCCGAAATCGGAATGTGTCGGCTGTACTCAACGGGGAAACCAGTGAAAACTGAAAACCGGACACATACGTACCTTACACATTTGGGAACGCAGAGGAAGAGAAAAAGTAATTTGTGGGAATATCAAACAACCAAGCGTTAAGCAAGTTTCAAACTTGTCATTTTCTTTGTTGTAATCGTCTCTGTCTCCCCCCCCCCCCCACACTCTCTCAATTCTACTATTCACAGTCTCTCTCTTCAGTCTCCTCGTTTTTCTCGTCTCTCTCTCTCTCTCTCTCTCTCTCTCTCTCTCTCTCTCTCTCTCTCTCTCTCTCTCTCTCTCTCTCTCTCTCTGTCTGTCTGTCTGTCTGTCTGTCTGTCTGTCTCTCCCTCTCTCTCTCTCTCTCTCTCTCTCTCTCTCTCTCTCTCTCTCTCTCTCTCTCTCTCTCTCTTTCTCTCTGTCTGTCTGTCTGTCTGTCTTTCTCTCTCTCTCTCTCTCTCTCTCTCTCTCTCTCTCTCTCTCTCTCTCTCTCTCTCTCTCTCTCTCTCTCTCTTTCTTTCTGTCTGTCTGTCTGTCTGTCTGTCTGTCTCTCTCTCTCTCTCTCTCTCTCTCTCTCTCTCTCTCTCTCTCTCTCTCTCTCTCTCTCTCTCTCTCTCTCTCTTTCTGTCTGTCTGTCTGTCTCTCTCTCTCTCTCTCTCTCTCTCTCTCTCTCTCTCTCAATTCTACTATTCACAGTCTCTCTCTCTGAGTCTCTTCGTCTTCTTCTTTCTCTCTCTCTCTCTCTCTCTCTCTCTCTCTCTCTCTCTCTCTCTCTCTCTCTCTCTCTCTCTCTCTCTCTCTCTCTCTCTCTCTCTCTCTCTCTCTCTCTCTCTCTCTCTGTGAAACTAAAGGAAATGCTGTCTTCACTCAATAGCCATACACTTTCAAGGCTTGAAAGGAGTAGGGAGGACCACGAAAGAGTAGCTCATAATCATTGAGAAACAGTGAGAGAGAGAGAGAGAGAGAGAGAGAGAGGAGAGAGAGAGAGAGAGAGAGAGAGAGAGAGAGAGAGAGAGAGAGAGAGAGAGAGAATTGAATTGAATTGAATTTTTTTTTATAGAGGGTTATAGAATAAGCAAATATTACATGTTTTTTTACATCCAGACTTCTTTTTAAAAAAAAGGCACAAACAAAGCAAAATGAAAAGCATGCAAAACACAGTCATACGTAGTAACATACATAAAATCGAACCTAATCTTTCTTGCACACACACGTTGAAGCAAAGGAAAAAAAATTCTATGAAGATGATTCGGTCAACAAACATAAGAGAGAGAGAGAGAGAGAGAGAGAGGAGAGAGAGAGAGAGAGAGAGAGAGAGAGAGAGAGAGAGAGAGAGAGAGAGAGGACACTGGAACACTTTATTTGACACAGAGAGAGCGAGAGAGAGAGAGAGAACAATGAACAACGAACAATGAACAAATTGCTTAATGATTAGGCCTTTCGCCCATACCACTGGAGGTGAGATACAAAAAAATGACAGGAGAAATTGTAGTTGTCATGAATAAGAATGACAAAATACACAAAGACATGAAAAACGAAAGAACTCAGATCAAAGAGAGAGAGAGAGAGAGAGAGAGGAGATGAGAGAGAGAGAGAGAGAGAGAGAGAGAGAGAGAGAGAGAGAGAGAGAGAGAGAGAGAGAGAGAGAGAGAGAGAGAGAGAGAGAGAGAGAGAGAGAGAGAGAGAGAGAGAGAGAGAGAGATAGACAGACAGAGAGAGAAAGCCAGCAAGCCAGCAAGCCAAAGTCCAAAAATACTACCATTGATTTCAGATAGTTTCTTTGGAAGCTTAGCTATGTAAAATGTCATTATGTTTCCTTGTATCTCGCAACCACACAACATGTTGCGTGCACATGCATAACTCAACAGTGACTGAGGATAAAGCGGTCATTCTTGCTTCTTCTATGCCCTACATCGTTTTGAACTATGTCAGTTTTCGTAGCTATGAAGCATTGATTAGTACATTAGGCTAGGTACGTTAAGTTTTCAATTTCCTCTCGAAAATAACATTCCTGGTACCCCTGCAACTAAACCCAGAAGTGCAAGTCAGTTTAGTCGGGCAAAACTTTTAGTAAGTAGTAGCCTTTTATACATCGAATCGGACAGCATTACATTCTTTGCCCTGCAATTAAGATGTCTTCATCCCCAGTATATCACAGTTTAGCCATAACGTGTATGCTTTCCATTGGGCCAGGCAATCTGTACTTTACCATGGGCCAGGCAATCTGTACTTTACCATTGGGCCAGGCAATCTGTACTTTACCATTGGGCCAGGCAATCTGTACTTTACCATTGGGCCAGGCAATCTGTACTTTACCATTGGGCCAGGCAATCTGTACTTTACCATTGGGCCAGGCAATCTGTACTTTAACATTGGGCCAGGCAATCTGTACTTTAACATTGGGCCAGGCAATCTGTACTTTACCATGGGCCAGGCAATCTGTACTTTACCATTGGGCCAGGCAATCTGTACTTTACCATTGGGCCAGGCAATCTGTACTTTACCATTGGGCCAGGCAATCTGTACTTTAACATTGGGCCAGGCAATCTGTACTTTAACATTGGGCCAGGCAATCTGTACTTTACCATGGGCCAGGCAATCTGTACTTTACCATTGGGCCAGGCAATCTGTACTTTACCATTGGGCCAGGCAATCTGTACTTTACCATTGGGCCAGGCAATCTGTACTTTACCATTGGGCCAGGCAATCTGTACTTTACCATGGGCCAGGCAATCTGTACTTTACCATTGGGCCAGGCAATCTGTACTTTACCATTGGGCCAGGCAATCTGTACTTTACCATGGGCCAGGCAATCTGTACTTTACCATTGGGCCAGGCAATCTGTACTTTACCATTGGGCCAGGCAATCTGTACTTTACCATTGGGCCAGGCAATCTGTACTTTACCATTGGGCCAGGCAATCTGTACTTTACCATTGGGCCAGGCAATCTGTACTTTACCATGGGCCAGGCAATCTGTACTTTACCATGGGCCAGGCAATCTGTACTTTAACATTGGGCCAGGCAATCTGTACTTTACCATGGGACAGGCAATCTGTACTTTACCATGGGCCAGGCAATCTGTACTTTACCATTGGGCCAGGCAATCTGTACTTTTCCATTGGCCAGGCAATCTGTACTTTACCATTGGGCAATCTGTACTTTACCATTGGGTCAGGCAATCTGTACTTTACCATTGGGCCAGGCAATCTGTACTTTACCATGGGCCAGGCAATCTGTACTTTACCATGGGCCAGGCAATCTGTACTTTACCATGGGCCAGGCAATCTGTACTTTACCATGGGCCAGGCAATCTGTACTTTACCATTGGGCCAGGCAATCTGTACTTTACCACTGGGCCAGGCAATCTGTACTTTACCATGGGCCAGGCAATCTGTACTTTACCATGGGCCAGGCAATCTGTACTTTACCATTGGGCCAGGCAATCTGTACTTTACCATGGGCCAGGCAATCTGTACTTTACCATGGGCCAGGCAATCTGTACTTTACCATGGGCCAGGCAATCTGTACTTTACCATTGGGCCAGGCAATCTGTACTTTACCATTGGGCCAGGCAATCTGTACTTTACCATTGGGCAATCTGTACTTTACCACTGGGCCAGGCAATCTGTACTTTACCATTGGGCCAGGCAATCTGTACTTTACCATGGGCCAGGCAATCTGTACTTTACCATTGGGCCAGGCAATCTGTACTTTACCATGGGCCAGGCAATCTGTACTTTACCATTGGGCCAGGCAATCTGTACTTTTCCATTGGGCCAGGCAATCTGTACTTTACCATGGGCCAGGCAATCTGTACTTTACCATTGGGCCAGGCAATCTGTACTTTACCATTGGGCCAGGCAATCTGTACTTTACTTTACCATTGGGCCAGGCAATCTGTACTTTACCATTGGGCCAGGCAATCTGTACTTTACCATGGGCCAGGCAATCTGTACTTTACCATGGGCCAGGCAATCTGTACTTTACCATGGGCCAGGCAATCTGTACTTTACCATTGGGCCAGGCAATCTGTACTTTACCATGGGCCAGGCAATCTGTACTTTTCCACTGGGCCAGGCAATCTGTATTTTACCATGGGCCAGGCAATCTGTACTTTTACATTGGGCCAGGCAATCTGTACTTTTCCATTGGGCCAGGCAATCTGTACTTTACCATTGGGCCAGGTAATCTGTACTTTACCATTGGTTATTCTTACACTTACCACTTGGTCAGGTATTCTTTATACTTTACTATTGGGCCAGGCATTCTGCATACTTTGCCATTGGGCCAGGCACTATGTACACTTACCAATCGGTGTATTTTTGCAACTCGGTCAGGTATTTCATATACTGTGTCATTGGGCCAAGCGTGCTGTATACTTTACTGTTGAGCCAGGCACTCTGTATACTTTCTCCATGGGCCAGGCACTGTGCATAGTCGCTCCGGACATGCTATATCACTGTCTGTTGTCTTGTGCTGTTTATTGATAGAACGGCACCCCCTTCAACCCCTTTTGGCAGCTGAGATATGAACAGAAGGGCCACCTTCCTCACGTCAAGGGCAGTCACCCCTCATCCCTTAAAATCAATCACCCACCATCTCACCCCCTACCCCGTGGGTGCCTTCTTTCTTCCCCTGTGATTGCATTCCTTTGTTTATGCGACCGCATGCACTTAGCACTTGTAAAAGAGCTTGTCGCTAGCAAATATTTAGTTTGAAGAGGGAAAGGAGGCGGAAAGACATTGATC
>CM065691.1:8214176-8216676 GCA_017654935.2 Phymorhynchus buccinoides
CAAAAATTTATGTTCCTGAATCACTGTCTTAGCCAAAAGGCCGAGAAGCGATCAGAATTTCGTTTCATTTAAAATCAAGGGTTTTCCCTCTTATAGCTGGTAAGAAATCTTGTTTTGATCAGGTTTGACTCCCATACAAATGTCCCCAAATTGAAAACGAAAAACATCATTTTAAAGAGCAGCCTCAATTTTAAGTTGGGGACATTTGCATGTGGGTCACAGCTACCCAGAAAAAAACAAGGGACTTAATCGTGGTGCGTCAGTGTGTCTTTATAAACAATCAAGTTGAATGGCTTGGACTTTCTTTTGTGTCTTACTGAACTGTATTTAATTTAATTTTAATTTGTCGTCATGTATATGTGTCGTGCGCAAGTTAGCATACAATTACATCCAATCGAATCTTATTCAAATGTTAGCTCTAAATGTTTTTTTTTAGATGGCGTGAATAACCAATATTATTTTTGGGTTATTCAATGTTCCATCGTAAAATAACATGACTTTTATTTGACCCTATTTTGAAAGACACGACTATAACCTGCGATACCAATCCGGAAATACGCGAATTTCTCGGTCTCTCTCTGTGTGTGTGTCTCTCTCTCTGTGTCTCTCTCGGTCTCTCTCTCTCTCTCTCTCTCTCTCTCTCTCTCTCTCTCTCTCTCTCTCTCTCTCTCTCTCTCTCTCTCTCTCTCTCTCTCTCTCTCTCTCTCTCTCTCTCCTCTCTCTCTCTCTCTCTCTCTCTCAATATTTTGTTCAGTTTTTAGTGTTCTAGAGCTCTTTCTCTCTGTGTCTTTCTATCTCTGTCTCTCTCTGTGTCCCTGTCTGTCTCGCTCTCTGTCTTTCTGTCTCTCTCTCTGTCTTTCTGTCTCTCTCTGCATCTCTCTCTCTCTCTCTCTCTCTCTCTCTCTCTCTCTCTCTCTCTCTCCCTCTCTGTCTGTCTGTCTGTCTGTCTGTCTGTCTGTCTGTCTGTCTGTCTGTCTGTCTGTCTGTCTCTCTCTCTCTCTCTCTCTCTCTCTCTCTCTCTCTCTCTCTCTCTCTCTCTCTCTCTCTCTCTCTCTCTCTCATCTCTCTCTCTCTCTCTCTCTCTCTCTCTCTCAATCAAACACACGAAGAAAGGCATCTCTCTCGTTCTCTCTCTCAACCTAACACAAAAACGAAAAGCATTGTATCTCACTAAGACCAATAGATGTCGTCAATCCACAATGGAGACGCTACAGACTATATGATTGGTTGAAACCAGCCAATCTTTGTCTAGATTACATCGAACGCCAGAGCAAAAATGGCGTGCAGTGGGTTCGCTCTTTTTTAAAATAGGGGAAGACGGGGTAAAAAGCGCATGGGCGGGTAAGAAGCCCACCCCAATTATCTCATGAAATAAAGAAAATTTCAGTCAAATTTGCCCATGAGACGAATGCTAGACATTAACGCTCGTCTCATGGGCAAAATGAGACTGAAATTTGCTTCATTTCATGAGATAATTGGGGTGGGCTTCTTACCCGCCCATGCGTTTTACCCCGTCTTCCCCTATATATCTTTTTCACTTTCTAAAAAAAGAGTTTGATTTGTATTGCTGTGTTGTATGTTGTACAAAGTTAATCGGAAAGGTGTCTGGACAATTCTGAACACTCTCTCTCTCTCTCTCTCTCTCTCTCTCTCTCTCTCTCTCTCTCTCTCTCTCTCTCTCTCTCTCTCTCTCTCTCTCTCTCTCTCTCTCTCTCTCTCTCTCTCTCTCGCTCTCTCTCTCTCTCTCTGTCCACACAAACATAGTTACATACTCATCACATAGAAAATTAGGCAGAGCGAGACAGACACAGAAACACACTTGAAAAAACAACACAGAGAGAGAGAGAGAACTACTGCTAGCGCTAGGAGAGAGAGAGAGAGAGAGAGAGAGAGAGAGAGAGAGAGAGAGAGAGAGAGAGAGAGAGAGAGAGACAGAGAGAGAGAGAGAGAGACAGAGAGAGAGACAGAGAGAGACAGAGAGAGAGAGAGAGAGAGAGAGAGAGAGAGAGAGAGAGAGAGAGAGAGAGAGAGAGAGAGAGAGAGAGAGAGAGAGAGAGAGAGAGAGACAGAGAGAGAGAGAGAGAGAGAGAGAGAGACAGACAGACAGACAGAGACAGAGAGAGAGTACACAAAAGTAGACTAAAGTAAGATCTGTGATCACAAACTTCTCTTTCCTGTTATTTCCTTATTGTTATTTTTGTCATTGGCTGGGATTGGCTCGTGTATCGACCAATCACAAATCACGTTACATATAAGTGTGTCATCGTGGCTATCCCTCTACCAGAGAGAAACGTGGGCTGATTGGTGTGTGTGTGGGGTGTGTGTGTGTTTGTGTGCGTGCGTGTGCGTGTGCGTGCGCGCGTGCGCGCGAGCGTGCGTGAGTGCATGCGTAAGTGTGTGCGTGTGTGTATGTGTGTGTGTGTGTGCGTGCGCACGCGTCTGTCTGTCCATGTTTGTATGCATGCTAATTAATGCGCTCGCTCGTGCACGTGAGTGTGTG
>CM065691.1:8226676-8241676 GCA_017654935.2 Phymorhynchus buccinoides
TGCACGCACGTGCAACAGCTGGAATGACTATGCAGACCAAGATAATAACGCTGATCTGCCACCATGGATGCATTACTCTTTGATGGGAGAATGCATAGCAGCTACGGCAGATCCAAAGACTCCACCAGGGGAGCTGGACATCACTTCCATCATTGCCTAAAGTAACAATGTGGAGCCCCAGCGCTACTATGGTCACTGTGTTGGTGAATATGAGGCAGAGTCTGAATAGATTGGCCCAAATTGTCAAAAAAGGACACCATAAAGTCATGCAGAAGATCTTAATTAATGCCCATGGCCGGTGTTATGATAAATAAGTACCTGTCATTAAATATCTACCTCTCGCATGCGAACTGTACCCATCTAACCCTAACCCCATCCCTAACCCTATCCCTAACCCTAACCCTATCCCTAACCACGGAAAGAACCAAGAAATAGAGCAGAAGGGTGTAAATCTACATATTTGCCGAGAAAAAAATCGATGTACAAATCCATGCACTTCGTTTCGTTAAATTCACAATGGCGGACAAACAAACGATTCTGATTGGCTACGCTTGGACTACTTCCGGCTAGGACTACTTATCTCATAGAGGAAAAATACACCGCCACACCGGACTGTGAAACGACTGTTGTGCAGATTTAGTTACTCACTGAAGCTTACTCTTTTTTTGGGATTGTTTTTTCAGAAGTACTATTTCTAGATCACAAAATATGCCTACTTGTGGTAGCGTTGACATCCAGATCGATTTCTTCTTTTTCCTTTGTTTTAAAAATAGCAACAGAGTTATCTTTTAGTTGTTTACTTTGGGATACTGGTCAAAACATAATTTGTTCCTCATTTTGCTTTTGTCTGATGCATTACGCGACTCTATTCTGGTTGTGTGTGTGTGTGTGTGTGTGTGTGTGTGTGTGTGTGTGTGCGTGTGCGTGTGCGTGTGCGTGTGCGTGTGTGTGCGCGTGCGTGCGTGTCGGCGCCAATTGCGTCATAGCTGCCGAAAAGCTTAAGTTTTGCGACATTGACTTTATTAAAATATAAATACAGTTCTACAAAATCTTCCTTTTTACTTCATTTATAGCCATTTTTCGTGTTCATCAATGCAACACAATCAAATTACAGTGTATCCGAGCATGTTTGCCACATGTTTGCAACTGTGTTGTCATATCCTTTAAGCCAATGTCGAAATTAGTAGTAAACTTCGTGCTTCTTTCCTGTAAGGGTGAGTCCATTTCACACAGGTTGGTGTGGCGAAGCACACCAGCTAGCTTTGTTACTTTACTTTAATAATATTAGCCTATATTCTGTGCTTCTTTGTGTTATTTCGTGATCTTAATTGACTGTTTCAGTGTTCATCATTCCTTTGACGACTTTGCGACCAAAACAAAAAAAGATTGAGTCTTAGTTTGAATTATAACATACCAATTACCCTGTGCTTCAGTGATTCAATGACGCCATAGGCATTATTACGTCACGTCAGCTAAAGTTATAAGGAATGATGAATGCTTCCGCTGAACGCAAATGAGTCCATTATTAGTCACGCTTATAAATAATTTCTGAAACTTTTTTCCTGTTTAAAAAAAATAAAATAAAAAACCACACACAAGGGTTTTCAGGCTGATTTGAAATCGTACGTAAATAAAAGGAGGAAAGCGGATGACGCTCAAGAATCTAACACGTCACAAGGGAGGACTAAAATGACGTAATTTTACCCTCGCTTAGTGACGACATTCTGTCAAGTGTCAACTGCAGTTGAATTGAAAGCAAAGGAAGAGACATAATTTACTTGTGAAAATGTAAACGAAACACGATCAAGTTGACTTACTAAAAGGTAAATACTTTTAATGCACTTCTGACCCCATCCCTCATTATTTTCCTTCTTCTAGATCTAGGTAATACCTAAGGTGTACTACTGAACTGGGCCTCCTTTATATAGCGACGATCGTATTTGTGCCAGTCTCACACAGAGTTACGTCCCTTTGTTTAAATTTAAGCGAATCAAAAAATAATAAACTTTTCGAGTTTGCAAACTGGCCAATATGGAAAAAGAAGAATTTTTTCTTGTCGCTGCATTATTTTTACCATAAAAGAAGTCGTAACGGGTTTACAGAGGATTCAGCTTCCTCGTTTTCAAGCTGACAATTTCATCTTTCAGACAGGTGCGGAGATTTACCGAGTTGAAAAGCGTTGACAGAATCAGTTGTCCGCTCGCTATCTAAGCCCACCGACCGCTAATGAGCAGTGGCGGGTGTAAGATGAAGCCTTCTAGTGATGTTCTCAAAGGTTTAAAAAAAATTCTACCGTGCCAGTTTTTTCCTACACAGTACATGCCCCGCATTAAGCTTACCGAATTGGCGACATTTTGCCTGTTTACTAACAAAAGGAGTGGCTTCCCTTGCGAAGTGGAAACGATCGTCAAACGCTGAATCTAACAATACTTTGCTCCACACCACCAACTTTATTAGGAAATCACTAATGTTTGCTTCGACGCCATAAATTTAAGCTTACGATGTTGCACACAATAATTGTTTGTGGTTTTAAACTTTTTGAAAATCGTTGGGAACAAAAATGTCTGCTACTGCGCGAGCCTGTCTCGCGAGATGACGTCATGGGAAGACGCCATTACTGAAGCGAAAATAGTTTCTGTTCGATTCAAATACCAGTATCGTGAAAACCAAAACATTTGAGAGTGTTTTTTCTTATAAAAACATATGCATAGTTTCTACAGGCAGTACTCGACTTTTGAATGCTTATTTTTCTGTAAATGAATCGAGTTTTGTGGAACTTTCAATCATATTGATTCTTGGAAGGAATTTGCAACAAAAATGTCTCTTCAGCCTTGTATGGGCATTGCATGAAGAAATAGACCAATGTTTCGATAAATCACGCCAGTTATTGACAGAAAACGCATTTTTACAGCAAGTTAACTATTTTAATCTCATTTCATAGCAATTACTCTGAGAATTGCTTAATTTTTTTTTAAAATTCACGTGGCTACTTTATAAGTTTATAGCAATAACCGTATTTGTGCCAGTCTGACACAGAGTTACGTCCCTTTGTTTAAATTTAAGCGAATAAAAAAACCCCGAAACTTTTCGAGTTTGCAAACTGGCCAATACTAAAAAGAAGATTTTTTTCTTGTCGCTGCATATTTTTTACCTTAAAAGAAGTCGTGACGGGTGTACAGAGGATTCAGCTTCCTCGCTTTCAAGGTGAAATGTGCATCTTTCAGACATATCACTAGCGATGACCGTATTTGTGCCAGTCTGACACAGAGTTACGTCCCTTTGTTTAAATTTAAGCGAATGAAAAAAAACCGAAACTTTTCGAGTTTGCAAACTGGCCAATACTAAAAAGAAGATTTTTTTTCTTGTCGCTGCATATTTTTTACCTTAAAAGAAGTCGTGACGGGTGTACAGAGGATTCATCTTCCTCGCTTTCAAGGTGAAATGTGCATCTTTCAGACAGATCACTGATCGGCGGTGCGGAGATTTACCGAGTTGAAAAGCGTTGACAGAATCAGTTGTCCGCTCGCTAATTAAGGCCACCCCACGCTAATTAAGAGTGCCGGATACTAGATGAAGCCTTCTAGTGATGTTCTCAAAGGTTTAAAAACAGTTCTACTGTGCCAAATTTTTCCTAAATCCCCCGTATTAAACGTGCCGATTTCTGATTTTGCCTGTTTTTTTGCGAAGTCCTGCGCATCGTTTTCGATTCACCGGAAGTGATTGCTTTGTTTCGGTTTATTTACATAGCTGTTGATTAGAGAGAACAAGAAGCTTCACTGAGCGCATCGATCGTTGAAAAGCTGTGCCCGAGGCGCGCTAACAAAGATAAGCTGCAGTAAGATTAATCATCGGTGTGAAGCTTGATCAATTTTTTTTAAAGATTTGGGTTAGATCTACTCCAGTCATAGAAATAGTTAAGTCAAAAATCGAGGCGTATTCGCCGTTTTATTTCCACATAGGAAACGACGCGTGTGAAAGGTCAAGGTCAAGGCCGATGACAACGCATGCGCACTTCTGTTTTCAAACTGAATGACTGACTCAAAGACAACAATGCGATTCTTCTTTTGTAAGCTTGTAAGCTTACAATATTTTACTTCATTCGACCAGCGGCATCAGAAAATGACATTCGTTTGTTTCGATACTTAAAATGTAAGTGCTTAATGTTGCGCATGTGTGGTTTTGAAACTTCCTAAAAATCTAGAGCGATGAAAGTTCGATTGTTTTTTGTTCGATCTATGCAGGCAGGGACGACTGACGTATTGATGATCAATACGTCAGTTTGATGACGATTACACTAATAAATACGTCAATGCACGAGACGAGCGCATGGTAAGGTGGCGCCGGAAAGCCGAAATAAGAAGTTTTCTTCGACTGAAATATTTGTTTATGCAAAAACAAATATTCAAGAGCTTCTTTTCTGAAAAAAGCTACATTATAGTTTCTACAGACAATACACTATCTGTGAATACTGTTTTTCTTAAAAAAAAAATAGTGGAGTTTTGTTCAGCTTTCAATCATCTTGATTGTTGGAAGAAATATGTCACACATTTCTGTATTTGAGTCATGATTGAAAAATAGACCAATGTTTCAACAAAATCGTACCTATTTTTAAAAACTATTGACAAAAAACGCATGTCTACTCCAATTTAGGTATTTTTCTTTCATTTTATTAGTACAACTATGAGAATTACGTAAGTTTTTTTTTTTCTTGTCGTACCAAATATCACTGATCGGCGGTGCGGAGATTTACCGAGTTGAAAAGCGTTGACAGAATCAGTTGTCCGCTCGCTAATTAAGGCCACCTCACGCTAATTAAGAGTGCCGGATACTAGTCTAGATGAAGCCTACCGTGCCAATTTTTTCCTAAATGCCCTGTATTAAACGTGCCGATTTCTGATTTTGCCTCTTTTTTGCGAAGTCCTGCGCATCGTTTTCGATTCACCGGAAGTGATTGCTTTGTTTCGGTTTATTTACATAGCTGTTGATTAGAGAGAACAAGAAGCTTCACTCAGCGCATCGATCGTTGAAAAGCTGTGCCCGAGGCACAAGGTCGTTGATAAGCTGCAGTACGATTAATCACCGGTGTGAAGCTTGATCAATTTTTAAAAAAGATTTGGGTTAGAGCTACTCCAGTCATAGAAATAGTTAATTCAAAAATCGAGGCGTATTCGCCGTTTTATTTCCACATAGGAAATGACGCGTGTGAAAGGTCAAGGTCAAGGCCGATGACAACGCATGCACACTTCTGTTTACAAACTGAATGACGGACTCAAAGACAACAATGCGATTCTTGCTTGTAGGCTGAAGCTTGTAAGCTTACAATATTTTACTTCATTCGACCAGCGGCATCAGAAAATGACATTCGTTTGTTTCGATAGGCCTACTTAAAATTAAGTGTTTAATGTTGCACATGTGTGGTTTTGAAACTTCCTAAAAATCTAGAGCGATGAAAGTTCGATTGTTTTTTGTTCGATCTATGCACGGATGACTGACGTATTGATGATCAATACGTCAGTTTGATGACGATTACACTAATAAATACGTCAATGCACGAGACGAGCGCATGGTAAGGTGGCGCCGGAAAGCCGAAATTAGAAGTTTTCTTCGACTGAAATATTTTTTTTATGCAAAAACAAATATTGAAGAGCTTCTTTTCTGAAAAAAGCTACATTATAGTTTCTACAGACAATACACTATCTGTGAATACTGTTTTTCTAAAAAAAATAGTGGAGTTTTGTTCAGCTTTCAATCATCTTGATTGTTGGAAGAAATATGTCACACATTTCTGTATTTGAGTCATGATTGAAAAATAGACCAATGTTTCAACAAAATCGTACCTAGTTTTAAAAACTATTGACAAAAAACGCATGTCTACTCCAATTTAGGTATTTTTCTTTCATTTTATTAGTACAACTCTGAGAATTACGTACGTTTTTTTTCCCCTTTAGTTTAGTTGGAAGATCTTTGGTTGTACTTCAACTACTTGTACTTGTAGGCGCTTGAAGTCACAATTGGCAGGTGGTGTATAAAACAGTGTGCACAGTACGGCTCTAAATTAAACGTTTTGACGTGCTATCACTACGTATCGAAAGAACTACCCGTTGTTACCACTACTACGGCCCATAGAGAACAATTGATGATGACTCAGTAGGCATGTATTCTTTTTAATAAATCAATGGATAATGAAACTGTCCCTAGTGATTGGAAAGTGGCAAATGTTATTACTTTACTTAAAAAGGGAACAAAAAGTGATCCAGGAAATTATCGGCCTGTAAGCTTGACATCTGTTACTAGTAAGGTTTTTGAATCTACAATTCGAGAAGTAATTGTTGATCATATGTTAATTAATAATCTTTTTACAGGGTGCCAGCATGGTTTTAGAAAGCATAGATCTTGTGTTACACAACTACTGCAAGCGATGGAAGACTTTACAAAACTATTAGATAAAGGTGAAAATATTGATGTAATTTACTTGGATTTCAAAAAAGCATTTGATACTGTACCGCATAAAAGATTAATTATTAAATTACAATATTACGGAATAACAGGTAAAGTTTTAGCATGGATTGAAGATTTTTTAAAAGAAAGACAACAAACTGTAAGGGTGGGAAATGCATACTCTCAAAAAACAAATGTGTTAAGTGGAATACCTCAAGGAAGCATTCTTGGCCCAGTTCTTTTTACAATTTTTATAAATGACTTACCTGAAGAAATAAAAAGCTATTGTAAAATTTTTGCAGATGATACGAAAATGTATAATATAACGAAAAATCAAGATGTATTACAAAAAGACTTAGATTCATTGGTTAGGTGGTCAGAAACATGGTGTCTGTTTTTTAATGCTTCAAAATGTAAAATCATGCATTTGGGAAAAAGTAATCCACGCACAGACTACAAAATGCATAACAATGGTGTAGAAAACGTCATTATGAAATGCTCTGAAGAAAAGGACTTGGGAGTAATATTTGATGATAAACTGAAATTTGATGAACACATTCACAGTGCTGTAAGTAAAGCTAATCAGAAAATTGGTATAATTAAACGAACGTTTTCTTTCTTGGACAAGGACACTTTTTTTATGCTTGTACAAAGGTTTAGTAAGACCATTTAGAATATGGAAATTGTATTTGGTATCCAGGTTTAAAGAGACAGTCAGCTTTGATAGAAAAAGTACAGAGACGAGCAACTAAGTTAGTACAAGGTCTTCAAAATGTTTCTTATTCAGACAGGTTGAAAGAACGAAATTTACCTACATTAAAGGCAAGGAGAATTAGGGGCGACCTAATTAAAACTTATAAAATATTTAATAGTGTAGATGACCTAAATGTACATGACTTATTCACAATATCAGATTTTGACAAAACAAGGAAAGTACCGACAAAATATTTATTCAACATTGCAGGACTAATAATAGAAAATTTTATTTTACTAACAGAGTTGCACCTGTGTGGAATAAATTACCACCTAACATGAAAAGAGCACAGAATACTAACATTTTTAAAAACCTTCTCGACGAATGGAATGACTATAAGGCTGTTATGTATGATTACGATGAATAATATTAATAAAAACTGAGTGTGCGACAGACCGAGACAAATAACTAAATAAAATGAAAGATGGGACAGGAAAGCCTTACGGCTATGTTTTGAGTCCCAAAATCCTAATCCTAATCCTAATCCTAATGTTGATGTTAAATAAAGTTGCTTCCCTTGGATTTGATCTCTGAACTTTTCATGGTTCGGGACAAACACGCAAAAATTGAGTTCCATTTGCTAGCCTAGTTATATTACCACACTGGAAAAACCCGTGAATCTTAAAGTAAAAAAAGTTCCACGACAGTGTGAATAAATCGACATAGCCACTAGTTAGCTAGATCGTTGAGCTTTCGAATCTAATCCTTGGTCCAAGAAAAGTAACTAAGCGACTTTACAGGAAATTCTTTTTGCAGCAATAAAACAATCAACACAATAAAGACAGACATTACATAGTATACAGAAAAGACAAAAAATGAAATATTGACTATTCGAGGCCCTTGACCGCTTATAAGTGTTATTACCTGTTAGATTAATAATCGGTGTGAAGTTATATCATAGTTTCCGAAAGCTTAGTGGCGCACCGAGCATGAAATCGTTATTACAAAAATCAAAGCGCATTCACCGTTTGTGCCTCATTAAAGATTCCTAGCGGACATGATGCGTGCTGAGAGTTCAAGGTCAAGGCCGACGACAAACTGTATATAGTAGGGTGTTGCAAATTCGTCCACCAAACAATTTCGTCCAGTTTGCAAGGTTACTCACTTGAAACTGTGTTGTATCTATTCTAAAGGATAATAAACACACATAGCTGTTGTAAACCCGAAAAGGAATCCCAATAATAAAAACAATAATATGCATTGGTTTATTCACTACAGTTAAGTTTGTGTGATGTGCATGAAAAGGTAGATCTTAGCAACTGCCTGAAGACAGTCACATACCATAAAACTGTATATCGCGCAGAAACAGGTGCCTAACAACAAATGTTAATATTGCTTTGTTTTTACAACAACATGTGTGATTTTATAATGCATGTATTTTACGATGATTAATTACCAATAGGCTATTTTATTTTTTAAATTTAGATTAATATATTTATGACAAATCAACTGGACGAATTTGTATGGTAAAAATCCAAGCATCAATGCAATTTCGTCCAATGCAGTTTCTGACTACTCTGTCGTTTAAAAAATGGGGACTTTCCTGGTATTGCAGTACTTCCATGATCGTCCCACCATCTTTATAGTTAATAATGCCCCATAATATATGTGCCTGTTCCAGGCCGGAGGACGTTAAGCCATATTTTAACATGTCTCACTACTGAGGGGCTTACAGGTGCCACAGTGGATTTTTGACCCTCCTGATATAATTTACTGGAGGCCTTTTCTTTTGTTTTCTCATCACACACAACATTATCCTAATAAAAAAGAGAAGAAAATAACCACATATTGAACTATTCTATTCATTTATTTCAAACTACAAGTCACTGTGCTTTGTTCTTTGTCGTGGACGAAATTGCATGTCATGCCTGGACGAAATTGCATGGGGTATGGACGAAATTGTCACAATGACTTTGTTTGCAGCCATTTTCTGGTGAATATTCATGAGAAAATCGTAAACAATTTCGTTAAACTGCTTTCTGATTGATCGAATATATTAATGGATTGAAAATATGACTCAGATGCTGCACCTACAAGCTATTCCTGCAGGTTCTAGGCTGATTTAGGCCCCCTAAGTGCCAAACCTACACATATTTTGCTTTATACAACTAAAATCATTAGAAAAATATTTATATTTGATTCGACGCTAAAATGTAAGTGTAAAATGTGGTTTTGAAACGTCAAAAGTTTTTCAGGGGTCTGGAAAGATCCTCTGCTCTAAGGTAGGCTGTTATATATTCGGACAGTTTAGACAGTTGTATGTTTCGACATAAATTATTATGGAGACAGACAGACAGTGTCTGGAAACTCCTTTCACAGCCTACCTTGCCTTCTAACACTCAATCACACTGTTTGCGGGGCGCTACATTGGCATTTTATTGCCTTATTAAGCCAAAAATCGAGTCATTTTCGTACTTTTCACCCTTCTATAACGTACATTTTGGACGACAGGGGGGTTCCTCCCTTTTTTTGGTGGGTGGGGGTGGGGTGGTTTCCTGAAACGCTGTGGTGGTTTCCAGATCCGCTTCTGGCTAGGCATATTGTTCCGAATGGCACACAACAATAAGTTTCATAAATGTCAAAAACAATAAATTCTAAATGTGTTTTTTTGCTTAGTAAAAAGGGAAAAAGAGAGAGATACAGTCATTTTGATCAAAGCAATATCAGTGTATGAAAATAATGTATTGGATGCTAATAAAATGGTTCGTTAATGAGCAATGAGCTTTTAATAATGAGGGCTTTTTCATGTTCTTATATAACTTCAGTTCTAGGCTAGAGACTTCAGCGTGTGGCAGTAGCTTAGAAAGGCCTTGCAGGCGATTTAACTCATTCGCATCGCAACGATTTTGAATTATTAAGAAAACCTCACAAATCACTCCAGCCATACACACAAACAAAATATATATGAACAAAAAGAGAAATGAAAGAAGATTACAAGTTTTTACTTCAGGTTTAGACAAAAGGAAGTGATTGATCAGACTTTTTTAAATTTTATATATACATACTTTATATAGAAACAACTCTCCACACCAATTGTTTTCCCCACAACAAACCACTACAAAAGCAAAGTCAGAGGCAAAATTGTGGTCTAAGGGAGCGAAACGAGTTTAGAAGTGACCAAGGTAATGGTGTGCACACAGATTTACTTCCCTGGAAGCAAATGCATCAAATTGACAGCTATCTACTAATTCCGCACATATATGACTGGAACGACTTGAATGAGTTAATAAGCAACGTCATTAGCTTACTGAATAGCAACGACTGTTTACGTACAAATAATAATCATTTGAATGCACTCTCTACTTGATACTTTTAAAGGTAAATCTCACGCATGGCTTGAGATTCTAGGGGGAAGGGGGGGGGGTGATTTTGAGAGCTCTAGTGCGTAAATACGCACGATCTGTACGTGTTCAGAAGCCCTGTCATAAGCTCGTAACTTGTTGCTGAATTTGTTTTACCATCTATGTCTGTTCATGTACTGTGGATCTAACAAAAATTGTTTAACCATTTGGAAGGCTATATCACCTTTGAACTGGTTTAAAAAAAATATGTAGCGGTACCATAGCCGATGAGGTTTAACCGAGGCGTGGTTACCGCTACACCTATCTATATTGTTAAAAACTCGGGACTTTACTGGTATTGCACTGCCTCCGGGTATTGCCTCCAGTATCGTTCCACATCTTTGTATTTACAAATGTCCCATATGTGTCTGTTCCAGACCGAGAGGACGTAAAGCATCATTTTTCCATTCCTTTGAACTGGTTGTTGGAACACAATTCTCTCTACCATAGTTTGCAGTGTTCTGTGTGTTTGACCTTTTAACCCTTTCACTGCCAACGTCGCATTTTTGCACCACAATGATTTAACACCCAGGTCACTAAAAGGCATCAAATCAGGGTATGTTATCCAAAGACCCTATTCTCTTAATTTTGGGAGGTAAGGATAGGCCTTACCTTAATATGTCACAGAAGAATCCCCACTATTTCAGACGTATTTTTTTCTCTACTCATGCAGGTAAGTTTAATGGAATTTTTTTTTTGAAAAATGGCTGGCGGTGAAAGGGTTAAAATATCAAGTAGAGAATGAAATCAGTGAAGAGTGGCACAGTGGTAGCGCGTTCGCCTCGTGTCAAGCAAACCCGAGTTCGAACCTGGGTACAGGGGATTTTTTCCTCTCATTTTGCACTAGGCCTTACGGGTCTGAACGTGGAGTCTTTCGGATGAGACGATAAACCCAGGTCCCATGTGCCCATGCACTTAGCACACGTTAATTAAACCCAGTGGCAACGAAAAAGTTGCCATTTGATCAAAATTTAGCACCACCCCCCTTTCCTTCTTCATCAGTCACACAAAAATTGCATAAAATCCAAAAAAAAAACAAATTGGGTGGCGCGCCTCTGGCTGCGACGCGCCCTCCATGTAGGAGTAACCCGAATTTCACAGAGACGCCTCTGTGACTATAAAGTACCTAATACTTACAGGGCTCCCAGGGACCCCCATTTGGGGGTCTATGAAGTACTAAAATTCTACAGGACCTTCTAAAAGAGGGATGCACTAGAAAAACGTTTTAGCATTCGCTATGCCACTGGGACCCTCTATCCCGCCTCTAAGACCCTCTATACTGTAAGTGAAGGAGTCCCTGGGACCCCTTGTTTTGCGGGACGATTGGGAGCCCTGACCTAATACCTAATATGGGCGGGTCTGTTGCTTCGCTCACATCGGTAGGCGATGTCGGGTTAAAATTCCTAGCTCGTTAAGATTCCTAGCTCGCTATACTATAGGACTGACTATTTGCGGCATTTTGCGACATTGAGCATGAACGACAAATTTCACTTTTTTTTCTAGGGTTAGGGATAGGGTTAGGGTTAAGGTTAGGGTTAGGGTTAGGTAAATGGTTCAAGTAACGAAAAAGTGAAATTTGTGGTTGTCGCAAATAGTCACTCTCATAGTAGCGAGCTAGGAATTTGAACGAGCTAGGAATGTTAACCCTACAGGGCCTACGTTGTTTTCAGCATGGAGGGGACACGCTCCCCAACACACTCTCCGTGGACCCTTCCTGCATTGCTGGTTGGACTGATGATGGTCACTCCCGGAGAATCTGTAAATTGCACGTCTCCAAGTGAGTTTCTCTTTCTCCCTGTCTCTGTCTCTGTCTCTGGCTGTATTTGTGCCATTGTCAATAAAACAATGTCTGAAGTCTGAAGTCTGAAGCGTCTCTATCTATGTCTCTGTCTCGCTGTCTCTGTCTCTGTGTGTGTGTCTCTCTCTCTCTCTCTCTCTTTCTCTCTCTCTCTCTCTCTCTCTCTCTCTCTCTCTCTCTCTCTCTCTCTCTCTCTCTCTCTCTCTCTCTCTCTCTCTCTCTCTCTCTCTCTCTCTCTCTCTCTCTCTCTCTCTGTTGTTTTTCCTTTTGTAACCCCATCCCCTCTGACATGGGCAGAAGGCCTGGATCAGTAAGCTGTGTGAATTGTGTGTGTGAATTGTGAATATCTGTCTCTCTCTGTCTCTCTCTCTGTCTCTCTCTCTCTGTCTCTCTCTCTCTCTGTCTCTGTGTGTGTCTCTTTGAAAGAGGGAGAGGTGAGGTGGATTGGGGACAGAAAGAGAGAGAGAGCGAGAGAGAGAGAGAGAGAGAGAGAGAGAGAGAGAGAGAGATGTGAAAATAGAGTTGAGAAGAGGAATAAAGGTGCAGTGAATTAAAAAATACTCAAATAGGCAGACAGACGAGATGCAGATATCTGATTGGGGGTGGGGTGGAGGGAGTGTGTGTGTGTGTGTGTGTGTGTGTGTGTGTGTGTGTGTGTGTGTGTGTGTGTGTGTGTGTGTGTGTGGAATAGACACAAAGGAAGATACAGAAAGACTCAAAAAGAAAAACAGGGCCAAAAAAATAGCAAAGCAAAAATGGATGGGCGAAATAAGAGAGAGAGAGAGAGAGAGAGATGAGAGAGAGAGAGAGAGAGAGAGAGAGAGAGAGAGAGAGAGAGAGGAGAGAGAGAGAGAGAGAGAGAGAGAGAGAGAGAGAGACTTCCACTGCAGTTTGAAGCTGACTGTGTGTATGTCCTTCGGAGGTAAACAAAATAAACCCCACGACAAATCAACCTACAGTGTGTGTCCCCCCTCCATACACCCCCCCCCCCCTTTTTTATACATTCTTTCTTTCTCCCCTTTTCATTTCATGCTATTTCACCTTTTTCGTTCCTTGGGGTTTTTTGTTGTTGATATTTTCGAGGGCATGGTGCAAAAAAGCTTATGCTTATTTATTAACCCTCAATAAACATTCGTATTCGTATTCGTATTCTCTCTCTCTCTCTCTCTCTCTCTCTCTCTCTCTCTCTCTCTCTCTCTCTCTCTCTCTCTCTCTCTCTCTCTCTCTCTCTCTCTCTGTGTTTTCTATCTGCCATTTAAGATTCAAGATTCTTTAATTAATACGCCAATGTAATAAGTCAAATGTACATTCCAGAAAAATATGATTTAAAACCAAATGCTTTCAAGTTAACCTTGATGCTTTCTAATCCTAGAATATGCACTGTGGCGTGCACGTGAACGTCGTCTACTCTAGGTGATATCTCGCTGGACAGAATGATAAAGCTATGAGGTGATATTCCCAAAGAAGTTTTCCCTTGTTTCAAGCCGGCATCTGGGGGTGAACAGAGCGTCCGAATAGCGCACCTGATTCTCCTTTAAAGGTCAGGGCTCCCAACCATCCCGCAAAACAAGGGGTCCCAGGGACTCCTTCACATACAGTATAGAGGGTCCTAGAGGCGGGATAGAGGGTCCCAATGGCACTACGAATATTAAAAATAATGTTTCTAGTGCATCCCTGGAACCCCTGCACATATCAGCGTCTGGATAGCGCATCTGATTCTCCTTTAAAGGTCAGGGCTCCCAATCGTCCCGCAAAAACAAGGGGTCCCAGGGACTCCTTCACTTACAGTATAGAGGATCCTAGAGGCGGGATAGAGGATCCCAGTGGCACTACGAATGCTAAAAAGAATGTTTCTAGCGCATCCCTGGGACCCCTGCACATTCTTTTAGAGGGTCCTTGAGAATATTAGTACTTCATAGACACCCAAATGGGGGTCCCTGTGAGCCCTGAAGGTGGACCCCGAAGGATTGTTTTTTTGCAAGAAACACGTCGAGATCACCATGAAAACACCATTTACAAAGATCGCAACACTCACTTTGCTCTGGTTCCCTAGAAATCAAACCGTCAAATCGGCGATTCCTCCTTGGCGGAGGTGCTGGAAGTCAAATTATTTTACTGAAAGAGAAGGCGTGTGTCGTTTCGTTTCCAATGGCGACCAAATTGTTAGCATGATTTTTTCGCAATACAAGCCTTTTTATTTATGTTTTCTTTTAAATAAATTTTATGTAGTTTATCTAAAAGCGTTTCGCTCACAACAAAGGAAATAGTTTCAATGTTTTTTTTTTTTTTTTACTGCACTACAAAAAAAGAAAAAGCTTCAACCACAATGGGTTTGGCCCCCACCCACCCCATCCCAAATGGCTTCTCGCTCCGGAATTTCCGCCAAGGAGGAATCGCTGTTTTGACGGTTTGATTTTTAGGAAACCGGAGCAAAGCGAGTGTTCCGATCCTTGAAAAGGCTGTCTTTCTGGTGATCTCGACGTGTTCCTTGCAAAAACTCATCCATCAGGGTGCCCCTTTAATGACCTCCGGCCTGGTGCAGCTACATACGGGACAGTTGTATATGTACAGATGGTGGGACAACAGAATAGTCAACATTGACGGTGACTATAATGCAGACGGAAGGAAGGGAGGGAGGGAGGGAGGGAGGGAGGGAGGGGAGGAGGAGG
>CM065691.1:8244176-8254176 GCA_017654935.2 Phymorhynchus buccinoides
ATTTGTCTATCGCTGGCTGGTTGATTGAAATAATGAATGAATGTCTCGGTATTTGTCTATCGCTGGCTGGTTGATTGAAATAATGAATGAATGTCTCGGTATTTGTCTATCGCTGGTTGGTTGATTGAAATAATGAATGAATGTCTCGGTATTTGTCTATCGCTGGTTGGTTGATTGAAATAATGAATGAATGTCTCGGTATTTGTCTATCGCTCGTTGGTTGATTGAAATAATGAATGGATGTCTCGATATTTGTGTATCAATGGCTGGTTGATTGAAATAATGAATGGATCAGAAGGTCCACGAAGCCGACGTCACTGTTGGATTTTTACAAAATTACCCAAATTTTGCTTGTTTTCAATCAAACATTTATGGTGTTTGGTCTCTGTTTACCCGTCTTTAATTTGTATCAAAATAAAGATCAAACTTTCGCCCTTTTCTGGATGCGATTGTTTGTTTTGGTGTGTAAAATGTATTTCTTCGAGTGAAAGAGAAAGCAAGTGAACAGAACGTAAAGTTTGCTGTTTTGTGCTGTTTTTTGCCGTGGTTTGAAAGACGTATTTCACTGACCTAGTTTTGACTCCAAGGCTCGTTACACCGTCCATGATCTAGATCTAGAGGCATACACCAAACGAAAGATAGATAGGCTTTTCTTTGGTCAAACTTGTAAGCAGAAATTCTACGGTTAAGGCCGTTAAAATGCCGATAGAAGACCGGCAATACGTTGCATTCATTAGCAATTTTGAAACTGTTCCATTTCACAGAAAATCTTAAAAGTGAAAAAAGAAGAAAGCTGAATCTATCTTCTTTTCGGCGATATAATTGTTGTTTTGATCCAGATCAACGGTGTGACGAGCCGTTGAGCTGAAGAGAAAAGGGTCTAGACTCGGAACGTCATTGCTAGCAGTGTAGGCGACATGACTCGATCAAAGCTGTTTGTGATCCTGTCGAAGCTTAAAAAATCGGCAGATTACTAGTTTTTTTGTTGTGCTTTGAATCTTAGAATGTATAGCTGCTCATTTACAAGAGTTATGAGAGCTGAGGCAGCATTTATAACAGGTTTCTTTACAATAATTCAATGGTATACGACCACAGATCCGCCTCGCGGCGTTGTGCTTCAGCCAGTTTCGAGTGCCGTATAGTAATAATTTTTTTCGAGGATAAATTCGCTGCCAGAAACATATATTTACCACAGTTTGCAAAGTTAAACTATCCAAGAACACTGTGCAAGGTCTGAACTTCTCAAAATAAACAGCAGTAAAGCACGAAACGAGCTGTCCTGCAGGTCCATTTCGGCATTATTTCGCGCGTGTCAAAAAATGCAAACAAGAAATGGGCAAATAACTCTGAGCTTCCTGCTTCTCTCCTAGGCCTAGGTTTGTTTTCAATGATCAATCAATCATTTTGTATTTTCTACCGTATTTTGTTTTGTATTCAGAGCAGGGAAACGAGTTTCTGCTTATGACTGATTAAAATAATCGACCCAAATACGATTTAGAGAAGAAAATAAATTAGATTTAATAAGAAATTTAGCGTGCGTCATTCTACTTTCACTTTCGCCTGTATGACTACACATAATCTTCGTAGATCGAAGTAGCGTTGTTAGCATAGCATAAGCATAGCATAAATGGCACTACAGGCTATTAATATTTTTGTTTTAGCCTTTTGCCCTCTAAGTATGTTTTAGACTTTTGTTAGGTTTGGCTTCATTCACTGATGACCATTACGGCATCTGTTTTATTCATTTAAATCTGTATATTAACTCACTGAATACAGGGGTGGGAGTCCTACCATATAATACGGAATTCCGTATATTAATTCTGTCTGGCATGCCCCCCTCCCCTTACCCTCTGTCTCTCCCCATCCCTATTTCCCTTTCCCTCCAATCCCTGCAAACGTTTTCTGCCCCAAGTTGAAGTCCTTCAGTTTTTATTCCACTTCCCTTTCTTATCTCCTTGTAACTACATGTAATAGCAACAAGCTTAGCATGGACTGTTCTACTGAGTGTCTTTACTAATAGGCCTATTGTTACAGCTCATCAAACTATTCGCTGAGAGAAGAGGGGGAGGGGGGGATGCTGGGAGTTTTACACCAGTCTTTTCCTGATCAGAGTGGTGAAACAACGTGGAGATAACATTGGGGTTATAAGTTCAACTGGAGCCAGCATCCAGTCCACAGACACCAACAAAAGTTAAGGACCGCTGGTTTTATTATTTTTATTTGAGGCCTGTTGAAGCGTGCTTAATCCCTTCACTGCCAGAGAAAAACTGAGAAATTACCGATTTTCAGAGATAAATCTCAGTTTTCTGACTTGTCTAAACCAAAAACCATCATTCCAGGGCTATGACATCATCAGTGACATCACACATCCCTTGGTAGACATGTAGCAGGCAGTAGAGGGGTTAATGATGTGGGAATGGCTGCTGATGTGGGTAGTGAAAGAACAGGACCATCCCTAGAGGTGTGTTTGTGTATGCATGTCTGTGACTCCGTTTTTACTGCTGAATGTCAAGGTTACTGAACAATGAAATGCAGTGACATTTGGTCAACTATAGGCTTCAAATAGACATATATTATTATATAGGACATGCAATTATGAGAGAGACAAAAAAATCCCCTTCCCTCTTCTGAGCATTGTCAAATGCAATTTGTGGGATTTCATTTTTTTCTATAACATTTTGTATGCCTGTTTACCTTCATCTGGTCCTTAGCATTTGTTGGTGTCTATACCTCTTTTCCTGGTCATCGTGGGCCCTTTTTTTGCACTGAGTTCTGCCCATCCCATTCATCCCCACCCCACCCACAGTAGTCTACTGGTTTCCATTCTTTGCCAGCTGTGTTCTTCTTCCTACCATCCTTTCCTTCACTGCCTCCCCCCCCCCCCCCCTCCTTCCTCACTCTCTCATTTACTCAGTATGAAATACAGTGGAACCTCCCTAATAAAAAAAGTAATATGACCTTTAAAAAAATCAAGCAACATTACATCTTACAAGGGAGGGGTCTTTATTGGCTACTGCAAAGAACACCTTTTGCAAGAGTGAATGCACTTGGAGGGTGGGGGAAGATGGTTCAGTACTGACCAAACAAGGGGATAACTCTCGCCAGGAACTCTATTTGAGGCCACTAAATGGCTGACTTTCGCAAGAGTGAATGCCCTTGTCTGTACTGACCAGCAAGGGAATCACTCTCACTGTCAAGGGCGTTAATAACCCTAGTTGCAGAGGCCTATAGGGAGGTATGGTCACTCAGTAGCCTGGATATGAACGGGGTCACATCTTAGATGGAGTCGACGATGTTTTACGTCCTCTCGATAGAAGGAGTCTTAATAGGGAAGGTCTTAATAGGGAGGTTCTACTGTACTTGGCATGAGCTTCTCTCTCTCTCTCTCTCTCTCTCTCTCTCTCTCTCTCTCTCTCTCTCTCTCTCTCTCTCTCTCTCTCTCTCTCACACACACACACACACACACACACACACAGAGCAGTGACCTGTTGGTGCTTTTGAGGGGGGTGGGGGGTGATATGGGCTAAACATAATGCTACAGTCATTTCCCGCCAAAACTAGTCTTGGTGGCTGGCTTGGAAGGTTCCAAAATCTATGGAAGAGGAGGGGAGGGGGGTATCTGTTAGCTATCAACAAATGCTGTGTTCCTCCCCTCACCCCACCCACCCTGTCTTTATCTCTCTCCCTATTTTTTTTTACCTCAGCAAAAGAGAAGTGATTTTTAGAATGATCTTTGATGGGGGAAGGGAACTGGTACCTAGTTGGAAAATCAAACTGGCACAGTGTTTACTAATTATCCAATGCCCACAAACAGATAGCAGGAGTGTAAATGGGAAGTACAGGAGGAGGGAGTGGTAGCACTAAACTGACTAAACTGACCTTGCTACGTCACAGGTGACTGGCTGAATGTCATCTTCTGATATTTGTGTATATAAATTGCTTGTTGTTGAAAGACAACATTACTACCGGTAGATGCTTATGGTACTGGTTCCTGGTTCTATTAGAATGAGAGTACTTTGCAACTAAAGAGTTTGTGCATCTCTGTCTGAATATCTCTCTCACTCTCTCGGCTCTCTCCTGTTTTGTTATAATGAAAGAAGTCTCTTGCTTCTTTGTTTAAAATAATCTTGAAAACTTATTTCAGTAGATTGTTGGGAATGTGTGTTTATATTGTAGCTACATTTTGATCTGATTTTGTTTGTGTACCGACACTCTCCTCTCTTCCTTTTTCTTGTGCATTATATCTTCATCATCAAAAACACTTTCTGTCTGTCTGGTTCTGTACCCAACCCATGTCTTTCCTTTTTCTCCCTGACCAAGTCATTGTCCATACCTCATCACATTCTATTTTCTTGTCTCATCCTTCAGGGACTTTAGTCTGCAACTTCATTTATTTTACACATGGATACTCACCCCCTCCACCACAAAAAAAAAGAGAAAAAATATAAAGTTAATAGAGATTATGTCCACACACCGCTGGTACTTGTGTTTGGAACATTTGGTGGTACTTATATCCCTTACATTTTGTTTGCAGTATAGCTGACATTTTCTGCTCCTACCCCTGTGAATACATTTTGTTTAGAAAAAAACATGTCTATGTATTATATGTTTTGTTTTGTTTTGTTTTGATTGTTTGCTTGTTTTTCTTTTTTTTTAAGCCACTGGAAGCTAAGGTTCACGGCTTTGATTCTCCCCCCCCCCCCCCCACACACACACCAAGTTCGTTCGAAGATTGTTGCCAATTAAAAGGCACTGTAATGTTTACTGAGACGGCGTGACAAGAAATTATTGAAGACTTGAAGTAAGTTTAAGATTAAAAAAAATCTTTTACTATGTGTACTGCAGATTGAAAAGACAAGATTAAACAAATTCAATAGATGAACGCATGAGGCGTGCACACACACACACACGCACACACACACACACACACACACACACACACACACACACACACACACACACACACACACACACACACACACACACACACACACATTCAAAACAAACAGATAGTGAAAGTGCATAAAATTGTGATATAAAATTTACAACAACACCCCGTTCCACATATTCACAGACACTGATGCACACACACCAAGCATGAACACACACACACACACACACACACACACACACACACACACACACACACACACACACACACACACACACACACACACACACACACACACACACACACACACACACACACAACACACACACACACACACTGAGAGAGCGAGATTAATAGGTAAATTCAAATAAGTTGCGTGATCTTCTAAAAACAAGAAAACTACATGATTTATGTTTGCTTGTTTGGTTAAAAATGAAAAAAAATATCTTGGTAATCACTACTTATTATTATATAAAATTTCCAACCTCATTTCAACATGATTATAAACTCAGTCACTCACTCATTCACTCTATCAAATCAGTAACACAAAGAAACACTTTATATTTCAAATGCAATTTATTGTTTGACTGATTGATACACTTTTATATATGTTATGTTATCCATATATGCTTAATATTGAAAATGCATATTGATGGATGGGTGGGTGAGAGAACGAAGGAATTGTGGAGTGGAAGGAACAGAGAGGGAAATCAAATATGTTACAACAAGAAAACTACAGCAGTGCAGCTCAACTAGTTTTTCCATGGGGGAATTTTCAGCACACCAGCAACACCAGAGCAAAGATGGCAGCTTTCCCATGGCAAACTGAATAAAACGTGAAAAAGTGAGATTTCAATGTAAATGTCAGCAAAGTTATAAAGGACCCAGACCCTTAAGCTCTAGGTCCATGCAGTTGTTCAGGAGATATCGTAATTGTTTTTATCCCAAATAATTTTTTTTTAAACGTGGTCAATATAAAGGAAAGTAGAGTTTACGTATGGGACACTTTAGCTTTAGGTTATGCAGTACCCTCCAAAATTTGGAGTAAATGTATGCAGCTGTTTATGAAACATAACAAAAGACAAAGAAGAAACAAGGTCAAAGGTCAAAGACAAAGGTTGATAATACTTATAACAATGTCAACTGTGTGTAAAACCTTTAACTACTCAATCAACATTTCAAATTTGGGGACTAAAAACGTGAATATATGAAATATATGGCCTAACCATACAAATTAACATGCCCAGGGTTAAAGGTCAAGGTCAGGATGGTAATACATACTAAACATGTAGAATCGGCTTGAGCCAGAAATTTGAGACTGTAGCTGCAAAGGGGCGAGATATTTGACCACACAAAAATGTGTTCCAGGTCAGCCTTCAAGGTCAAAGTCAACAAGGTTGTAATTTGTCTATGAGTGCCTTCTATTTCAGTTAATGCACCATTGTACACAATATAAATCAATTCTTTACTGCAGTTTACAAGATATTTCTGGGACAAACAAAGGCAGAAACAATAACAAAAATAAGTGAATAAAAACATGGTCCTCCTTCTGTCTGTGGCAGAGGACACAAATAACAGAACATAGATTTTTTTTAAATGGTTAATGAAATTTGTCTAAAACAAAGAATTAAGATACAAAAAATTCAAATTCTTAGCAGTGGTAGATTTTGATTTATGACGCATCGAAAAAAGTCATTTTTTTATGAATTTAACCAATTTGACAAAACTGCGATTTCGTTACCACGGTGATCGTTTAGTTTGGTACTGGGTGATCATTACTTTGCCTTGTTGTGTTTGACACATGCATGTGATTAGTCATCCAAAAAATCAGAACTCTACTTTTCTTAGTTATTGAATTACAGTTCTTTCAAAAACGTGCATTTTTTCACTTTTTCGATGCTATTTTATTTCCTCAATCTCACCTTGTTTCATGCAGGCACTGTATTCAAACCATAAAGCAGACAGTCTTCTATTTCTGTTTGTGGATAGAGTTAAGGTAGTAAAAGAAGACACCCAAAATTATAAATTGTCAATGTGTGTTGTTAGAGCTTAGTAAAATTCTAAACTTTGAAAATGTAGCAAAAACCTTAAAATGACGCAAAATTACCGAAATTAACCAAACTTTAAAAAGTTGCAGCTCGTAAAGTTTTTGAGCTACCGTCTAGATATTTTGCACATTTTATAATTTCACCAAGTTCTTCAAAGGAGCATACTTTTTAAAACTGCATTTCAGAAAATAAGTTTTGCCTGGTACTAGCTGATGGATGTCTCAGTATTTGTGTATCGCTGGTTGATTGAAATAATGAATGGATGTCTCAGTATTTGTGTATCGCTGGTTGATTGAAATAATGAATGGATTGGATGTCTCAGTATTTGTGTATCGCTGGTTGATTGAAATAATGAATGGATGTCTCAGTATTTGTGTATCGCTCGTTGGTTGATTGAAATAATGAATGAATGTCTCGATATTTGTCTATCGCTCGTTGGTTGATTGAAATAATGAATGAATGTTTCAGTATTTGTCTTATCACTGGCTGGTTGATTGAAATAATGAATTAATGTCTCAGTATTTGTCTATCGCTGGCTGGTTAATTGAAATAATGAATGAATGTCTCGGTATTTGTCTATCGCTGGTTGGTTGATTGAAATAATGAATGGTGCCTGTCTTGATGTCTTTTCCCCAGTATTATCTCTCTTGGTTTCCCATGGCTAAAATTAGCGAGTTAGCTGTTTATCCAAATGGAAGCTGGCCTGGCATGTGTCTCAATTTCGTATGTAAATATACCAATTTATAGTGTTCGATAGTCAAAAGAAATGGAGTATACTTATGCATGGTGAAAGCATGCGACTAATGTGTGTGTGTGTGTGTGTGTGTGTGCGTGCGTGCGTGCGTGCGTGCGTGCGTGCGTGCGCGCGCGCGCGTGCGTGCGCGCGCGTGTGTGTGTGTGTGTGTGTGTGTGTGTGTGTGTGTGTGTGTGTGTGTGTGTGTGAATGTCTATGTGTGTGTGTGTGTGTGTGTGACTTTCATTTAATGTCTATCCACTTCTCGTGATATTAGACGGATGTCTATGTGTGCGTGCAGGTGTGCGTGCGTGCGTGTGTGTGTGTGTGTGTGTGTGTGTGTGTGTGTGTGTGTGTGTGTGTGTGTGTGTGTGTGTGTGCGTGCGTGTGCGTGTGCGTGCGTGCGTGCGTGCGTGCGCGCGCGCGCGCACGTGTATGTGTACATGAGTGTGTGCATTGTGTGCGCGCGTGTGTTTGCATGTATGTGTGTGTGTGCCCTGAGAACAAAGCGGACTATATTGCGGACTATGTTTTTGAGCATGACTTTGATTTAGTTTTTATAACCGAAACGTGGCTCAAAAGAAATGGACATGAACCTAAACTAAAGCAGCTAACTCCTCCTGGCTACAAAATTAAATCCTTCCCCCGTTCTTCTTTAGGTGGGGGCCTCGCTGTACTGTATAGGGACGTGTTAGATAAATTCCTTTCCTTCAACACAACCCTCCCCTTCCCCCATCTGTCTTTCGGGGGTGTAGAAGTTGTTCTTAGCGTGTCTGGTCAATGTGTTGTCTTCTCCTGTATCTATCGTCCTCCGCCTAGCAGAACTAACAATCTCACTGATTCAATGTTTCACCCCGAATTTGAAGCCCTCCTTGACTCCTATTCTCTGAACCGCAGTCCTCTTATTGTGCTAGGTGATTTTAATTTTCACTTCGATAACCAACAGTCCTCTCACACAAAGCGTCTCTGCCTCTCACTCGCTAACCACTCCCACTCTCAGCTTGTAACCGAGCCTACACACAACAAAGGCCACATCATTGACTGGCTTATCGCGCGTGATTCCGACCAACTTGTTTCATCAGTGTCAGTATCAAGATCCTTTCCTCTGACCATTTTGCCGTCCTCGCCTTTCTGAATCTGTCCAAAACTCCCAGAAATAAACGCACGGTCACACGCCGTAATCTCAAGTCTATAGATATCGATACTTTCAGTTCAGAGGCAACAGAACTCCTTTCTAACGTGAGCGTTTCCGACGATCCTGCCTCGACTTTTAATTCTACTATGAGTAACTTGCTTGATAAACACGCTCCCCCATCCACTCGTGTTGTGCCCGATCGTCCCTGCGCTCCCTGGTACACGCCTGAACTTAGAGTAAGTAAATGCACTAGTCGTAAGGCTGAGCGTCAGTGGCGGGCCTCAAAACTAGAAATACATCGTCAGATATATCAGTTTCTCCGCAACATCTTCACTCTTCTTCTGGCCAAGGCAAAAACTACTTATTTCTCATCTAAAATTCTTGAAGCCAGCACAACAAAGGTCCTGTTTTCCACCATGTCTGATCTCTTAGGGACTAAGAAATCAAGTCCTCTGCCATCAAATATTAGTCCTGACAAACTGCCAGAAGCCTTTTCCTCCTTCTTCTCCACCAAGATTCTCGATCTACGATCAAAAATTGATTCTATGCCTTTTCAACCAACTATTCCAGACCCATCGTTCACTGGTGTTCCCCTTCTCTCTTTCAAGCCGGTGTCTGAGACCGAAGTTCTTTCTACTCTGAAAGAAATGCATTTTAAATCCTGTGATCTTGACCCCATCCCAGCCTCTCTTTTCTCACAAATCTATGAACACATTCTGCCATCAATCACTACCATCATTAATTCTTCTCTAGTTTCAGGTGTGTTCCCTTCTGCTTTCAAAACCGCTCTTGTAAGGCCCCTTCTCAAGAAGAGCAATCTGGATCCAAATAATCTGAAAAACTACAGACCTGTATCTAATCTCCTGTTTCTCTCGAAACTCCTAGAGAAGACTGTTCTGAAACAACTTAACGATCATCTATCCTCAAACAATCTTCATCATCCTTATCAGTCTGCCTATTGAGCTGAAACGGCCCTTGTTCAAATCGTCAATGACCTCCTACTTGCTTCTGATGCTGGTCAGATCTCTCTTTTGACGCTTCTTGATCTCTCTGCTGCATTCTTCTGTCTCGTCTTGAACATACTTTTGGGATTAATGGCCCCGCTCTTTCTTGGTTCTCCTCTTACCTCTCTGATCGTTTTCAATCAGTTCTGGTCAATGGTCGTCAGTCTGAACAGGTTAGGCTTTCTTGTG
>CM065691.1:8259176-8266676 GCA_017654935.2 Phymorhynchus buccinoides
CGAGATATGGCTAAAAATATATTTTCGGTTTTCAATGTCGTACGTCAAGGTCAAGGTCAAGGTCACGACGGCAAAATGGTTTGCGCGGATCTCTTCCTATTAAGATGGCACACCTTCACACAAAATTTGACGCGATTCGGTCAAGCGGTTCGGGTGATATCCTTGGGACAGACAGAAAAAAACACACCCAAAAACAACAACAAACAAACAAACAAACAAACAGACAAACCAGCCCATCGCAAAGTCCGATCACCTTCGGTGACGGACAACTACAAACTTGCTTTTTTTGGAGACCAAAATGAGCAATGTTGGACATATTATGTGTTTTTTATAAATCGAAAAACTTTTGCTTTTGGGGGGAAATTCTTCTTCTTCTGGCGTACGCCTGCTACCCAACCAAAGCAGCTCTGCTGACAAATAATACTGTCTTCTCCAGCTCTTCCTTGGACCCATAGAGCCTGGTAGACAGCGGTGTGCTGATGGGCCACACTTCGTCTCTTGCCGTCTTGAGAAGGAGACATCTCTGCAGGACATGTTCTGTTGTCTGGTCTTCCAGACCACAGAGACAGACTGGTGATGGTGCCAGCTTCATCTCTTGCCTCCTTGTGAAGGGGACATCTCTGCAGGACATGTTCTGTTGTCTGGTCTTCCAGACCACAGGGACAGACTGGTGATGGTGCCAGCTTCATCTCTTGCCTCCTTGTGAAGGGGACATCTCTGCAGGACATGTTCTGTTGTCTGGTCTTCCAGACCACCACAGAGACAGACTGGTGATGGTGCCAGCTTCATCTCTTGCCTCCTTGTGAAGGGGACATCTCTGCAGGACATGTTCTGTTGTCTGGTCTTCCAGACCACAGGGACAGACTGGTGATGGTGCCAGCTTCATCTCTTGCCTCCTTGTGAAGGAGACATCTCTGCAGGACATGTTCTGTTGTCTGGTCTTCCAGACCACAGGGACAGACTGGTGATGGTGCCAGCTTCATCTCTTGCCTCCTTGTGAAGGGGACATCTCTGCAGGACATGTTCTGTTGTCTGGTCTTCCAGACCACAGGGACAGACTGGTGATGGTGCCAGCTTCATCTCTTGCCTCCTTGTGAAGGGGACATCTCTGCAGGACATGTTCTGTTGTCTGGTCTTCCACACCACAGGGACAGACTGGTGATGGTGCCAGCTTCATCTCTTGCCTCCTTGTGAAGGGGACATCTCTGCAGGACATGTTCTGTTGTCTGGTCTTCCAGACCACAGGGACAGACTGGTGATGGTGCCAGCTTCATCTCTTGCCTCCTTGTGAAGGGGACATCTCTGCAGGACATGTTCTGTTGTCTGGTCTTCCACACCACAGGGACAGACTGGTGATGGTGCCAGCTTCATCTCCCAATGCATGTGATTATTGAGCCTGCTGTGGAGAACGTTGGAGCTTATTAAATTGGAAAGCACTGACTCAGTGCAAACCTCCACTAAAGAGAATGAATATCAACCCCTTTGAAGCCAGCACTCACTGATTAAAGACCCCCCATGTCACGTGTCACATTCCCTCTCATGCTAGGAAGATTTATTACCAGCTATAAGAGGGAACACAGTCATGTGAAAACCGTGATTTTGACACGTGACGTGGTGGGTCTTTAAGGCCAGGCCATTTAAACAAATGCATGAAACCTATGACACGTCATTTGTAATGGAAAAAGTGAAATATCTATGAATATGATAATTATTTAGATAATGATTAGATTCAAAAGCACTCGCTCAGTGCAAACCTCCGTCTAAGAGAACAAATATCCACATTTTTGAAGCTAGTGCTGACCGCACATATCCAGACTACCTTAATAAAAATGCATGAAATTAATGACACATTATTTGCCATGTCAAACAGATTAAACAAAAAATCTGAACGTTGTTAAATTCGAAAGCACTAGCGTAGTGCAAACCTCCATTAATGAGAATAAATAATCTATTTGAAGCCAGCGCCGACTGCACAATCGGCCATCGATGCGTGTTCCTCCTTGCACCACACCACCAAGCCGTCTGCGAACAATGCTGCCCTAATGCCCTTTGGGAGTTGTGACACCAGGTCATTGATGAAGAGGAGAAACAATGTCGGAGAGAGCACCCCTCCCTGTGGAACTCCAGGCTTCGGTAGCATCTTCTTGCTGCAGACTCGATATACCGATACTCTTGCTGTACTGGAGATGATGAGACCCAATTAGCAGGGATATAGAACATTGTGTTCTCTATTCCATGTAGTCTTTGAAAGTTTTGTCACGTTATCTGTTGTGAAGCTTTTGACAGATTTATATTGCGTCCGGACATCTGGGGCGGCCCTTACCAATAGATAAATCCACGGAATCTGTTGTGTGTTTGAAAATCGATTTCGCGCGCGCGTGTGTGAATATATATATATATATATATATACAGTACACCCCGCTTATAGTAAAGTGCAGGGGAGAAAGGCTTTTCCTTTACTATAACAGGTTTTTCTTATAAACGATGTTCGGATATAGCAAAGTTTTGATGGTATTTTTTTAAATCTTTTCCGATGACGTTTCTCAAAGTCAAAGCTAACGTAAAATACTAAATATAAACCCATCATCAAATCAAAATACAGCAAAACTCGGTTATAAGAAAATCGAAGGGAGATGATGTTTTGTTTATCCAAGTTTTCTTATATCCGAAACTCAGATATAAGAAAACATTTTGAAGTTTTTTCCCTTGTCTCTCTACCACCAACACAAAAGTACTCATATTTTTTTCTTCTGCTCAACATTTATTTTGCACAGAATACTAAAGGAAAGTATGGAATAAAGGAACAAAAGCAACTCAATTAGTCTTGTAATCTAGTGCCTGTACTGTTTAGAATATCTGTGACACAACTGGTTTGATGTAAACTTTCCCTTTTTGGAACGACTTCAATTTTCTCGGAACATCCTTTCAGTTCAGGTCCAACTCACTTTTAAAGACACACTGACCCAACACGATTAAGTCCCTTGGGGTTTTTTTCTGGGTAGCTGTGACCCACATACAAATTCCCCCAACTTCAAATTGAGGCTGTTCTTTAAAATGATGTTTCGTTTTCAATTTGGGGGCATTTGTATGGGAGTCAAACCTGGTCAAAACAAGATTTTGTACCAGCTATAAGAAGGAAAACAGGTGGAACCCGTGATTTTGACACATGATGATCTGGTGGGTCTTTAAGAAAATGTTGTCAATGGTAATTCGCTTATAAGTAAATAGAACTTGCTTATAAGAAAATGAACTGCAAACCAACTCTCTTGTATGACATAATTTTCTTATATCCAAGTTTCCATTGCGGATGGGAGAAAAAAATTGCTTGCTTATAACCGAGTTTTCTTATAAGCGAGTTTTCTTATAAGCGAGTTTCTTATATCCCAGTTTTGATCATAGATAAGAAAGAAGTTCGGCAGGGAAAATGTTTTTGCTTCATTGTAAGCGAGTTTTCTTATAAGCGAGTTTCTTATAAGCGGATTCGGCTGTATATATATTTTTTTTCGGATTCATTTTTTTCCACTAAGTAATGAGGGGAAAGAAACATGTTTTTGAGTGCTTTTCAATTTCGTTGATGAAGGTGGGTAGAGGGAGTAGTGAGACTGAGTATACATTGATGACGTATTTACAAAGGTCAGGAAGAGGACAATTTTTTTTTTATTGTAACGAAGAGGAACCACAAATGACTTTACTATAGGAGTTTTAAAATTTTTAATTATAACCCAGTTGTTATTATGGGTGGGTAGGGGGAGTGGTGAGACTGTGACGCATACATTGGTGACGTATTTACAAAGGTCACGAAGAGGATTGTTTTATATTGTAACCCAGGAGCCAGTCCTGTGGGGAACCAAAAGTAACTTTACTATAGCAGTTTTTAAAAAATTATAACCGAGTTGCTACTATCTGAGGTCTATTTAGTAATAAAACAGTAGACCTTTGGCCGGGAACCAGTGCTTTCCTTTACTGTAACCGAAATTTCTTATAACCGAGTTTACTATAAACGGGGAGTACTGTATATAATTAAGTGCTGGTTTGCTTTTATTGTGGACTTTCAGTCTGGTGCAAAGAGAACAACCTTTCTCTTGGAGAAAGTTTTCTAGCTCAGTTTGAATGTTCACTGTGGACATTCTTTGCAGGCCGATATGCAGACTGAAGAGTCTTTCTGTTTCAGCTGTCTTTGCATAGGCATTGTCTATCTTCCCCATTGGGAGAAAAAGTAAATCGGCACATTGTTTTCTTTTATTCTTTTCAGAACACAGACAAATCGTAAAGTTAAAATTAAAGTTATTGAGTTTCTTTCTTAGGTTCACAAACACATACATTGGACACAAACAAAGTTTTATTAAAGCAACTATATATATATAAGAGGAAAGTTTAATGGCGTGGTTGTTTTTTCTTCTTCAATTCTTGTACGTTTATATTATATATATATGTGTGTGTATGTGTGTGTGTATGTGTGTGAGTGAATTGAGTGCGCGCACGTGCGCGCGCGAGCGTGTATGTGTGTGTGTGTGTGTGTGTGTGTGTGGACACACACACAGACAGAGAGAGAGAGAGAGAGAGAGAGAGAGAGAGAGAGAGAGAGAGAGAGAGAGAGAGAGAGAGAGAGAGAGAGAGAGAGAGAGAGAGAGAGAGAGAGAGAGAGAGAGACTGGACACTGGACCCTTTTAATGTCATTAACACTGGGTTCTCATGACATGGGGGAAGCATCATTTTCAGTGCAAACCATTGGAGAACAAAAATAATAATAGAATATTTGAAATAAAGGGAACTAAGAAGAACAACATTATTTGCAAATCAATTTCAAATTTAAGTTATATGAATCAAATTAAGTGTTATAGAATATAAAGTTCTCTCTCACACACACTCAAAACACACACGCACGCACGCACGCACGCACGCACGCACGCACACAAACACTCACACACATTATATTCTGGCCATTCAAAGGTTATATGTTTTAAAGAACCATTAAATATCCATTATTCGTTATATATTTTGTAAGCATTTTTTAAGAGAGAGAGAGAGAGAGAGAGAGACAGACAGACAGACAGACAGAGACAGAGAGAGTGGCGGTAGGATGGTGGTGTTGGTAAAAAGAATGAACCGATATATTTTTCCTTTTTTGCATCTCCGCCCCCCCCCCCCCCCCTTTTCCGCTGTTCTCTCTCTTCTGATTAAAAGATGTTTAAAACCGGTATGCATTTATCCTGGATTATGTCAAAACAGAGCTACGAGCCATTTATAAATGCAAATCGTATGTCAACTCCGTTTTTGATAATCGTATGACAATTAATAATGTCGGAGCTAGCACCCAAACTGGAAATTAACACCAAATGAAAGAAGAACGGTGGAATCTTCTTCTTCTTCTTCGATCGCTCAGACAGTTTCCTGTCAATTATGAGCGCAGATGCATCATGCTGCCGTTATGCGCCTAAATAAAAAAATAATTAGGCCCAGCAAGTCCGACTTCGGCTGGAGGAACTCTTTTTGAAATTGTTTATTGAAAAAAGGCAGGTGAATGGACCGGAAAGGCAGACAGATAGTAGATGACAGCAAGCAAAAGGAAAAGGCAGAGTCAAAGAGAGTGACAGTTTAGAGGAAGTTACAAGCACAGAACTTCCAGAAGGTGGGGGAACTATTTTACAAAAGACCCCCCCCCCCCCCCCCCCCGGTATCCCCACGGGGGGAATGGTGGAATCAAAGGAAGCGAAACAAACACTCTGTTATGGTCACGAAAACTCATACAAGGAATCGAAAAACGAAAAAAGATTGCCATGCTATTTGAAACAGGCTCACAGGTTTAATTAATGCAACCAATCAATCCATCAATCCATCCATCCATCAATCCATCCATCCATCCATCCATCAATCAATCAATATATCTATCAATCAATCCATCCATCAATCAATCAATCTATCAATCAATCAATTAGTCAATCAATCCATCAATATATCAATCAATCAATCAATCAATCAATCCATCAATCAATTAATCAATCCATCAATCAATTAATCAATCAATCAATCAATCAATCCATGAATATATCAATCCATCCATCCATCCATCAATCCATCCATCAATCAATCCATCAATATATCAATCCATCAATCCATCCATCCATCCATCCATCCATCCATCAATCAATCAATCAATCAATCAATCAATCAATCAATCAATCAATCAATCAATCAATCAATCAATCAGTAACTGTGCTGATCCGTCAGGAAACGACAAAACACATTCACAGGCTCTATAAACAAACAGTACTTGAACAGGCATTATAGTTTACATAAGTCGAACATCACAGATGAAACAGCAGAAAACATGTAACATCTTCAAATGAATAAAATGTAAACATTGATGACACTTACGTATAATATATTAATTAACTTTTCTAGAGCCATATATTTGTTGACATTCTTAATTGGTTGTCCGTTGCATCTCAACCAATGGGATGGTGAGTAACTTTTGTTTCTTTTCGAGTGTGCGCATGCGTCACTTGAATGGAGCAAACAGTGATAGATAAGCTCTAAAAGCAAACGAACACATGGTAGGATGCTTGGCAGTGAATGTCTTTTGCGTTTGTTGGAAGTGTGGAGTGATGTCTTTGGCGAATGTATGCGCTCATCAGTGGTGCTGGAAGAGTTAAGATCACACATACAAAGATAAAACGTCCCCCCCCCTCTCTCTTCTTTCTCAGGCTTGATAACCAAACCGTACTGAAGCTTGCATAATACACAAATCGAATACCACAAAGGAATACAGCAAATTCATACAACAGTGTTAGATGATTGAAAGTGGGAAACTTAAAATCAATTTACGAGTAAAACATTAAAACATTAAAGGGGCACCCTGACGGATGCGTTTTTGCAAGAAATACGTCGAGATCATCAAGAAAACACCCTTTACAGAGATCGCAACGCTCACTTTGCTCTGGTTTCCTAGAATTCAAACCGTCAAATCGGCGAATCCTCCTTGGCGGAGGTGCTTGAAGTTAAATTATTTCAGTGCTGAGTTTAGACCAAATCGTTTGCACATTTACACAATGCAAGCGGATTTTGTTTGTTTAGTTTTTTAATTTTATACAGTTTACCTAAAGGAGTTTCGCTCACAACAAAGGAAATAGCTCCAATTTTGCTTTTTTACTGCACTACAAAAAAGAAAAAGCTTCAACCACAATGAGTGTCCTCCACCCACCCCATCCAAAATGGCTTCTCTCTCCGGCATATCCACCAAGGAGGAATCGCCGTTTGGACGATTTGATTTCTAGGAAACCAGATCAAAGTGATTGTTATGATAATTGAAAAGGCTGTCTTTCTGGTGAGCTCGATGTGATTCTTGCAAAAGCTCATCCGTCAGGGTCCACCTTTAATAAATGTCTTTACTTTTCTCCCTTTCGAAGGATATAGGCTAGAATATCGTATCACAAATGGAATAAACCAGGCTGGTAATATCTTCTGGCGAATACCCTTTGTACCAGGGTCTCAGAGAACTTG
>CM065691.1:8271676-8279176 GCA_017654935.2 Phymorhynchus buccinoides
ACGTACGTACGTACGCACGCAGGCACGCGCGCGCGCGCGCACGCACGCACGCACGCACGCACACGCACACACACACACACACACGCGCGCGCGCGCACACACACACACACATACACACACACACACACACACACACACACACACACACACACACACACACATGTTCAAAGACACCCCCCACACACACACACACCACCCACCCCACCCCAGGCACACAATTCTATTCCCACTGATGCACCCAAACTATTCCATAACCGGACGACACATACGAAAAGATTGAGTGGGAAAAAGAAAAGAAGAGAAAGAGAAACATTAGGTTTAAACAAATACACAATTCTAAGCAAAGCAGCAACACATTAAAGTGAGTTGAGTGCAGCAAGCTGGAAGCTTATGCAAGCCACTCCAGCACACATGTGACCCAGCACCACGAAAGGGACATTAAGTGTAGTCAGAATAGGCTTAAAAATGTACTCCCGCATTCTCCTGTTTGCTTGTTTATTACTATTTTTAGTATTCCTTTTCCTCTCTTATTCTTTGTTTGCTTGCGTATTGTTGTTGTTGTTGATTTTCTTCTAAACATAACTTGACTGATTATCAGATTTGTAATATTTAAAGTATTTTATTATTCAATTTTCGATATTTGAAGTTAGCTTGATAACGTTGATGTAAAAATATTACTAACTTTGTTATTCAAGTTTCCAATTGCTCATGAATTTTTTTTTCTTACTTGTTTTTTGCTAACTTATTTTTGATTGCTTATGCCATAGTTTATTTATGGTTGTTTTCAACAGTCGTCATAATATATACATGTAGATAGCGAGCACATTATAAGCTTCAAGCGTGTTGCTGCTCATTCATGTTGAGAATGTACTGATGTATATGTGCCCTGTTGATCTGAATAAGTTTTTTAAATTTAGACCAAGTGTCAAACTGACCATTCTGAGAAAATTATACTTTTGAAAACTTCAGACAATTCTTCTTCTAATGATACAAGAACCATTCTTGTATCTTTTTCCGTTCCCGAGTTACGAGCATTTAAAGTTAGTAGGGTGAGCGTCGGCCATTTTGAGAAAACACAGTCTAAAGTCTAGCCTAGCTGAAGAAAATGCATTGACCTACTTGTTTTAATACACTTATAAAACCATTACAATAGTAAAGATTATCCTTTATAAGTATGAAAAATAAGATGTTATAGAACACGAACATGCCCATAACTCAAAATTGAAAAAAAGAGAGAATTAATTTGACTTTGCAAGCTTGTTGTGATAAACTAGCCCAGCGACTTAATGTCCCTTTCGTGGTGCTGGGTCACATACTAAATTGCATAGCATTGGCTGCCGCAAACTACTTCGATCAATACATAATGTGCACGGATGAAAAGGCATTTGGGTTAAGATCAATGACTCCATTTCGTTAATTTTGGTGTCCTGGGATTTGACAGTACCCAAGAGTGCGGCTAAGACAACTAAATCGGGATGCAGAATGCAAATTAGTCTAAACTGCCAATCGGTTTTGGTAGTTTAGACTCATTTTAATTTTCCATCCCGGATTAGCTGTCGTTCTTGACTACAATCCCGGGATGTTAGAGTTATTGACCCAAAGACAAGATAAAACACAAAATCCAGCCTCATGGGACATCATCAGAATCTTCAACATGATGAAGGTGGGTGATGGAAGGAAGAAGAAGAAGAAGAAGAAGAAGAAGAAGATACAGCAGTCATGATTATGTTTGGATCCCGAAGTATGCTTCATTTCGCTTGATTCATTTGTGTGTGTTTTTACCGTGGAAAAATACAAGATCCATAGTTGTGGAATGATTGGAAAACAGGTGGGGAAATGGAACGAGAGAGAGAGAGGGCGAGAGAGGGAGAAGGAGAGAGAGAGAGAGAGAGAGAGAGAGAGAGAGAGAGAGAGAGAGAGAGAGAGAGAGAGAGAGAGAGAAAAGAGAGAGAGAGAGCACTTTTATATACAGATACGTCAAGCTTTTGATGGAGCAGAAAGAGAGAGAAAGGGGAGGGACTAGGAGGGAGACAGAGAGAAAGACAGAGAGAAAGACAGAGAGAAAGACAGAGAGAAACAGAGAGAAAGACAGAGAAGAGGCAGAACAGAGAGATAGACAGAGAGAAAGACGAGGAAAGACACAAAGAGAAAGACAGAGAGAACAGAGGCAGACACAGAGAGAAAGACAGAGAGAGACACAGAGAGAAAGACAGAGAGAAAGACAGAGGCAGACACAGAGAGAAAGACAGAGAGAAAGAGAAAGACAGAGGCAGACACAGAGAGAAAGACAGAGAGAAAGACAGAGAGAGACACAGAGAGAAAGACAGAGAGAAAGACAGAGAGAGAAAGACAGAGAGAAAGACAGAGAGAAAGACAGAGAGACAGAGAGAAAGACAGAGAGAAAGACAGACAGACACAGAGAGAAAGACAGAGAGAAATAGAGGCAGACACAGAGAGAAAGACAGAGAGAAAGACAGAGAGAAAGATAGAGGCAGACACAGAGAGAAAGACAGAGAGAAAGACAGAGAGAAAGACAGAGAGAGACAGAGAGAACGATAGAGGCAGACACAGAGAGAAAGACAGAGAGAAAGATAGAGGCAGACACAGAGAGAAAGACAGAGAGAAAGACAGAGAGAAAGACAGAGGCAGACACAGAGAGAAAGAGAGAGAGACATAGACAGAGAGAAAGACAGAGAGAAAGACAGAACGAGAGAGGCAGAGAGAAAGACAGAGAGAAAGATAGAGAGAGAGAGAGAGAAAGACAGAGAGAAAGACAGAGAGAAAGATAGAGGCAGACAGAGAGAGAAAGACAGAGAGAGAGACAGAGAGAAAGACAGAGAGAAAGACAGAGAGAAAGATAGAGGCAGACACAGAGAGAAAGACAGAGAGAAAGATAGAGGCAGACACAGAGAGAAAGACAGAGAGAAAGACAGAGAGAAAGATAGAGGCAGACACAGAGAGAAAGACAGAGAGAAAGACAGAGAGAAAGATAGAGGCAGACACAGAGAGAAAGACAGAGAGAAAGACAGAGAGAAAGACAGAGGCAGACACAGAGAGAAAGACAGAGAGAAAGATAGAGGCAGACACAGAGAGAAAGACAGAGAGAAAGAGAGAGGCAGACACAGAGAGAAAGACAGAGAGAAAGACAGAGAGAAAGATAGAGGCAGACACAGAGAGAAAGACAGAGACAGACACAGAGAGAAAGACAGAGAGAAAGACAGAGAGAAAGACAGAGGCAGACACAGAGAGAAAGACAGAGAGAAAGACAGAGAGAAAGACAGAGGCAGACACAGAGAGAAGAGAGAGAGAGAGACAGAGAGAAAGACAGAGAGAAAGACAGAGAGAAAGACAGAGAGACACAGAGAGAGACAGAGAGAAAGACAGAGAGAAGAGACAGAGAGAAAGACAGAGACAGAGAGAGAGAGAGAGACAGAGAGAGAGACAGAGAGAGGCAGACACAGAGAGAAAGACAGAGAGAAAGACAGAGAGAAAGAAGAGGCAGACACAGAGAGAAAGACAGAGAGAAAGACAGAAAGAAAGATAGAGGCAGACACAGAGAGAAAGACAGAGAGAAAGACAGAGAGAAAGATAGAGGCAGACAGAGAGAAAGACAGAGAGAAAGACAGAGAGAAAGACAGAGAGAGAAAGACAGAGAGAGAGAGAGAGACAGAGAGAGAAGACAGAGGCAGACAGAGAGAGACAGAGAGAAAGACAGAGAGAAAGACAGAGAGAAAGACAGAGAGAAAGACAGAGAGAAAGAGAGAGAGAAAGACAGAGAGAAAGACAGAGAGAAAGACAGAGGAGAGACACAGAGAGAAAGACAGAGAGAGAGAGAGAGAGACAGAGAGAAAGACAGAGAGAAGACACAGAGAGAGAGAAAGACAGAGAGAAAGACAGAGAGAAAGATAGAGACACAGAGAGAAAGAAGAGAGAAAGAGAGAGGCAGACACAGAGAGAGACAGAGAGAAAGACAGAGAGAAAGACAGAGAGAAAGACAGAGAGAAAGACAGAGAGAAAGACAGAGGCAGACACAGAGAGAGACAGAGAGAAAGACAGAGAGAAAGACAGAGAGAAAGACAGAGAGAGACACAGAGAGAAAGACAGAGAGAGAGAGAAGACAGAGAGAAAGATAGAGGCAGACACAGAGAGAAAGACAGAGAGAAAGACAGAGAGAAAGAGACAGAGAGAAGAGACACAGAGAGAAAGACAGAGAGAAAGACAGAGAGAAAGATAGAGGCAGACACAGAGAGAAAGATAGAGAGAAAGACAGAGAGAAAGATAGAGGCAGACACAGAGAGAAAGACAGAGAGAAAGACAGAGAGAAAGACAGAGAGAAAGACAGAGAGAAAGATAGAGAGACACAGAGAGAAAGACAGAGAGAAGACACAGAGAAGAAAGACAGAGAGAAAGACAGAGAGAAAGAGAGAGAAAGATAGAGGCAGACACAGAGAAAAGACAGAGAGAAAGACAGAGAGAAAGACACAGAGAGAGAAAGACAGAGAGAGAAAGACAGAGAGAAAGAACAGAGAGAGAGACAGAGAGATAGAGGCAGAGACAGAGAGAAGAGAGAGAGAAAGACAGAGGCAGACACAGAGAGAAAGACAGAGAGAAAGACAGAGAGAAAGATAGAGGCAGACACAGAGAGAAAGACAGAGAGAAAGATAGAGGCAGAAGAGAAAGAGGAGAGAAAGACAGAGAGAAAGATAGAGAAAGACACAGAGAGAAAGACAGAGAGAGAGAAGAGAGAGAGAGGCAGACAGAGAGAAAGAAGAGAGAAAGACAGAGACAGAGAGAAAGAAGACAGAGAGAGAGAGAGAAGAGAGCAGACACTGAGAGAAAGACAGAGAGAAAGACAGAAAGAAAGAGAGGCAGACACTGAGAGAAAGACAGAGAGAAAGATAGAGAGAAAAAGAAGAGACAGAGGCAGAAGAAAGACAGAGAGAAAGAGAGAGGCAGACACTGAGAGAAAGACAGAGAGAAAGACAGAGAGAAAGACAGAGGCAGACACTGAGAGAAAGACAGAGAGAAAGACAGAGGCAGACACACAGAAAGAAGGACAGAGAGAAAGACAGAGGCAGACACTGAAAGAAGGACAGAGAGAAAGACAGAGGCAGACACTGAAAGAAGGACAGAGAGAAAGACAGAGGCAGACACTGAAAGAAGGACACAGAGAAAGACAGAGGCAGACACTGAAAGAAGGACAGAGAGAAAGACAGAGGCAGACACTGAAAGAAGGACAGAGAGAAAGACAGAGGCAGACACTGAGAAGAAGGACAGAGAGAAAGACAGAGGCAGAACAGAGAGAAAGACAGAGAGAAAGACAGAGGCAGACACAGAGAAAGACACAGAGAAAGACAGAGAGAAAGACAGAGAGAAAGAAGAGACAGACAGAGAAAGACAGAAAGAGAAAGACAAAGACAGAGGCAGACACTGAAGAGAAGGACAAGAAAGACAGAGAGAAAGACAGAGAGAAAGACAGAGGCAGACACTGAAAGTAGGACACAGAGAAAGACAGAGGCAGACACTGAAAGAAGGACACAGAGAAAGACAGAGAGAAAGACACAGAGAAAGACAGAGGCAGACACTGAAAGAAGGACAGAGAGAAAGACAGAGGCAGACACTGAGAGGAAGAAAGACAGAGAGAAAGACAGAGAGAAAGACAGAGAGAGACACAGAGAGAAAGACAGAGAGAAAGACAGAGGCAGACACTGAAAGTAGGACACAGAGAAAGACAGAGGCAGACACTGAAAGAAGGACACAGAGAAAGACAGAGAGAAAGACAGAGAGAAAGACAGAGGCAGACACACTGAAAGTAGGACACAGAGAAAGACAGAGGCAGACACTGAAAGAAGGACACAGAGAAAGACAGAGAGAAAGACACAGAGAAAGACAGAGGCAGACACTGAAAGAAGGACAGAGAGAAAGACAGAGGCAGACAAGACAGAGAGGAGAGAGACAGACTGAGAGAAAGACAGAGAGAAAAGACAGAGAGAAAGACAGAGAGAAAGATAGAGACAGAGAGAAAGACAGAGGCAGACACTGAAAGAAGGACACAGAGAAAGACAGAGGCAGACACTGAAAGAAGGACACAGAGAAAGACAGAGAGAGAAAGACAGAGAGAAAGACAGAGGCAGACACTGAAAGTAGGACACAGAGAAAGACAGAGGCAGACACTGAAAGAAGGACACAGAGAAAGACAGAGAGAAAGACACAGAGAAAGACAGAGGCAGACACTGAAAGAAGGACAGAGAGAAAGACAGAGGCAGACACTGAGAGGAAGACAGAGAGAAAGACAGAGAGAAAGACAGAGAGAAAGACAGAGAGAAAGACAGAGAGAAAGACAGAGGCAGACACTGAAAGAAGGACAGAGAGAAAGACAGAGGCAGACACTGAAAGAAGGACACAGAGAAAGACAGAGGCAGACACTGAGAGGAAGACAGAGAGAAAGACAGAGAGAAAGACAGAGAGAAAGACAGAGAGAAAGACAGAGAGAAAGACAGAGAGACAGACAGAGAGACAGAGAGAGAGACAGAGAGAGAGACAGACAGAGGCGGACACAGAAATAGAGACAGAGAGCAGGACAGAGGCGGACACAGAAACAGAGACAGAGAGACAGAGGAGAGAAAGACACAGAAACAGAGACAGAGAGCAGGACAGTGGCGGACACAGAAACAGAGAGGCAGAGAGCAGGACAGAGGCGGACACAGAAACAGAGACAGAGAGAAAAACGAAGGCAGACACGGAGAGAAAGACAGAGAGAAAGACAGAGGCAAACAGAGAAAGACATAGAGAGAAAGACAGAGAGACAGAAACAGAAGACACAGACAGAGAGACAAGACAGATAGAAAGACAGAGAAAGAGACAAAGAGAAAGGCAGAGAAGCAGTCTGAAACAGAGACACAGACAGACAGACAGACAGACAGACAGACAGACAGACAGACAGACAGACAGACAAAACATATACAGAAAGACAACTGCCATGAAGCCAGCCATACGAACGCACAGACCACTTGTTTTATGTGATGGAGAGAAAAAAAAGAAAGAAAGAAAGAAAGAGAAAAAGAAAGAAAGAAAGAAAGAAAGAAAGAAAGAAAGAAGAAGAAGAAGAAGAAGAAGAAGAAGAAGAAGAAGAAGAAGAAGAAGAAGAAGAAGAAGAAGAAGAAGAAATCGAAGAAATATTGACATTAACGAATTCCCTGCTGAGAGTGTGCTCTTAAATAAAAAACAAAACAAAACCTCCACGTCTTCCCCTGCTGTATCCACAGACAACATGCCTCGTTCATTAAATCTGACAAATCGACTAATAAAGCAAAGAAACATATAAAAATCACCGATACAGTACACCCCGCTTATAGTAAAGTCCAGGGGAGCAAGGATTTTCCTTTACTATAACAGGTTTTTCTTATAAACGATGTTCGGATATAGTAAAGTTTTGATGATATTTTTTTTATCCTATCCGAGGACGTTTTTCAAAGTCAAAACTAACGTAAAATACTGAAT
>CM065691.1:8301676-8306676 GCA_017654935.2 Phymorhynchus buccinoides
TCCACCTGCAGTATTGGGCATTCTTCTGTGACAATATAAAATAAGGTCTATCCTTACATCCCAAAACAAAGGCAATAGGGTCTGTGGATAATAGACCCCCTGTCGCCTCTTGGCACCACAATGCTTGTAACACCACATGTCACTGAAAGGTATCAAATGAGGGTCTGCCCCACCAAATCAGTGACCTTATGTTCTTAAGTTTGGGAGGTAAGGATAGGCCCTATTTTTATGCATGTCACAGAGGAATCCTCAATATTGCAGACGAAATCTTTTCTCTACCCAGGTAAGTTTAATGGAAAGTTTTGGCTGAAAAATGTCTGGCGATGAAAGGGGTTAAATTCAGACTGTGGTGCTAAATTGCGACTTTAGCGGTGAAAGGGTTAAAATATAGAACAAAGATTCCTTGTCAATATACAGAAACCAGAACTGAGTTATCTTGTCTAGTTTGAAGTGTATGGCCATTTGAGGTTTGACATTCAAGATGGACCATTCGCAGAAATCGAACGTATAAGATTGTGCCTCTTTGTTTTTATTGACGTGATTATAAAAATAATAAATAAACCAAGAAGTAATTCAAAATTGTTTTTTATGTTGTGGATACTGGCATAATACATAAAATTAGACATAACCCTTTCACTGCGAACGTCGCATTTTTTTACCACAATGAATGTAACACCCATGTCATGAAAAAACCTTGAATTCAGGGTCTGTTATCCAATTGTTTTTTGTGTTCTTGATTTGGGGATTTTGAGGATAGGCCTTTTTTTTAAGCATGTAGTAAAGGAATCCCCGAACATTTTGACAATACAAAATCTTTTCTTTCATCCTACGCAAGTTTATGGATTTGATTTTGGCTAAGCAATGGCTGGCGGTGAAAGAGTTAATATACCCTAAATAGAAAAAAAAGCCTCATTTAACATAGCTGGGTTTGTGACCTATTTATCAATCTTTTGCTCAGAAAACATCACTGGGTGAGTTATGTCCGTTTTTTTCCCAATGACCTACACACATTTTCGTAAGTTCTACACTCGAATTGACCAGGGAGGGAGGGGTGGGGTGGGGGGCAGTATTAGCTTGGCCGTGACACCGCTTAGCAGTAGATTACCCCTTCAATCAGAGACACTCTTTGTTGACTGCCCGATTCGCCATTTCCCAAACCGCCATTTCCCAAATCGCCATTTCCCAAATCGCCATTTCCCATATCGCCATTTCCCAAATCGCCATTTCCCATATCGCCGTTTCCCAAATCGCCATTTCCCATATCGCCATTTCCCATATCGCCATTTCCCATATCGCCATTTCCCATATCGCCAGTTTCCATATCGCGCATTTTCCCAAATCGCCATTTCCCATATCGCCATTTCCCATATTTTTTTCCCGATTTGTCGCCATTTCCCATATCGCCATTTCCCATATCGTTTTTCCCGCTATCGCCATTTCCCAAGTGGTCGTTATTTCCCATGTCGCCATTTCGCCATTTCGCCATTCGCCCATAAAACGCCATTTCCCTCGCCATAGTATCGACATTTCCCATGTCGCCATTTCCCATATCGCCACTTCCCATATCGCAATTTCCCATTTATCGCAACTTCCAATTGGGGACTTCCCATATTGCCATTCCCCGACTCGATCCCCCCTTCCCGACTCCCATTTCCCATATCGCCATTTCCCGACTGCCATTCCCGCTGCCAAGATTATCGACCGTTAGCATTTCAGTATATCACCATTTCCCATAATTTGCGTATTTCACCGCTCTTGGAAACTTGCTAGGTGTGTCGCCATGCGTGTGTGTGGATTCTGAACATGTTAGTGTCGAATAAAGATTGTCAATTTATGCGGGGTGGTGGTGGCATTGTCGGCATGTCGAGGATCCAAGCAACATCTGGATAAAGGGGTGCGTGTGCGTGGCTTGTCCGAGAGATGTATGTGTCTTGCGTGCGTGCGTGTGAGTGTATGTGTGTGCGCGTGCGCGGAGTGAATGCGAGAAATGGATAGTACTGGAAGGGAAGGAGTGAAGTAAAGATGGCCAAATGGCACTAAGAGGATGGCCAAATGGCACTAAGAGGATGGCCAAATGGCACTAAGAGGATGACCAAATGGCACTAAGAGGATGGCCAAATGGCACTAAGAGGATGGGTAATGGCACTAAGAGGATGGCCAAATGGCACTAAGAGGATGGCCAAATGGCACTAAGAGGATGGCCAAATGGCACTAAGAGGATGTCAAATGGCACTAAGAGGATGGCCAAATGGCACTAAGAGGATGACCAAATGGCACTAAGAGGATGGCCAAATGGCACTAAGAGGATGACCAAATGGCACTAAGAGGATGGCCAAATGGCACTAAAAGGATGGCCAAATGGCACTAAGAGGATGGCCAAATGGCACTAAGAGGATGGCCAAATGGCACTAAGAGGATGAACCAAATGGCACTAAGAGGATGGCCAAATGGCACTAAGAGGATGGCCAAATGGCACTAAGAGGATGGCCAAATGGCACTAAGAGGATGGCCAAATGGCACTAAGAGGATGGCCAAATGGCACTAAGAGGATGGCCAAATGGCACTAAGAGGATGGCCAAATGGCACTAAGAGAGGATGGCCAAATGGCACTAAGAGGATGGCCAAATGGCACTAAGAGGATGGCCAAATGGCACTAAGAGGATGGCCAAATGGCACTAAGAGGATGGCCAAATGGCACTACTTGACAGCACTGTTATCTAATCACCAAAAAGGGACGTTCCCGGCCATGTGGCGAAACTCAAACTCAAACTTAAACTGTTATTTGCCGTAAAACCATCAAAAGAATTATTGACACAGAAGTGGTAAGCACATACCACGAAAGAAAATAAAACAAAAAGCGCAAGGTAAAGTTCGCGATGAAGTAAATGGAGCAGATAAAAAACAAGCGCGAAATCGCAATAGTTTGTGGCACGCGGTCTATTTTTACCACTCCAATCATGAGTTACCTCCCCTGGCTTTTCAATAATTTTAATCTGTAAACCAGAATGTTATCTCTGCACCATTTCGTAACTTTTTATATCTTTTGGAAAACATTTAAAACTATGTATCCTACTTATACTCATCGAAAGAAGCACCGCATACTCGTCGTGTCTGTTGTAGTGTCTGTATTACGTATGTTTATTATTTTGTACGCTTTTAATATACATCATTTTAAAGAGCGGCCAGAAGTGTAGCCTCGATTTGAAGTGCGACAATTTTGTCAAAATGTGCGACAATTTTGGACCGACAGACCGACCGACAGACCGACCGACCGACAGACCGACAAAGTGAGCTATAGGTTTGTGGCTTGAGCCACAAACAAAAAGATGGCGAGATGGGAAATGGCAAATCGGTACCCACCTCCTCTTTGCCTCCATCCCATCCATTCACCCATCTTTTCTCCAAGCGACGCAATCAGTGGAAGAAGGAGATGGCCGGGGGGAAATAAATCACCATCACCATCAGGGAACATGGCAGCACAAAGCATTCAGGGTGACAAAAAATAGCAACTCTTGGACAACTGATAGGGGAGATGGGGGAGATTAGGAGTGAACTGAGTTTTATTTGGGCACGGAGGTTGGGTTGAAAAGAAAGATGCGGATTGTTGAAAACAACAAATCATGAAACGAATATCGCTGCAAAGTAGGGGTGGTTGGTTGGTTGGTTGTCATAGTAACCAGAAATAGATTGGGGGAGGGAGTGGGAGTGAGAGGAAGTGGAAATCTAATACGAGAATAGGGTACGAAATCGCGAAGAAAATAGAGGTGTTAAAGACCCACCAGGTTACGTGTCCAAATCACGGGTTTCACGGGTTTTCCCTCTTATAGCTGGTAAGAAATCTTGTTTTGACCAGGATTGACTCCCATAAAAATGTCCCCAAATTGAAAACGAAACATCATTTTAAAGAGCAGCCTCAATTTAAAGTTGGGGACATTTGTATGTGGGTCACAGCTACCCAGAAAAAAAACAAGGGCCTTAATCGTGGTGCGTCAGTTTGTATTTAAGCCAGTTGTTAACCCTGGAGAGCCATTCTTGGTAAATAATCATTACAGGAGAAAACGAAACGTGAAAATGTTATTTAGCTAAAATATAATATTTAATATTTAACTAAAATATTTGAATATTAGAATAACTACACAGCAACAAACAAAACCGAAGGAGCACATTGACTTTCCTTCTTTGAGAAAATCTGAGTCATGATTACTGTCGGGGAGAGAAAAAGGAGGGAGGAGCGATTGTAGAAGAAGAAGAAGAGGAAGAAGAAAGAAAAGAAAAAGAAGAAGAAGAAGAAGAAGAAGAAGAAGAAGAAAAAGAAGAAGATTGATTGATTGATTGAACTTTTGAAGAAGAAGAAGAAGAAGAAGAAGAAGAAGAAGAAGAAGAAGAAGAAGAAGAAGAAGAAGAAGAAGAAGAAGAAGAAGAAGAAGAGAAGAAGAAGAAGAAGAAGAAGAAGAAGAAGAAGAAGAAGAAGAAGAAGAAAAAGAAAGAAGAAAAAGAAGAAACAGAAGTAAAAGGAGCAGAAAAAAAAATAGGGCAGGAGAAGAGAAGAGAAGAAGAAGAAGAAGAAGAATAAGAAGAAGAAGAAGAAGAAGAAGAAGAAGAAGAAGAAGAAGAAGAAGAAGAAGAAGAAGAAGAAGAAGAAGAAAAAGAAGAAGAAGAAGAAGAAGAAGAAGAAGAAGAAGAAGAAGAAGAAGAAGAAGAAGAAGAAGAAGAAGAAGAAGAAGAAGAAGAAAGAAGAAGAAGAAGAAGAAGAAGAAGAAGAAGAAACAAGGGGAGAAAAGATTGTGATGGACCACCCTTGTTATTGTGTCCCTTCCATGGTAACCATAATAAAATCCACCCCTAATATGATTATAACCCATAATGTATTACCCCCCAGTCATCACCATCAACAAACTCCATACTAATAATTGTGCAGGGTGCAGAAAGGTGACCAGCCTTGGCTGAAATAGATATCGACGATCGTGCTGGACAGACCATAAAACTGCTGGGCGGAAGGC
>CM065691.1:8316676-8329176 GCA_017654935.2 Phymorhynchus buccinoides
GGAGTTATGGTTCCTAAAAGAGTTTCGGTTTTCAAGGTCGTACGCTAAGGTCAAGGTCACGACGGCAATATGGTTTGCGCGGATGCCTTCCTCTCATGGTGACACACCAGCACACACAATTTGACGTGATTCTGTCAACCCGTTCGAAAGATATCCTTGGGACAGACAGAAGGAGAAAAAAATGACCCTCCGATTTTCAGGCTCAGCGATCTTTTTGACCTTGACCTTGACCTTGATCGGTATGCCATCATCAGAACGGGCATAAGCCAAACCACCTTCATACCAAGTTTCAACATCCTATGTTGATCTATTTATGGCTAAAAATAGATGTTCGGTTTTCAAGGTCGTACGTCAAGGTCAAGGTCACGACGGCAAAATGGTTTGCGCCGATCTCTTCCTATTAAGGAGGCACACCTTCACACAAAATTTGACGCGATTCGGTCAAGCGGTTCGGGAGCTATCCTTGGGACAGACAGGAAAACCCCCCCAAAAAAAAACCAACCAAACAAACAAACAAACAAAAATACAAACCAGCCCATCGCAATAGTCCGTCTTGGTGACGGACTAATTAAGGCAGAGTATAGGTTTGTCACAGAGAAAAGCATTTTATAGTCCCAAAGCTTTTCCCCCAGAAAAGGAACAAAGAAGCAGTTTTTGTCTCTGTTGTACGGCACCTGGACAAAATTTCTACTTGAGAGAAAATAAAGCGATTTTGAATTTGTTCTTTGCTGGGTCTTAAAGGTGCACCCTGACGGATGAGGTTTTGCAAGAAACACGTCGAGATCACCAGAAAGACAGCCTTTTCAAGGATCGAAACACTCGCTTTGCTCTGGTTTCCTAGAAATTAAGCCGTCAACACGACGATTCTTCCTTGGCGGAGATGCCGGAGAGAGTAGCCATTTTGGATGGGGTGGGTGGAGGTCACTCATTGTGGTTGAAGCGTTTTCTTTTTTGGTAGTGCAGTAGAAAACAAAGTGGAGCTATTTCCTTTGTTGTGAGCGAAACTCCTTTAGATAAACTGTACAAAATTTAAAAAAATAAAAAAAAAAAAAAAGGCTTGTATTGCGAAAACTTCGTGCAAACGATTTGGCGGCCATTAGAAAAGAGACGGCAAACGCCTTCTCTTTGGGTGAAATAATTTGACTTCCAGCACCTCCGCCAAGGAGGAATCGCCGATTTGACAGTTTGAATTATAGGAAACCAGAGCATAGTGAGTGTTGCAATCTCTGTAAAGGGTGTTTTCTTGGTGATCTCGACGTGTTTCTTACAAAAACTCATTCGTCAGGGTGCCCCTTTAAGCATCCATGCTTGCAATGCAGTAGTCATTCTTGCCCCCCCCCCCCCCCCCTTTTTGTTTGTTTAACAAACAGTCTCCCAACTATGGAACATTGGAGTTACGTTGACTTCAAACGCGAAGCTCTGTGGTTCTCTCAGACGTCAACTCGTTAACGCAGTTCCACGTAATGTACTGTGTAAATAAATGCACACGACTCCAATAAACCACATTATCTACCACACACTTGTTTCTTTTCAGCGATCGTTACTGGCCTTTTCTGAAGAGAGCTCATCCATTCTTACTTTACTACTGAATACAAGTTTACCCTATCTATCTATTTATCTCTGTCTATCTCTGTCTCTCTGTCTCTCTGTCTCTCTCTCTCTCTCTCTCTCTCTCTCTCTCTCTCTCTCTCTCTCTCTCTCTCTCTCTCTCTATATATATATATATATATATATATATATATATATATATATATATAGTTTTGCTTTGATACTTTGATAAAGCTTTTCTGTGTCCAATGTCTTTATTTGTGAACCTCAGAAACAAAACCAGTTAACGTTAACTTTGAGTAATGTTCGTGTTCCAAAAAAATAAAATATATATATATATATATATATAAATTGTGCTGATTTACTTTTTGTCTTTTTTAAAAAAAATATATATATATATATATAAAACGTACAAGGATTGAAGAAGAAAAAACAACCACACCATTAAACTTTCCTTTTATATATATAGTTTGCTTTAATAAAACTTTGTTTGTGTCCAATGTATCAGTTTGTGAACTTAAGAAAGAAACTGAATAACATTAATTTTAATATTAATTTTAATATTATATATATATATAAACTTAAAATTTATCAACCAAAACAAGGAATGGTTCCAGCAAAAAAATAGTATAAGTGCATGGCTTTGTTCATCGATTTCTCGGCAAATATGTAGATTTACACCCTCCTGCTCTATTTCTTGGTTCTTTCCGTGGTTAGGGATAGGGTTAGGGTTAGGGATAGGGTTAGGGTTAGATGGTCTTTTCTTTTGCCACAAGCATGTGTTTTTTTGGTCAAAATCATCTATTTTGTTGGAGCATTAAATCGCTGCCATATATATATCTCTGTTACTATTTAAACAATTTATCTTCTCTCTATCTGTCTCTGCCCCCCTCCCCCCTCCTCTCTGTCTGTAAGTCCTTAACCCTTTCACCGCCAGCCATATTTCAGCCAAAAATATCCATTAAATTTACCTGGGTACAGAACAAAATCCATCTGCAGTATTGGGGATTCTTCTGTGACATATATATAAAATAAGGTCTATCCTTACTTCCTAAAACTAAGAAAATAGGGTATTTGGATAATAGACCCCAATTTGATGCCTTTTAGTGACATGGGTATTAAATCGATGTGGTGCTAAAATGCGAGTTTGGCGGTGAAATGGTTAAATATGCGGTCAGAAGGGCTACCGCGCGGAAAGTGACTGTGGGAATAGGTACAACACATCAAGTCACCATTATGTCCGCGCCATGCGATGAGAGGCGCTCTAAAAACTAGGACGCGATATTTCGAAAATGACTCTGCAAATTGGACATTCAAGAGGAGATGGCTGGAAGGTGGGTAACAATGTTCCTTCTGTCGCTGCAAATATTATTATTGTTGTTGCTGTTGCTGCTGTTTTTGTGACTGTTTAGTTCTGTTGCTGTTGAATTTATTCCCGTTACTGTTGTGTTCAAAAGTATTACTATTCAGGGTGAATGTGTGTGATGTGTTTAACCCTTTCACCGCCAGCCATCTTTGAGCCAAAATTTCCCATTAAACTTACTTGGCTACAGTAAAGATTTTGTCTGCAATATTGTGGGATTTTTTCTGTGACATATTCAGAATAGGATCAAGCCTTGCTACCCAAACTTAGGAACACAATGTCATTGAATAACAGACCATGATTTCAAGAGTTTTTAATGGCGCGACATTGGCAGTGAAAGGGTTAAGAATATTTGTCTAATGGAAACAAAATGCTCAATAATAATTTAAAACCCCCCCACCAATGTTCCATCCCATGGGTTTGGACCAGGAGCCACCTTTGTTCCACTGGAAAACAGTTCCTGCCACCACCCAAGCTTCTGACCTTTGTCCACTTTCCAGACCCCATAGATTACCTCTGACGGAGTGAAAGAGCTAAGAGAGAGAGAGGGAGGAAAGGAAAGCCATTCGTTAGTATTGACAGGCTTAAAGACCCACTGACCCACCACGAATAAGTCGCTTGTGTTTTGTTTGGTAGCTGTGACCCACATACAGATGTCCCCAACTTCAAATTGAGGCTGTTCTTTAAAATGATGTTTCGGTTTGAATTTGGGGGCATTTATATGGGAGTCAAACTTGGTCAAAACAAGATTTCTTACTAGCTATAAGAGGGAAAACCACGCGAACCCCGTGATTTTGACACGTGATCTGGTGGGTCTTTAAAGGAAGGAAGCTTTGGGCGTCCCAAAGGATGTACTCTCCTCGCTGTTAGACTGTGAAATTAGACGTAAAGAGGTGCAAGCGAATGGAAAAATCGCTTGTCGTCGACGGTTGGCCTTTTGTCACTTGAGTTTGGTTCCTTCTGCTGGAAGATGAAGGTGGTCAGTGGCATTCCTGTGCTATTACCCCCCCCCCCCCCCCCCTTTTTTTACCAACCGCGATCGTAGAGAGCGAATTGGTAATGTTTTCACTCGTGTCTGAGGCGGACTATGTTTGTATGTTTGTATGTATCCTCTCTAGCGTTTGAACGGATGGACTTAGGATGCTCAAATGTTGCATGTGGGTATCCCCCAATGGAGATATCTAGCCCAAGTTCGATAATGAAGGTCATGGGTCAAAGGTCAAGGTCACTGGAGCCGAAAACGCTGCCGCGCGGTTGGTGATTTAGTTTTCTATGCATGTGTATGTGTGTGTGTGCGTGTGCGTGTGCGTGTGCGTGTGCGTGTGCGTGTGCGTGTGCGTGTGTGTGTGCGCTTCTGTAAGTTGTGTACCTTTTTGAAGATATGCGTTTTTGTGCCTTTGTATATATGTACTTTTCTATATTCTACTCATGTAAAATGTATGTACGTTCGTCATGTTCTGATTGTATAAGATAATGTATATTCTATGTTGTATTTGTATTAAATATGTAAAGCGCTTAGAGCCCTAAATCAGAGAATAGGCGCTTTATAAATAATCATCATTATTATTATTATTATTATTATTATTATTAATTATTATTATTATTATTATTATTATTATAGTATTATTATTATTATTATTCTATTATTATTATCATTATTATTATTATTATTATTATTATTATTATTATTGTTATTATTATTATTCTACCTCCTCTTTTCTTCGGTTCATTATCCAAACTGTCATGCTGTCAGCTTTGGTGACGTTTTCCCATAAAGTTTTCCTTTAATGATAATTGAACAAGAAAACATCACAACGCTACGCATTAACACAAAGAAATAAAGATGAACACAAAAAAACCCATAAAAAAAGAGAAAAGAATGCGATGTCTTGGAGTCAAAACGGACTATCTTTAGATTGTCCATTGACATATTATTGAACTTATTACGAAAACTAATAACTTGTATAAAAAAAAAAGACTGCTGAAATATAAAAAGCAAAACCCCTTTTTATATTTCTGCAGTCATTGTTTGATACAAGTTATTAGTTTTGTAATAAATTCAATAATACGTCAATGGACAATCTAATGATAGTCCCTTTTGATTCCAAGCCATCGTAAATAAAAATAAAATAAATATGTTCATTTCAAAGGAAAACCCCCACTGAATTTGGCAAAAGGTCCATTACATTATTTTTCTTGTTGCGAAAAATTATACAGAATTACAAAAAGCAAACTTATATAATTGTGGCGATGCCATTGCCGATGAGGTTTAGCCGAGGCGTGGTTACCGCTACACCTATCTGTATTATTACAAAATCGGGACTTTACTGGTGTTGCACTGCCTCCGGGCATTGCCTCCAGTATTGTTCCCACCATCTTTGTATCTACAAATGTCCCATATGTGTCTGTTCCAGACCGAGAGGACGTAAAACGCAATTTTTTGTTCCACAATTATACAGAAGCTTTCAAGGTATATTTCCAATCAAACAAATAGCTACACCATTAACTAACGAAAGTAAACTGTCTCAAGCATGTTTGCACTATTTATGTTCTCCGGACATTTTCTGAAAAACAACAACCGCTTCAGGCTTGCATTTTCTTGAACTCATACGGTGCCCTTCATATCAGAAACAAGCATTCCACTTACATTCAATACTTCTTTTAATGAAAACAATCATGTTTACGGCTACTGGGCCCTAGACAGCTCGGCTAACATCTAAAAACTCCGGTGAAGCGCGAAGCACAATGACTCAAAGGAACGCCAGGAAAACGCAAAGAACCATAACTCTGTACACCGCGTTTTATCCCGTAGTATGGCAAGTTCCTATTTGACGTTCAAATACTGTGGTGAATGTATTGTACAGCTCCTGCTCTACTGTTGGCCCATATACCACCGGTGCTGTCAACCAATGAAAAAAGCCTTTTGAGTAAAACAGGCTAAAGAGCCTGCTACACTATACACACGATTTTTGTTGTCTACTTGATGAATATTCGATTGTAAAGCGCTTTGGGCTCATTTGAGGTAAAGCGCTATATAAATGTACCATTCTTCTTCTTCTTCTTCTTCTTCTTCTTCTTCTTCTTCTTCTTCCTCTTCTTCTTCTTCTTCCCCCTCTTCTTCCTCTTCTTCTTCTTCTTCTTCTTCTTCTTCTTCTTCTTCTTCTTCTTCTTCTTCTTCTTCTTCTTCTTCTTCCCCCTCTTCTTCTTCTTCTTCTTCTTCTTCTTCTTCTGACTCGCATCGTCAAAATCGCATCGCGTTGAAAGCGACTCGTGTGTAGTGTAGCAGGCCCTGAAAGTGTGATTTGTGCACAACAGGCCCTTCAGCTAATCTAAAGGAGCCGCAGACAGTAGCGAAGCGAGACGAACGTGACTAAACATTGGAGAAGGGGTTCTAATAGTAATAGTAATACGATAAAGAGTTCTAATCGTGGTTATTGGCATACATGCGAACTATATTCTTAATTTAGTGTATTACATCGTACCTTAGTTATGGTCATAACTATGTTGGTAAACAATGACTATGTTGAAATGATGGCATCATTTACGCATTGGACTGTAGAGGGGAAGTATTTTTGTTTATGGCACAAACCACAAACCTATAACTCACTTTGTCGGTCGGTCCAAAAATTGTCGCACATATTGTAAAAGAGAAAGAAAAGTACAGACAGAAAAAAATACTTGGGCATAAAGTAACATTTCAGTTGTCATATCTACAGTCCTTAGGTATGGAAAGAATAGGGCGTTTGCCACGAGTGTTCGTTCACTATACTAGACAACTAATTTGCCCGAGCTCGTTCTGCCCGAGTTGCGCTGACCTCTCTAATTCAACTCTCTAAATTCAACTCAGTGAAATTCAAGGTCACCGGCGCGTGGCAAATGCTCTATTGTATACTGAACAGAGCACATGAATCTTCATTTTAAAGCGTACAGAATAATAAACACACGTAATACAGACACTTCAACAGACACGACGAGTATGCGGTGCTTCTTTCGATGAGCATAAGTAGGATAAATAGTTTTAAATGTTTTCCAAAAGATATAAAAAGTTACGAAATGGTGCAGAGATAACATTCTGGTTTACAGATTAAAATTATTGAAAAGCCAGGGGAGGCGACTCAGTGTATGTAATGAGTGGAGTGGTAAAAATAGACCGCTGGGCTGCAGTCTTGTGGAGTGAAAGTGTTTGATCAAAAATTGTGTGTGTGAAGAGCATAATGTAAATGCGCTCGGAGATGCCCTTGTTTGTAGTTCAAATAGTCGCGTGCCACAAACGATTGCGAATCCGCGCTTGTTTAAAAAAAAATTTTGATCTTGTTTTGTTGTGCTCCTTTCGTTGCCTGCTTTTTGCTCCTTTTGCTATTTTTTGCTGTTTGCTGTTTCTTGTTTGTCTATGTTGATAAAGGCGCATTCGCCGAAATATCCAGTAGTTTTGTTTTGTCTCTTGTCAATAAAATAACGTCACTTTACACTTGTCGTGTAGTTGTTTGTTCGTTGTATGTTGAAATGAGTTGTGTATGTGCCCAAAAAGAAAAAGGAAAGAAAAAACCAACAACAATGGAGAAGGAAAATGGGGAAATACAGACGTTATACACAGAACGCAACTTTTAGTTATCAGGGGGGGGGGGTCTGCGGACAATAGCAAGTAACGAATGGCCAATGGGCAGAGTACCACAGATTTCTGTTAGTTCTGTTTCCCTTTGCCCCTTCATGCTGTGATCAGTGTAAATCCGTGTACAGGAAGACAGGTGGAGCGAGAGAAAGGAAGAGGCAGAGAGAGAGAGAGAGAGAGAGAGAGAGAGAGAGAGAGAGAGAGAGAGAGAGAGAGAGAGAGAGAGAGAGAGAGAGAGAGAGATGATAACGAGAGAGAGAAAAAAGAGGGAGAACGAGAGAGAAAGAGAGAGAGAGAGAGAGAGAGAGAGAGAGAGAGAGAGAGAGAGAGAGAGAGAGAGAGAGATACATATATACATACATACATACAGACAGACAGACAGACAGACAGACAGACAGACAGACTGTAGGAAAGACAGACATATTTTGAAAGAAATCTTAATAATATCTTTGACTCACGACAAAGGAAAAAACAAAATATGGTCCGCACAGATTTTGTATTTGCCTGTATTAACGAAAGACTTAAAATTTATCAATAAAAAAAAGGAATGGTTCCAACAAAAAAATAGTATAAGTGCATGGCTTTGTACATCGATTTCTCGCCAAATATGTAGATTTACACCTTCCTGCTCATTTCTTGGTTCTTTCCGTGGTTAGGGATAGGGTTAGGGTTAGGTTTTAGGGTTAGGGTTAGGGATAGGGTTAGGGTTAGATGGTCTTTTCTTTTGCCACAAGCATCTGTTTGTTTGTCAAAATCATCTATTTTTTTGGAGCATTAAATCGCTGCCGAAGAGAAAGCCTCAAGAGATTAGAAACTATTGCTATAACAAAATGGGGGGGACGAAATGGGTCCCTCTTGGGAAATGGGTACAAGTACACACACACACACACACACGCACACGCACACAGACACACGCACACGCGCGCACACGCGCGCGCGCGCGCGCGAGAGAGAGAGAGAGAGAGAGAGAGAGGAGAGAGAGAGAGAGAGAGAGAGAGAGAGAGAGAGAGAGAGAGAGAGACATAGATAGGAAGAGAGATATAGGGGGGAGAGAGAGACAGGGGAAGAGACAGACAAGGAAAGAGAGAGAGAGAAGGAGAGGACAAGAGAGGGGAGAGCGAGAGCGAGAGAGAGAGAGACAGAGAGAGAGTGAGAGCGAGAGAGAGAGAGAGAGAGGGAAACATATATAGAGAGAGACATAGCTAGGAAGAGAGATAGAGGGTGGGGGGGGGGAGACAGGGAAAGAGATAGATCGACAGGGAAAGAGAGAGAAGGAGAGGACAAGAGAGATAGAGCGAGGGAGAGATAGAGAGAGAGAGATAGAGAGAGAGAGAGAGAGAGAGGAGAGAGAGAGAGAGAGAGGGGCAGAAAAAGAACATAGAGAGAGAGGGAAAGAGAGAGAGAGGGAGCAGGGCAAGAGAGAGAGAGAGAGAGAGAGAGAGAGAGAGAGAGAGAGAGAGAGAGAGAGAGGAGAGAGAGAGAGAGAGCGAGAGCGAGAGGGAGGCAGAGGGAAACATATAGAGAGAGAGACATAGCTAGGAAGAGAGATAGAGGGTGGGGGGGGGGAGGGACAGGGAAAGAGATAGATCGACAGGGAAAGAGAGAGAAGGAGAGGACAAGAGAGATAGAGCGAGGGAGAGAGAGAGAGAGAGAGAGAGAGAGAGAGAGAGAGAGAGAGAGAGAGGCGAGGGTAACATAGAGAGAGAGAGACATAGATAGGAAGAGAGATAGAGGGGGGGGCAGGGAAAGAGAGAGAGGGGAGAGAGAGAGAGAGGGGCAGAGGGAAACATAGAGAGAGAGACATAGATAGAAGAGAGATGAGAGGGGGGGGGGGGCAGGGAAAGAGAGAGAGAGAGAGAGGACAGAAGAGAGAGAGAGAGAGAGAGAGAGAGAGGCAGAGGGAAACATAGAGAGAGAGAGACATAGATAGGAAGAGAGATAGAGGGGGGGGCAGGGAAGGAGAGGGAGGGAGAGGGAGAGAGAGAGAGAGAGAGAGAGAGGAGAGAGAGAGAGAGATGAGAGGGAGAGAGAGAGAGTTACAGAGCTGGGACTGTGTGTGTGTATTACAGAAAAGTGGCGGTGATTGAAAACTGTTGGGGCATCAAGTTGTATCAATAATATGGCAGTGGTATGGGACAGACAGACAGACAGACAGACAGGAACATAACAGACAGATAGACATACATACAGGCACAGAGAGAGCAGAGACTGTGTGTACTTGGCTATATTGCAGAAAGATGTCAGTGATTGAAAAGTGTTGGGGCATCAAGTTGTAGGAATAAGATAACACTGGTATGGGACAGAGACAGACAGACAGACAGACAGATAGATTCACAGACGAACAGAGAGACAGAGACAGAGAGAGGGCAGAGACTGCGTGTCTGGCTATATTGCAGAAAGATGGCGGTGATTGAAAAGTGTTGGGGCATCAAGTTGTAGGAATAAGATAACACTGGTATGGGACAGAGACAGACAGGACAGACAGACAGACAGATAGATTCACAGACGAACAGAGAGACAGAGACAGAGAGAGGGCAGAGACTGCGTGTCTGGCTATATTGCAGAAAGATGGCGGTGATTGAAAAGTGTTGGGGCAACAAGTTGTAGGAATAAGATAACACTGGTATGGTGACAGCGACAGACAGACAGACAGACAGACAGACAGACAGATAGATTCACAGACGAACAGAGAGACAGAGACAGAGAGAGGGCAGAGACTGCGTGTCTGGCTATATTGCAGAAAGATGGCGGTGATTGAAAAGTGTTGGGGCATCAAGTTGTAGGAATAAGATAACACTGGTATGGGACAGCGACAGACAGACAGACAGACAGACAGATAGATTCACAGACGAACAGAGAGACAGAGACAGAGAGAGGGCAGAGACTGCGTGTCTGGCTACATTGCAGAAAGATGGCGGTGATTGAAAAGTGTTGGGGCAACAAGTTGTAGGAATAAGATAACACTGGTATGGGACAGCGACAGACAGACAGACAGACAGACAGATAGATTCACAGACGAACAGAGAGACAGAGACAGAGAGAGGGCAGAGACTGCGTGTCTGGCTACATTGCAGAAAGATGGCGGTGATTGAAAAGTGTTGGGGCAACAAGTTGTAGGAATAAGATGGGCCCCACTTGATAAATGAACGACGTGGCTTTTCCATCTCGGCTACCCTCTAATATCGATCATCCTCCGCCTAACTGTTTGCATTCTAGTCTGTCTGTCTGTCTGTCTGTCTGTCCTGGTAATCAGCCCATTTTCCTCCCCAGCTACATTTGATTGTGTGTGTGTGTGTGTGTGTGTGTGTGTGTGTGTGTGTGTGTGTGTGTGTGTGTGTGTGTGTGTATGTGTATGTGTGTGTGTATGTGTGTGTGTGTGTGTGTGTGTGTGTATGTGTGTGTGTGTGTGCGTGTATATATATATATGTGTGTGTGTGTGTGTGTGTGTGTGTGTGTGTGTGTGTGTGTGTGTGTCTATCTGTGTGTGTGTGTGTGTGTGTGTGTGTGTATGTGCGTGTGTATATATATATGTGTGTGTGTGTGTGTGTGTGGTGTGTGTGTGTGTGTGTGTGTGTGTGTGTGTGTGTGTCTATCTGTGTGTGTGTGTGTGTGTGTGTGTGTGTGTGTGTGTGTGTGTGTGTGTGTGTGTGTGTGTGTGTGTGTGTCTATATCTCTCTGTCTATCTGTGTGTGTGTGTGTGTGTGTGTGTGTGTGTGTGTGTGTGTGTGTGTGTGTGTGTGTGTGTGTGCATGCTATCCACGGTGTGTGTTTTTCATTTTTGACCAAGGTCTTTTTTTCTCTGTTTGTATGTCTATCTCTGGAAAAACATCAATCTGTGTGTGTATGTGTGTGTGTGCGTGTGTCTGTCTGTGCTTGTCTGCTTGTCTGCCTGTCTGTCTTTCTCCACCAATCTCCCTCTCTATATACCCTAATAACCCTCTCTCCCCTCTCTATCATATCCATCCCCTCTCTCTCCCCTCTCCGCCCCTCTCTCTCCTCACTCTCTCTCTCTCCAACCCCCTCCCCCCTCTCTCTCTATATACCCCCCCTCTCTCTCTCCCCCTCCCCTCTCTCTCTCACACTCTCTCTCTCTCCCCTCCCCTCTCTCCCTCCCTCTCTCTCTCACATCCCCCCCCCCTCTCTCCCACCCTCCCCTCTCCCTCTCTCTCATAACACTCTCTCTCTCTTCCCTCTCTCTCTCTATCTCTCTATACCCCCCTCTTCTCTCTCTCCCTCCTCCTCTTCTCCCCTCTCTCTCCCCCTCTCTTTGTGTACATTTGTCCCCCGTGGTGATACTGGGAAATCTTTCGTTCAAATAGTTTCCCCACCTTCTGGAAGTTCTGTGCTTCTAACTTCCTCTAATCTGTCACTCCACTATTGACTCTACCTTTTCCCTTCGCTTACTGTCATTTAAATATCTGTTTCGCTTTTTGTGTTCCATCCTTCTCTGCCTTTGTTTCAAAAAACTCTTAACACAAAGACTTTCTTCCAGCCGAAGACGGACACGCTGGGCCTATTTCTTAGTTAGGGCGCATAACGGCAGCAGCATGACGCATCTGCACTTAAGTGACCGGAGACTGAGCGATCGACGATGAAGAAGAAGAAGAAGAAGAAGCGTACATTACGTCTGGGATGGCTCATCTAATCATTTGTTTATCTTACATTAATCATTCTTTCTGTGTATGCTGTCTGTCGTTTCGCTTGTTTGTCTCCTCTTTGTGTCTCTCTCCAACGGGTCTCGCTCTTTTTCTCTCTCTCTCAATCTCTCTCGCTCTCTCCACATCTCTTCATCTCTCTCACTCGCTCTGATCCTCTCCTTCTCTCCCTACTCCCTCTCTCTCGTCTCTCTCTCTCATATCTCTTCTCAGTCGTCTCTCTCTCTCTCTCCCTCTCTCTCTCTCACTTTCTCTTCTCTCTCTCTCTCATCTCTCTCTCTCTCTCTCTCTCCTCTTTCTCTCTCTCTCTCTCTCTTCCTCTCGT
>CM065691.1:8334176-8336676 GCA_017654935.2 Phymorhynchus buccinoides
CCCTCGTGGGGATACAGGGGGTGTCTTTCGTACAAATAGGTACCCCACCTTCTGGAAGTTTTGTGCTTGTAACGTCCTCTTAATCTGTCACTCTCTTTGACTCTGCCTTTTCCCTTTGCTTTACTGTCATCTACTACCTTCCCCTCCTATCTTACAGGTCCATGCTCCAGCCTTTTTTTTTTTTGTTTCTCTTCTATAAATTCTTACAAAGATTTTCTTCAGCCGAAGTCGGACATGCTGGGCCTGTTTCTTGGTGACGGCGCATAACGGCAGCATGACGCATCTACGCGCACATGACAAGCAGAAGAACTAAAAGAAGCGCACGCACGCCGAGATGAACTTACCATTCAGACCCTCATAGTCCCACCACTGGAGCCAGGGATTGAGGCTGGCAGTGGCTGAAACAGACAAGGTTTGAATTGCATGTTTACCAAAATGTTTTTGTTTTTCTTTAAAACCCTTTCAACGCTAGCCATTCCTCAGCCAAAATATACCATTAAACTTACCTGGGTAGAGAAAAGATTCTGTCTGCAATATTGGGTGATTCCTCTGTGACATGCATGAAATAGGGCCTATGCCTACCTCCCAAAATGAAGAACATAAGGTCACTGGATACCAAACCCTCATTTGATGCCTTGCAGTGACATGGGTGTCAAAGACCCACCACGTCACGTGTCAAAATCACGGTTTTTACGTGTTTTCCCTCTTATAACTAGTAAAGAATCTTAAGAAATCTTCCAAGCATAAGAGGGAATGTGACACGTGACGTGTGGGGTCTTTAAATCATTGTGGTGCCAAGAGGCGACAGTGTCGATGAAAGGGGAAAATTGTTAATTAATTAAACCTCATCATTTATTTATTTCACATTTCCTCCATAGAGAGGTGGGGGTGAGTTTTCATACAAATTGCTACCCCCGCCTTCTCGAAGTTATGTGGCTTGTAATTCGATGGATTAGAGTCAAAACGGACTATCTTTAGATAGTCCATTGACTTATGTTGATGTTATTGGAAAAAAACACCTAAGAAATTATATTTAAAAAAGACTGCAAATGATACAAAAGGATGGGGATAAGGCTTTTTATATCCCTGCAGTCTTTGTTTTAATACAAGTTATTAGTTTTCGCAATAATTTCAATAATACGTCAATATCTAAAGATAGTCTGCTTTGACTCCAAGCCTTCGATTATTGTTCTGCCACTGACTTCTTTGACTCTGCCTTTTCTCTTTGCTTACTGTCGTCTACTCTCTTTCTTCCTTTCCGGTCCATTGTCCTGCCTTCTCCCCCCATCCTCTACCCCCCACCCCCGAAATCCTTATAAAGATTTCTTTTCTCCAGCCGAAGACGGACATGCTTGGTGTAGCTATTATTTTCTTAGGAAGGAGTATAACGGCAGCATGACGCATTTGCGCTCATATCACAGGACTCTGCCTGAGCGACCGACGATGACGACGAATAAGAAGCAGTTCACATTTTAACACAAGTTGAACAATATAAAATAGTCGGTGCGCCCCGGTTCGCATATTGCCGTTTCGCATACTGCCGTTTCGCATAAAGCCGATTCGCATACTGCCGCTTCGCATACACAGCTTTGTGGACATGGCATTTTGCATAAAACTCAGAAAGTTAGGGATAGGGTTTAGGGATAGGGTTAGGGATAGGGTTAGGGTTAGGGATAGGGTTAGGGTAAGGGATAGGGTAAGGGATAGGTTAGGGATAGGGTTAGGGATAGGGTTAGGGTTAGGGATAGGGTTAGGGTTAGGGATAGGGTTAGGGATAGGGTTAGGGATAGGGTTAGGGATAGGGTTAGGGATAGGGTTAGGGATAGGGTTAGGGATAGGGTTAGGGATAGTAAGAAAGTAACAGAAAGTCACGTCGAGTGCATTAGAAACCTGCAAGAGTGCATAATATGCGAAATGGCAAACCCGTTTATGCGAACTGCCAGGTTTTTTTGGAAGAGACACTCGACTTGCGCCGGCGGCTCTGATCAAAGGATTATGCGAAACGCATTATGCGAACCGGTGGGCACCCAAAATAGCAATGCAAGAACAGACGTCATTTAAATCAAACTGGTAAAAATCAAAAGATAAATACTAAGCAAAAGGACTAAGCCTATGTACATTTCACACACACACACACACATACGCACACATACACACACGCACACCTACACACACACACACCTACACACACATACACACACACGCACGCACGCACGCACACACACACCCACACACACACACATATGCACACTCACACACACACACGCACGCACACACGCACACACACACGCACGCGCATACACGCACACACACACACACACGTTTGCTAGTACGTTTAATAAGTTTCTCGACAATGTTTCTAATCCAATATTCCACCTTGTAGGCCTATATATTTATATATAGATATATGAAAAAAGCTCAGCTTACTGCCGGCACCATTCCTCCAGCCTACAGGACTGCATAATATTATATATACACAACGAGAGATTCAAAAAAGAAA
>CM065691.1:8356676-8359176 GCA_017654935.2 Phymorhynchus buccinoides
GTTAAAACAACGGATTATAAAGCTAGCTTGAAAATGAACAGGAAAATGAATGGTTAAAGGGGAATTACTAAAGCCGGGACAAGGGAAGGGTAACAGTGACACGCAATCTGTAAAAGATTAAGTAGTACTTTGCTTTGAAACGAAATAACAAATAGAAAGGACGATGAAGACTCACACTATCAAACCCTCCTCTTACCCCCCCCCCCCCCTCCCCCCCTCCCAACCCCTCCCCCCCCCCTCCCCCCTCCCCCCCCCCCCCCCCCCCCCCCCCCCTTCTCTCTCTGTTTTAGAATCTAATAAATGTTTAAAAAAGGGTTTAAGCAAGCTAGTGTTGTTGTGCTTTTAAAGTTAATAATCCCATGTTTTTACATTTTAAATGTCAAGTTTGAAAACACACACACACACACATACTCTCTCTCTCTCTCTCTCTCTCTCTCTCTCTCTCTCTCTCTCTCTCTCTCTCTCTCTCTCTCTCTCTCTCTCTCTCTCTCTCTCTCTCTCTCTCTCTCGTTGTTCTCTAAATGTTCATGAAAACTGTTACGCAAACAAAAGTACCAGGATTTGTGTAATCGCTTTTGTCCTTTTTTTCTGTACATTATTCCCGTGCTTTCTTTTAAAACAAGGAACCAAAAGGTAACTGGTGGGGAATTGTGATTCTTAAGTCAGCTAAACAATTTCCTATAAACATTAGACATTAAAAACAAAAGCTATTTAATATAAAAAAATGGAGTATACTTTTTTAAACACATTTCTTAGACCAAATAATTATAAACATTAATATTACATTTACAGCAAGTCAACCATAATGTTATGTACTTGTTCTTATGCCTTGTTTGTATTACACACAGCTGTTCTGTCGCACACAAAGTCGAGCTATTTAGTTAAAATACCGAATCTATAAATCTTAGATTAATAATTTTAAAAAACCACCACGTAAGTCCTTTAAATATTTTGACTGTATGTTCTACTTAGTATTTCAAATATATTTCTACATCAGATCAATTGTAAAAAACTATTTTTGTTGAGCAGTATCATGAAACATACTTAGTAGAAAATATTCTTAAGTAATTCGCTTAGTATCGCAAACATAAATAAAATTGCCCATGAGTGACACTCTAGCAATCTTAACTGAATAAAACTAACTTACGCACATACTACAACATATTCTTGACTGTTATTTATGAACAGTTACTTATGGTAAACTAAAGTTGGCTTGAAAAAACTTCTGAAAATACAGATGAACTAAATGTTCCTCCCAAAACAGCTGTGTACGGCACTTAAATAATTGAGATCAATTTATTACTTTCTTATAGCTATAGATACATATTAATACGCTCTTACCTGAATTCAGAAACATTAGAAGAAAACAAAGCATCAGAGATGCAGCATCGAAGGTAGTCCCAGTCATCACGAAAAAGATATAGGTAAAAACTTCCTCAAATGCAAGACGCACCAATAGCAATTCAAGTTTCTTTCCCCACTGCCATAAAACAAATCATTTCACCGTTGACATGCTTATTCCAAGTTGATCTAGAAACACATTTTTGACAAAAAAGTTAAACAAAACAAAAACAAAAGAAATTACCAAAATAAGGATAAGTTTGTTGATGAGGTTCGTCTTTTCGTAAAAATGTTTATGAAAATGGCCAACATTTTCGGAGGTGCATTTTCCCCTTCTTAGCAGGAAAGAAAATAACTAACGTTTAACTATTACCAGTACTTTCGTTTGCATTGTTGCTAAAGGCTTTAATACAATTTAGATTACGACTTTATTTTCGAAACCGTTTTCTTCCTAAGATACCGTTTTAGTTGACCGGAAACACTTAAATAGACAAAAAGAGGGACATTTACTTTCAAGGTTATCTTTTCTTAAGCTCTCAGTAAACAAAACAATTTCAAAATGATGAAAAAGAGGAAAAGCACATTCCTGACGAAAACACGTTGAGCGTTCGTTCTCATATTAGGTCTACATTTCAATATATCGATTTTCAAATCTAATGCTCCTTTCAAAAATTATTTATTCATTTAAAGTTTCTAATTTATGTCCATCGGATTGGCTATCATTAATAAATTACCATCATACATAAACGACACTGATACCAGTAAGAACGACTATATCGACAAAATCTTCCACTTTCCCCAAGCATCAAAATAAGTACATTTACCAGAGTAAAATGATTCAAAGATTTTTTCTTCAGAAAATACATGTTCAAATATCTTTTCCTTTGTTTTCTTTCCCTTAATGTTTTTTTCTCTCTTTTTTTCCCTTTCCCTTAATGTTGTGTATACATGCACCCCTTTAGAAGAGAATTCTACACGCTTGGGAATAATAATCTTTTCATACGTGAGTTTAACATAGCTTCCACAACAGAACTTCAACACTTCTTTTTTCCCAAGCTCAATCCATTTCAATAATGATAATGTCAAAACCTTTAGACGAATTCAGGGAAGTCCAGTCATCTTCTAGAATAAATTAACGCCGGTCCCGAAAATCCTTCCG
>CM065691.1:8371676-8374176 GCA_017654935.2 Phymorhynchus buccinoides
AGGTTCGCCCCATGCCGGAAGGGTTACTAATTATCTTCAGTGTCCGTAGGAAAGTTCAAATGATTGGCGCAGTCCGGGGGACTTAGCTGTTGTCAAGTTCCTCCGTAGTGATCGGCGAGTGCTGGGGTGGCTGGGCTTGCTCGTCAGATGAGAGTAGCTCCCAGTCGTTCCGGTTACGGCTTCGCGGGATGGCACGGTTCAGGCGTGGTCTCCTCGCGGATTCTGGGTGCGGGTCGTCTTGGCGGCGGTCCCGTCTTGGTGCTTGGTGAGTCCGGGATAATCATCCGGCCCACGATGCCCTGCTGATAATCACAGGAGAAGGTGGATGTAGATCTCTATGGCTTAGAGACAAGGGGCTTCAGTCGGCAGGGAATTAGTGAATCCCAACCGGCTAGAAGGCTTCCCTTGTACAATAGCACTAGTTTAATAAATAAACTGAATTTCAGTTAACAAACTGAGATCAGTAAAACATAAAAGGTGATCAAGCCAACATCACTCTCCATCCAACACCTGGAAAGGAATGGTATCATAAAGTGCAAGATTGCGGCCCATAGGTTTCCTACTAAAAATAGACAAAAGGGTTAGTAGGCATAAAATCCGGTTCTGGTACCAAAAGAGTTAAAGTCAAAAAAACTAACACACACACAAATAATCAGTGCACATAAATAGAATAGAATGTTTACCACTTCTTTTCTATAACATATCTATCTACTCCTTATTCATCATTGAACATAGGATCTAGATCAAAACTAGGGTCAAACAAACAACCAGTCTCAATCACCAGCAATCAATAATACTCACTAATTGGGCTATAACTGGCTGGGAGAGGGTGAGTCTGCAATGTTGCTCTAGCTAGGTTTCAGCGTCTTGTGTGAAAAACTTTTTCTCACTACGCCAATTATAGCCTTCACTTTCAAACAATGAAAGCCTGTCATTGGTTTATAGCAATTGACACATCACAAGATGATGTTCAAAATGTACAGAACAATCACGCGCCGGGACGCAGCATTACAGCCTTATCACATGCCGGACATTCCTAACCTTGGCTCATGGATAGGAAAGGCAAAACCGTCTTCAAAGGGAATTGACCGTGGTTGTCACTTTCTCATGGTGAGATTACCGGAGGGTAGATAAGAGATAAGGGGGGGGGGGTTGAAGAGAGATAACCTCGGTAGGGGTTACATGCCGACCGGGGGGACGGTGAGAGGGAGGGTAGATTTGATCAAAGAGACAACGGCCTTAATCGGCGTTCTCTTTGATGGTGGATGGCAATTAAAGTGGCGGCCGAGACAGAAGATGAAGATGAGAAGGAGAGAAGGGGGGGGGGTGTAGATAAGAAAAAGAGAGGGGTCGCACGGGACACTTACGTCACAGAGAGTTTGTTCCATCTTTTTGAATCTCACGTTTTTGTGTTTTTCTGCCACATTCTTATGTTTCTAAACAAATCAACAGAAGACGTAAAACAGTCTTGTTTCTTTTTGGCAGAGTTAAAAAGCCCCGTTTCCCAGGCGCTGCTCTGAGAGTGACGCGCTCTCCCAATTCTCTTCAAATTTGCTGCCAGGCCCCCCGTGACAGCAAATTTGACGCGATTCGGTTGAAAAACCGGCGGAGTTATAAGGCCCGTTTTGCATCATGCTGCTGTTATGCGCACCTAAGTAATCGATTCACTTCCGGTTTGGCACATCGATAGTCACCGTCCCCAGGTCATCTATCTACCAAATTCGAAGGCAATCGGCCCAGAAATAGATTACGAGAGGAGAGAGAGGCCGATGGAGGAGCGGAGAGAGGCCGGCGGATGCGCGAGCGGAGAGCGCATTTGCGAAACCGCGCAAATGATACGGCCACCTCGGTTGCCGTTGCCATCGCCCCGTGAGGGCTCACAGCAAATTTGAAGCGATTCGGTCGAAAAAACGGCGGAGTTATAAGGCCCGTTTCATGTTTCAGACAACACACACCACACACACACAGACACACACACAGACACACACACGGACAGTTGGCTTTTTACTATATGATGATGTGTTCATATGTTGCGTTGGAATAAGACAACTGTTTAAACGTATTTAATGCAACCAGGCTTTAAATATACTACATACATCTTAAAGACACAGTGACGCACCACGATTAAGTCCCTTGGTGTTTTTTCTGGTAGCTGTGACCCACATACAAATCCCCCAGCTTCAAATTGAGGCTGCTCTTTTAAAAACGATGTTTCGTTTTCAATTTGGGGGACATTTGTATGGGGAAGTCAAACCTGGTCAAAACAAAGATTTCTTACCAGCTATAAGAGGGAAAAAACCCGTGAAAACCCGTGATTTTGACACGTGACCTGGTGGGTCTTTAATGTCATTATTGCTCCAATAAATGTCCTTGCGTTACACAGACACGCCATACAAATCCGTTTTCTTTCTCTGTGAATGATGTTGTAACCCCCCCCCCACCCCCCCACCCCTAGACTATCAGTTAAGTTTTACAAACAATGGTATTGCTCTTGCAAATA
>CM065691.1:8376676-8394176 GCA_017654935.2 Phymorhynchus buccinoides
CCTCTCTCTCTGTCTTTCTTTCTCTCTCTCTCTCTCTCTCTCTCTCTCTCTCTCTCTCTCCCTCCCCTCCCACCCACCCCCCTCTCTCTCTCTCTCTGTCTTTCTCTCTCTCTCTCTCTCTCTCTCTCTCTCTCTCTCTCTCTCTCTCTCCCTCCTCTCCACCCTCCCACCCACCCCTCTCTCTCTCTCTCTCTCTCTCTAGTTGCCATTTGTTTTGTTTTCGGAACTGTTGGTTTTGTTCAACAGAGAAAAAGTGGGTCTGTCTCTGCCTTTGTGTTACTCTCTCTCTCTTCCTCCCACCTCTCTCTCTCTCTCTCTCTCTCTCTCGCTCTCTAGTTGCCATTTTTTTGGTTTTCAGAACCGTTGGTTTTGTTCAATAGAGAAAAAGTGGGTCTGTCTCTGCCTTTGTGTTACTCTCTCTCTCTCTCTTCCTCCCACCTCTCTCTCTCTCTCTCTCTCTCTCTCTCTCTCTCTCTCTCTCTCTCTCTCTCTCTCTCTCTCTCTCTCTCTCTCTCTCTCTCTCTCTCTCTCTCTCTCTCTCTCTCTCTCTCTCTCTCTCTCTCTCTCTCTCTCTCTGCACATTGGTACATTTTGGCATTCACACACCACAAACATTTTTGTTTTCGCCAAGGGAGAGAACTGCTCTTAAACCAAAATCAATATGAACGATCCTTATGTCCTGCTTATCTCCCTTCACTGCTCTCACGGACAAACATACGCATGCACACACACTGCCTCCCCCTCCCCCTCCTCTAACACACACACACATGCATACATGCACATACGCGAGCGCAGACGCATCTAACACTCACAAGGATGTGCAAAACCAAACATTTAATTTCATGTAAGGTTGCTTTGCTCTGTTTAATGGGGACACACATTTGTCACAAACACAAAATCATACTTTACGTAACGGATTTAATACCCTAAAAATGAAAAGTGTTTTTTATGCAGACGCCCCCCCCCAAAAAAAAAAAAGAAGAAGAAAAAAAAAAGAAAACAAAGTATATTTATACCATCAAACACTTCATTACTTGATTATTAATATTCGTTGAACTGTTCCAGACCATTTATCACTAAGACCAAAAGGCAGAAATGGGCTCAGCAATGTCATTCAATGCAACAAGACAGTCATTCTATCTTTTAACCCATCAAGAGCAGGGCCTGTATTCACATTGAACTAGTATGAGACTTATCATCATGATATCTTAGAAGTCATTTTAAAGTAATAATAATAATAATATATTAATAATAATAATAACGAATATTTATACAGCGCGATACCCCATAGTGGGCTCATCGCGCTTTACAAAGGCATCACAAAAATATTGGGGAAAAATAAATACAAATTATTCAGGCACATACTAATCATACTTAGCAGTACTTAGCAGTAGTAGTAGGATGAAATAGGAATTTAGAATGATGATAATAAATCTCATCTCAATAGTCTCATCTCATCGCAATGTGAATACAGACCCAGGCCTCGGCTTTCAGACTCGGGACAATCCTCTGGAGCACCATTTTTAAAAACAACTAAAACGTTTTGGACAGTGACAAGTTGCATAAGTTGATGCAAAGCTTTTTGTTATAAAGTCGTAATAATGCGTTTCCAATGTCCCCCCCCAAAAAAAAAGAAAAGAAAAAGTGATGTGTTCCATGATCTGTTTGTAAAGAGTAAAGAGCATAGAAAGTGGAAAAAAACAGCAACTTCGTATTGGTGAATCGTAAAAATGCCCAAGCGAAGTGACCACATACTGCAATCGACCATGCCCACTGTTCCAACAGTAAAGAACAAAGACCTGACCAGACCCCGTCCCAGAAACTGTACGGAAGCCTAGAAGGCCTCACTGCTACCTTCATGTTGGATAAGCCCGGTAAAGGGTTAACCAGGACAATCCTCTGGAGCGCCAACTTCGTATTGGTGAATCGTAAAAATGCCCAAGCGAAGTGACCACATACTGCAGTCGATCATGAAGGCCTCACCTACCTTCATGTTGGATAAGCCCGGTAAAGGGTTAACCAAGACAATCCTCTGGACTTCGTATTGGTGAATTCCAACAGTGACCACATACTGCAGTCGATCAAAGTAAAGAACAAAGACCTGACCAGACCCCGTCCCAGAAACTGTACGGAAGCCTAGAAGGCCTCACTGCTACCTTCATGTTGGATAAGCCCGGTAAAGGGTTAACCAAGACAATCCTCTGGAGCGCCAACTTCGTATTGGTGAATCGCAAAAATGCCCAAGCGAAGTGACACTCATACTGCAGTCGATCATGCCCACCGTTCCAACAGCAAAGAAAAAAAGACCTGGCCAGACCCCGACCGTACCAGAAACTGTACGGAAGCCTAGAAGGCCTCACTGCTACCTTCATGTTGGATAAGCCTACTGGGGTGTCCATCTGGGGCCTTGGAGAAGAAGATTCAACTGATTTTTTGCCAGAAGACTTTATCCCTTGATCTTTCAAGTATTACTCAACTTCCACCGTAGTTTTCCTGAGGCGCCGGAAGAGGAACTCTCTCCACAGGGCGAGCGCTCGCTTGTTGATCAGCAGGGCGCTGGCCAGCATTAACCCTTGCAGTCCCAGCAGAAGCACAGAGACGTAGTCCAGCCAGGGCCGTTTGCCCGGCACCTTCAGGAGGTAAAGGGTTAACCAGGACAGTCCCGTGATCACCGACAGCCGGAAACAGGCCACCAGACTGACCTGCGTCATCATCATCATCGTCTTCGTCATCATCATCATCATCATTGTCGTCGTCGTCTTCGTAATAACAAAAGGTCAACGAAAAAATATTGTAAATGAAATACTGCAAAGTCGAAATCGAATAATAATTATGTGCTACCATCAGCTTCAACGTTAAGGAAATAGTATATATGCTTAACAACAAATTCAGAGTTAGTGTGCACATTCAGAGCAACAGAAGTACACATGGAATGCGTTGGTCATAATCTGAAAACACACACATACATGGTTAGCTCTAACAGGGGTCAGATCAGACAGTAATCAGATGTGGACCATGTTCACACCAAAGGTGACAAACACCCACACACACACCCACCTGGTCAGCTCTGACAGAGGTGAGGTCAAACAGTCATCGGATGTGGACCATTCAATTCAGGAGTCACAGCTGAATACAAAATGAGGTTTAGTTAACAGAGAGGTTGGTTTTGTGAAGGATTTGAATGAAGTAACTGATGAGGCGTGCCTGATGCTGAAAGGCAGTTTGTTCCAGAGAGTGGGGCCCTTGGAATGCAAATGAAGGCTAACCAAAAGATTTGTTTCTGACAGCGAAGATGCGTAAAAGGCGAGAATCAGCAGAACAACGTCGTTGATAGATATAGAGGATGACTGAGAGATATTGGGGCCCAGTGCCAGTGACAGAAGAAAAGCGGATAGATGCTAGTTTGTAGTCAATTCTGCTCTGAATAGGAAGCCAATGAAGGGACTGCGACACAGGAACGATGCGTTATCGTTTGGATGACTTGCAAACAAGTCTGGCGGCACTATTCCGGACCTTCCATGATTTTTCAAGGTTGTTTGGTGAGCCAGCCAGGAGTGTTGCACCACCAGCATGCCGGTCAAGCCTCGATAGAACCAGTGAACAGACCAGTTTTGGTGGCTTCAATGGAAAGGAAATGCTTGTGTGTGCGTTTTTGTATACATAAGCCTGTATGCGTGTGATTATGTGTGTATGCATATGCGTGTGTCTGTATTTGTATGTATATGTGTGTTTATGTTCGTGATTATGTGTGCGAGAACTTTTTGTAGCAGTCATACTCTCAGTCTGGAACGTCCATGTTAATCGGGGAAATGACGTACACATCAGGTACGGTGTTCACGAGTGCGTATCGAACAGTTAACACGGGAATATCATGTAAATTAGCATCAGCAGACAATGGTAGCGGCAGTTTCTTCTAATTTAAGCGTACATGTTACTACCCGTGCTAACGGTTTAAGACGCACCCACGACTACCATACCTGAGGGAAATGGAACCTTCTGGTAGCTCTACAGGGTATAACCGCCTGACGTGTTCTACCTCCCCTTCCCTTGATCAAAATTAACAGGAGGCAGAAAGAGAATGAACTGCCTTCCATTACCTCACGTACGCAAGCATAAGAACAATGGCGTGAGCACGTACACGCGGAAAGCCATGCGCGTATCCCACCCGCAAAGGTGGACCATGACGGATGAGCTTTTGCAAGAAACACGTCGAGATCTCCAGAAAGACAGCCTTTTCAAGGATCGGAACACTCACTTTGCTCTGGTTTCCTATAAATTAAACCGTCAAAACGGCGATTCCTCCTTGGCGAGGATGCCGGAGAGAGTAGCCATTTTGGATGGGGTGGGTGGAGGTCACTAATTGTGGTTGAAGCGTTTTCTCTTTTTGTAGTGCAGTAAAAAAAAAAAGGGAGCTATTTCCTTTGTTGTGAGCGAAACTTCTTAAGATAAACAATAATATAAAAGAAAAGACTTGTATTATGCGAAAATGTCGTGCAAACGATTTGGCGGCCAAGGAAACCAGAGCAAATTGAGCGCTGCGATCTTTGTAAATGGTGTTTTCCTGGTGATTTCGACGCGTTTCTTACAAAAACTCATCCGTCAGGGTGCACCTTTAAATAAAATATATAACAGAGTACGATATAAGCGGATGTGTTTCCGCATGTACGTGTACACTATTTCATATTTCTTACTTCCTTCCAGATTTGTTTCTGCGCAGTGCGAATGGGTTTCTGTACGGAATTCACCCATATATGCTGCGCACGGCCTTTATGTATGTACAGAACTCGTCGCGGGCACAATAAGACAATATTACAAACCCACAGAGTCGGCTGGATTAAGTCCCTTGTTTTTTTCTGGGTCGGTGTGGCCCACATTTAGACTGTCCTCATATACGATCGAGGCTGCTGAGACTGTCCTCGTATGCGATCGAGGCTGCTCTTTAAAATGATGCCTCGTTTTCGTGCAAAAGGCAGTTTTTATGGGAGCAACACTTGGTCAAAATAAGATTTCTTACCAGCTATAAGAGGGAAAAAACGTGAAAACCGAGATTTTGACACGTGACGTACTGGGTCTTTAAGATGGTATCTTTAGCCAAGATCAAGGAGAGACGGAGCTCGTGGACAAAGCAAGGGGACAGCATCCCTGCTTCCTCCGCTCTACCCTCCTTCCATCGTTTTAGACAACCTGGAATGTTTCAACCGTTTGTTTTGATTCTATTTTCAAGTCTTCACAGTTAGTCTCAATATTGATATGTTTGGTATATTCTAGTCACAGAGACTTATCTCTGCGAAATTCGGGCTGCTCTCCCCCGGTGAGAGCGTTGCCGCAAGCGCAGCGCCTACCCAAATTTTTAAAAAAAAATCTGGGGGGGGGGGGAGACTTGGGGAAACCTAGCTATCAATTTGGCCATACCAGGCAGCGGGATTTCTCTCTGTTCTTACAGACTTTCAACTGCCGTGGGATTTTTACGTGCGTAAAGCGCACGGGTCAGACTAGCTTTAAGTCCCCATCCGAAGGACTCGACGTTCAGTTCGATTTGCCTATCGAACTAGAAAGAAAGGGCGAGGCCGGGATTCGAACCCGGGTCACTCACGTTGCAGTCACGCATTACATTTGGCAGGCGAACGTCTTAACCACTCTGCCACCCTTCTCCTTACATCTTTATCAGCAGATGGTTCGTATGAATGAACTCTATAACCTTGATCTTAACGTTTGGCCTTTGTTGCTAGGTGTCAGACAATACAGTACGACGTCCACTGTCAAGCGGGAGACAGACTATGCGACTGCCTCATACGACTCGAAGGCTGGTCGTGACGTAGATCAAATTTAGTTTCCCGCACAGAAGAGGTCACAAGCTATCTGACTATCAGACTCGATCAGTGAAATTTAGAACCCGCCCTATTCGGCCCTGTCACCTGACTGGGCCCGACTGAGTCAGACTGATCGACCAGGATGGTATGCAAACGTCACGACCTGATCGAGTCACATGAGGCAGTCACATAGTCTGTCGCCGGCTTCACTTTGCAAGTAGGGCAGGGGAGCGTTGCCATTGAATAGACAGGAGAGTGGGGAGAGAAAGAGTGGGAAAAGCTGAGCTGCTTACTCATAGATGCATTGTTTGCTCCTTGCTGACTGTCAGGGCCTCATTTGATGTCGACAGTTGTCCCTGGAGTCCACGTCCTGCAAGATGTGCTGACCCATGCATACTCCAGCTACAGTTCAATGGACTTCTTCTTCGATCGCTCAGTTTCCTGTCAATTATGAGATGCGCATGCTGCCGTTATGCGCCTAAGAAACAGGCCCAGCAAGTCCGACTTCGGCTGGAGGAAATGTTTTTGAAAGTGTTTCATGAAAAAGTCTGGTATGGCAGAAAGATAGTAGATGACAGTAAGCAAAGGGAAAAGGCAGAGTCAAAGAGTGTCATAGAGGAAGTTATAAGCACAGCACTTCCAGAAGGTGGGGGAACTATTTATACAAAGACCCCCCGGTATCCCCACGGGGGTTCAATGGACTGATATATGGAATTGGTGAAAGTGCTGCTGCTTCCACAAGTCACTTAATATTGAGCTTAGAAGCAATGTGCTTCACAATTGGAAGACCACTCAAATTATTCTGCAAGTTCTGGTCACCACGAATGCATCTAATGATGTTGCAGCGCAATGTTGCATCCATAGGCTTAATGGCAAGAGCCAAATCAGCTGAAAATTACATGTTTGAAAATGTGAAAACCCATGCAATGTCTCAGTAATGTTTAGGGGAAGACGGGGTAAAAAGCGCATGGACGGGTAAGAAGCCCACCCCAATTATATGTTTCAGTCAAATTATGACGAATGCACTTACGTGTCTCGTGGGCAGAGACTGAAATTTGCCATTACTGTCTTCGCCCATTAGCTTTTAGTTCCATTACTGTCCGCTTATTTTAAATTTTATTTCGAAATATGTTTGCATTTAATTTTATTTGATTTGATGCAAGTCCCATCTCTCTTTGGGCGTTGGACGGGATAAATATCCCCAATTGGAAGAACAAGAAACCTAGGGAGCAAAAGTAGTTCACAAAAGTGTTACCAATGTGCCCGTTCTACTGGAAATATCCGTAATTTATTATTTGCATAATTTATGCTTCTTCGCATGCTTCTTTCTCATTATGGCCTTATGACCTGGGAACGCAGAAAAAGAATACCGTCTGACTTGGGCCGACTACCGCAAGCGCTAGGGTATCAGTGACCAGGCATCAGAACTGTCAGAGGATTTTCAAAATTCAGAGGATTAAAAGTTGCTGGTAGAGGATTTGTGTGTGGTGGTGGATGTTTTGCCTTTGTTTCTGAGCATATCCTTCTCCGCCAAATATTATTTATAAGTAATTTGTTGATGAAAGATGCCATTGTGGTCAGGTTGGGAACAACTTTCAGTGTTTCTCCTCACTCTCTGGGGTCTTGACGGTCCTTCTACTGCCGTTTTCAGAGGATTGGACTTCAGACAATTCTGATGCCTGTATCACAGAGTAAGGCAACACATGGGCCTACTCACCAGGGACGGTATTCATGTCGAGATAGCATGAGACTTAGCATGATGCTAACTTAGAAGCTCTTCCAAAAGTCCTATTAAATCCGGACATTGCAAGAGCAAGTTAGCATGATGCTAAGTACTGCTATCTCAACGTGAATACAGGCCCAGGATAGCTATTCATGGCCTTTTACAGTGATCCACCAGTACCGATCATCTATCCTTTACTCTAAGGACTTTTATCACTGGTTGATGTTAGCCCGTTGCAGGGGCAAGCAATAAACCGAGAGCCTAAAGGGCCACCTTGACGGATGAGGTTTTGTAAGAAACACGTCCAGATCACCAGGAAAACACCTTTACAGAGATTGCAACACACACTTTGCTCTGGTTTCCTAGAAATCAAACCCGTCAAATCACGATTCCTCCTTTCACCCAAAGAGAAGGCGAGTGTCGTCAATTTTCTAATGGCCGTCTGCGTTTAGACCAAATCGTTAGCACGAAATTTTCGCAATACAAGCTTCTTTTTTTAATTTTTTAATTTTATACAAATTATCTAAAGGAGTTTTGCTCACGACAAAGGAAACAGCTCCATTTTTTTTAAACTGCACAACGAAAACAGAAAACGCTTCAACCACAATGAGTGACCTTCACCCACCCCATCCAAAAAGGCTACTCTCTCCGGCATCTCCGCCAAGGAGGAATCGCCGTTTTGACGGTTTAATTTATAGGAAACCAAAACAAATTAAGTGTTCTGATCCTTGAAAAATCTGTCTTTATGGTGACCTCGACGTGTTTCTTGCAAACTCATCCGTCAGGGTCCACCTTTAAGGTTTAGAAAAACCATGGTACAGCTTAGTCTTTCGTGTAAGACTAGGATTCTCTAACCAGGGGGCATTTGTACTGGCTCTAGTGCTGCAGTCAATGGGATTGGTTGGCCTTTGGGGACATTCACCCAACGCCAACTCTCATCCTCAAATCCCTTTGGCCGAGAGAGTGAGGATGAACCCTGGGCAAGGCTTCTCCACTATAAACAAAATGTAGCCCAGCCCGCCAGAACAACTGCCCCCTCTGCTATCTGGCAGTCATTGTCGGAAACGACGGACATACAACCAGCGCCGTTTTGACACAGCATTTGAAGCGTTTCTGAGCAGAAGTTTGCAAACTACTAAGGGACCGACATCCAGTACAAATAGTTCCCCCACCTTCTGGAAGTTCTGTGCAAGCAACTTCTAATTCATCATTCTTTGCTGAATCTGCCTTTTCCAAGTCTTGCTGTCGTCTATTTGACTCTGCCTTTTCCTAGTCTTGCTATTGTCTATTTGACTCTGCCTTTTCCTAGTCTTGCTATCGTCTATTTGACTCTGCCTTTTCCTACTCCACAAGTTTTCTGCCTTGTTGGTCCATTCTGTGTTTTTCTTTTTTCAATTCAAATGTTCTCCTTTGAGCTCCTCCGAAATCGGAATGTAGCAGTCACATCGGTGAAAACTGGACACGAACGTACCTTACCCAACGTGGCCGTATGGCCTGGGAACGCAAGCCCTCATCCCCAAACCCCACTGTTCCACAAAGAGACAAAAGGGTACTTGGACCTCCAATGGCCAATGTCATTTATTTGCTGTTTACCTTTATCCAATTTGATGTGTGCGTGTTTTCAATTCAAATGTGTGTGTTTGTGTGTGTGTGAAATGTGGAATGTGCAGGCACATGTGTGTATGTGTTTATGTGTGTGTGTGTGTGTGTGTGTGTGTGTGCGTGTGCGTGTCTGTTCAGAGATTTCAGTTTGTGCCATCCTTTTCAATACATTGGATTGCTTTCAATATTTCTATGCCTTTTCACATTTTATGAACACATTTATTTCTGTGTGTGCGTGTGTGTGTGCGCGCGCGCGCACGTGTGCGTGCATGCGTACTGAATAGCATTACATTATATTTCACTGCTTGCTGTGATGTGTCATTATGCGTTCTTTATTATTAGAGATTTTGTTATGAAGAATTATTTTTCAATATATTTTTTTGCTAAAGAACTATTACATACTTTGTTTACATTTTATGTGTGTTTGGGGCTGGGGTTGGGTGGGTAGGTGGCAGTGTGTGTGACAAACTTAATTGGTCTATGTGAATAACATGTGCTTTTATGCATGCCTTTTATGTCTTAGTTTATGATATAATGTCTCGTCAGTTTTAGATTTAAGTGCACGATAAAAAAAGGTTTCATGTTTCATGAATTTGAATTGAATAGAGGGAAAAACACAGAGGTACTGTAATCAGAGCGTGTTTTAGACAGTAAACCCGGGTCGCAACATGTGAATTAGACTACACTGGCAAAGCGATTGGCAGTTCATTCCAACTTCCATGTTACTACCGGTGTTAACCGCTTAAGAAGCACTCGTGGTTATGGAACCAGGTGCTGCGCCCGGGGGCATGTGTTTTCGAGTATGTGTAAATCTGTTTTTTGTAGACGTGTTCTCCAAATTAAAACGATTTAGCTGCAAAACAAATCACACACACACACACCACACGTGCACACACACGTTTACACACTCGTGCGCATACAGTCGCACATGAACACATCGAGACGAGAGAGAGAGAGAGAGAGAGAGAGAGAGAGAGAGAGAGAGAGAGAGAGAGAGAGAGAGAGAGAGAGAGAGTGGTTGAGAGAGTTACATTGTTTATAGAGAGTCAACAGCAATGGTTTCTTATTGTGTACCACAGTTTATAGTCCACGTCAACAGCAAATGGTCTTAACCCAGGGTAAGCAGTAGGACTTTCTCCTTTCTATATTTTTCTTTTAATAAGGAATGCGCTCTCCTAGTTCCGTCGCATCTATCGTCAGAAGTGGCGTCTGCGACGTAGACATCCAGATCCATATCCAGAAAATAAATAAGTAAGGCCATCTAGGCTATTAATATGCACTGCAGAAAAGGCACAGAGTGCCTATTCAAGTGCGTGAAGTCTCATTGTCTAACCGCATGGGTGCAACTACACAATATGAACAAACCTGAAAGGCCGGGGTCTAGGGGTAATGTCCCCCTGCAGCTGAAGAAAAAATAGATTTATTAACCCTTTCACCGCCAGCCATTTTTCAGCCAAACAATACCATTAAACTTAACTGGGTAGAGAACAAAAATATTTCTGCAATATTGCGAATTCCTCGGTAGCATACATAACATTAGGCCTATCCTTACCTCCCAAAATTAAGAAAATAGAGTCTTTGTATAACAGGTCTGGATTGGATGTCTTTTAGTGACACGGGTGTTAAACCATTGTGGTGCTAAAATGCGACATTGGCGGTGAAAGGGTAGGTATTTTAGTTTCTTTTTCAACAATTTATACCAATGCTTATTTTAATGTGTTTGAAAAATGCCGTAGACACAAACAGATCTTGTTTGACGAATTTAAAAAAAAAGAAATTCCTTTTCTGGTAAAATTCAAAAACAGGAAATCCTTGTATACCAGGAAAAGTTGCACCCCCGCCAGTCATAATAAAAAAACCCACATATGGCATGTCATTACTGCAAAAGGAACAAAGAGTGTACAAGAGTTTTTAAGAATAAAGGAAGGAGAATGGGCCAATTATAAGGGAGAAAGATAGAAGATGAGAGAAAGCACAGGGAAAAGGCAGAGTCAAAGAGGAGCATATTAGAGGAAGCTACAAGCACAGAACTTCCAGAATGTGGGGGAACTATTTATGCAAAAGACTCCCTGGTATCCCCACAGGGGAGGGACTCGTGGATTGCGGGGTCGACCAGCTCCCCGAATGGAGGCACAAGGCATCCATCCACTGCCGGTCTCCTCTCCGTGAAAACCTCCCCCACCATGACAGGTGGAAGCCAGCGGGGGTCAACCGATGACATTTTCAATGAGCAACTTAGGACGCGAATTTGACCGCCATGGGGGCAGTCAAACCAGTAGGGGCTTATTGCGCGATAAGAGGGAGATATCCCTCTCTCTCTCTCTCACTCCCTCTCCCTCTCTCTCTCTCTCTCTCTCTCTCTCTCTCTCTCTCTCTCACTACGCCCAACTAAGACGCGATAAGCCCCTACTGGTTTGACTGCCCCCTGGCGGTCAAATCATCGCCATAAGTCGACCATTGATTTTGGCACACAAGTTTGTAACACGCAATATTTAACTATCTCCGAATGTGTAGTCTATTGTAAGTTTGTAAATCATATTATCTTACGTTTTCATGTGTGCTATTGCGAAGTGTATGTCATATGCCTATCATGTTTTAGTAAGTAAGTTTTAATCTGTTGTTATCGTATGAATGTGTTGTCGGTTGTAGTATGTGGACCATGTTATCTTGTATTGTCTTATCAAGTGTATACTATTCGTTATTTTCATATTTTAGTCTGATGTTTTATTTATATTTCAATTTGTAAAGCGCACAGAGCATACTGATAGTGTGGATTGATACCGCTATATCAAATAAAATCATTATTATTATTATTATTAAGTTAGTCATTAATGTTAGGCCCCTCAACAGCTATCTTAATTTTGTCCACACACGTAACGGGATGATTGTGGAACGCAAAGGGACGTAATTAGACATCATCGCGATAAATCCCATTTACAACTGGCCGACCAGAACGGTTTTAAACACGTCCACGTTTTCCATGTTCTTAGCTCTTGGACATGAGCGATAACATTGTGTGCCAGCCAGTCGTGTCCGACTATGATCCCCAGATAGCAAAAAGTGACAACGAGGGAGAGGGAGAGGGAGAGAGAGAGAGAGTGAGAGAGAGAGAGAGAGAGAGAGAGAGAGAGAGAGAGAGAGAGAGAGAGGGAGGGAGAGAGAGAGAGAGAGAGAGAGAGAGAGAGAGACAGAGAGAGAGAGAGAGAGAGAGAGAGAGAGAGAGAGAGAGAGAGAGAGAGAGAGAGAGAGAGAGAGAGAGAGAGATGTAGGTTTCTTAATTGCATATGATTATGTCGATGTTGCTTTCTTCACTAAAGAGATGTCGATGTCGGTTTATATTCTGAAGAGATGTCGATGTCGGTTTATTTACTGTAGAGATGATTTATTCACTGAAGAGATGTCGATGATGTCGGTTTTTTCACTGAAGATGTCGATGATATGGGTTTTTTCACTGAAGAGATGTCGATGATATGGGTTTGTTCACTGAAGAGATGTCGATGATATGGGTTTGTTCACTGAAGAGATGTCGATGATATGGGTTTGTTCACTGAAGAGATGTCGATGATATGGGTTTTTTTCACTGAAGAGATGTCGATGATGTCGGTTTTTTCACTGAAGATGTCGATGATATGGGTTTTTTCACTGAAGAGATGTCGATGATATGGGTTTTTTTCACTGAAGAGATGTCGATGATGTCGGTTTTTTCACTGAAGATGTCGATGATATGGGTTTTTTCACTGAAGAGATGTCGATGATATGGGTTTTTTTCACTGAAGAGATGTCGATGATGTCGGTTTCGTCCGAGGAGAAGCTTGGCGGTTGTTTTCTCTCCCCACTTTGTCGTCACCGTTTCTTTCTTTGCAGATTCGTGCTTCGTTGTGGGCCGTTTTACCGGCTGTTCATTATCGTAGAAAGCATTTCTCTGTTGCAGACCTCGGTTCCTGCAACATTGAAGAATAAAGAAAAGCCTAAAGGTCTGTGTACACGTTGACATTATTCACGAGATATTTCCATTTCCCCATGGCCACACAATGATAACCCACTCTTAATATGACTTACAGCTCACTGTGTTGCCATGGGGGAATAAAGCTCTCGTGAATATTGCTAGTGTGTACACAGACCTTAAACAATATAATTTGTATTGCTATTTAAAATAAATAAAAGAAGAATCATTTACATGATTTATCAGGCAGAAGGCAGTTTATTAAGTATTATTATGCAGTTTCAAACCTTCACAGGCAACTACACTGTACTAGTCCTACCTCATGTCCACTAAAAGGGATGTAGATCGAGACCCACCCGTTTTATGTTTCATGGATGTTCACCGTGAGCATCTCGTTTATTTATTCATAAAAGCAAACACATGGGCACACACGCGCGCGCGCACGCACGCACGCACACACACACACACACACACACACACACACACACACACACACACACACACACACACACACTCGTATGCATACGTGCATATGCACACACGCACACACTAAAAAACCACATGCACACCACACGCACGCACACAAATGTGCACACACATACACACACAAACATACGCACACACGCACGCATGCGCAAACACACACATATATGCATACACATACACACAAGGACACAGACGTATTATTTTCAATGGATTTCATTCGTTGACGTCTTTCATTCTTACACAAGAAGTTAAAAAAAGAGGAACATTTTCACCAATGGAAATGACACAATACTAAAGCGAAGTCTCTCTAGTATGACTCGTGTGTCCTTTGGCTGACGCTATCAACATAAAGCATCAGGTACACACCCACATTCTTTAGAACGCCCAGCCCCCAACTTTGGAGCAGTTTTTGTGCACAGGGGTACTTACCGAATAAACGCCCAACCCCCACTTTGGAGCAACATTCCTGTATTGTTGTTGTTGCCTGTCCGTCGTTTCCGACAATGACTGCCAGAAAGCAGAGGGGGCAGCTGCTATTCCGGCGGACTGGGCAAAAATGTGTTTATAGAGGAGAAGCCTTGCCCAGGGTACACATCCACTCTCTCGGCCAAAGGGATTTGAGGACGAGAGTTAGCGCTGGGGAAGGTCCCCAAAGGCCAACCAATCCCATTTGCTGCAGCACTAGAGCCAGTGCAAGCTTGTAAAAGACTCAACTACGTGAAAAGCTGAATTAAAAAAAGCTAGACCTAGGCGTGGTTCTGGCTCCGCCTTTCTGCTGCTGTCTCCGTTCATGTGCCTCCGACGGCACCGGCAGGTTTGGGGCTGCTCTCGTGTTGGTAGGGCAGGTGGGGCCAGTACTTCTCTGGGTCCCATCAGCACCTTCAGGTGTTTCTTTGTTCATTCTGTACCCCCAAAGGCCTCAGCTCAAGGGTGTGCCACGCAGAGGTGGTCTTGTGCGGCTTCTGCCCAGGAGCTAGGGACAGCTTCAATCAAACCCGCAATGTCTGTGTAGTCTTCTATGGGCCTCTGTAGGAGACAGCTTCAGGCAAACCCTCAGTGTCTGTGTCGTCTTCGATGGGCCTCGGTAGGGACAGCTTCAATCAAACCCTCAGTGTCTGTGTCGTCTTCGATGGGCCTCTGTAGGGACAGCTTCAGGCAAACCCGCAGTGTCTGTGTCGTCTTCGATGGGCCTCGGTAGGGACAGCTTCAATCAAACCCTCAGTGCCTGTGTCGTCTTCTATGGGCCTCTGTAGGGACAGCTTCAATCAAACCCTCAGTGTCTGTGTCGTCTTCGATGGGCCTCTGTAGGGACAGCTTCAATCAAACCCGCAGTGTCTGTGTCGTCTTCGATGGGCCTCTGTAGGGACAGCTTCAGGCAAACCCGCAGTGTGTCTGTGTAGTCTTCTATGGGCCTCTGTAGGGACAGCTTCAGGCAAACCCTCAGTGTCTGTGTAGTCTTCTATGGGCCTCTGTAGGGACAGCTTCAGGCAAACCCGCAGTGTCTGTGTAGTCTTCTATGGGCCTCTGTAGGGACAGCTTCAGGCAAACCTAGTGTGTCTGTGTAGTCCTCTATGGGCCTCTGTAGGGACAGCTTCAATCAAACCCGCAGTGTGTCTGTGTCGTCCTCTATGGGCCTCTGTAGGGGACAGCTTCAGGAAAACCCGCAGTGTCTGTGTAGTCTTCTATGGGCCTCTGTAGGGACAGCTTCAATCAAACCCGCAGTGTCTGTGTGGTCTTCTATGGGCCTCTGTAGGGACAGCTTCAGGAAAACTCGCAGTGTGCCTGTGTCGTCCTCTATGGGCCTCTGTAGGGGACAGCTTCAGGCAAACCCGCAGTGTCTGTGTCGTCTTCTATGGGCCTCGGTAGGGGACAGCTTCAATCAAACCCGCAGTATGTCTGTGTGGTCTTCTATGGGCCTCTGTAGGGACAGCTTCAATCAAACCCGCAGTGTCTGTGTCGTCTTCTATGGGCCTCTGTAGGGACAGCTTCAGGCAAACCCTCAGTGTGTCTGTGTAGTCCTCGATGGGCCTCTGGAGGGGGCAGCTTCAGGCAAACCCTCAGTGTGTCTGTGTGGTCCTCGATGGGCCTCTGGAGGGGGCAGCTTCAGGCAAACCTAGTGTGTCTGTGTAGTCCTCGATGGGCCTCTATGCGGGGCGCTAGTCTTCTAACAGGCCGACTGTATGGGTGGCAGTTCACCGTGACCGGGAGAGCTGTCGTTTCCTGTTTCAGATGACAAATGCAGAGTGTTTATAGTGTTCACACCAAATATTGTAGAACTGCTTTCCTTCACAAAATAGGAATGAAAGAAAAACAAAAAGGATGAAAAAATGGTAAAATTATTATCAAGTGACAATAAAACATTTTCAGTTGAAACCTCCGTTTATCCGTTAAAACTCATGGATAAGAGTCTGTTGCTTCACGTGTTCACTTTTGTATTTATTCTATCCGTTGCTTAACGACTAATGTCGCTTTTTTTGCTTACCCATTGCACTGTTACAATTGCGTGTCTTAGCTCATGTTCTTGATATCATTGTCATCAACGCGCAACGTGGATCATTACACAGCAACACTTCATATTATGTTAACCCTTTCATGGCCAGTGTAGCCGCTCGGCACCACACTAATTTATCACCCATGTCACTAAAACGCATTTAATCAGGGTCTGTTAATACAATGACTTTTTCTTCTTACTGTTAGGAGATAAGGAAAGGCCTAATGTTACACATGCCAAAAATGAATCCCCAGCATTGCAAACAAAAGTTTCTGTTCCCAGGTAAGTTTGATGTAAACTTTAAGCTGAAATGTGTCTGACGTTGTTATTTCTTCTATTCACCTTCTTTATGATGTACAGACTTCCGTACCACACTTAATTTTCCATCCCCAACTCCCCCCCCCCCCTCTCTCTCTCTCTCTCTCTGGTTTCCCTTGTGTCCCTTTACCTGTCTCCAGAGTCAGAAGCGCGGCCCGTTGCTGCACCAGACCTGGTCATCCTTATTGTCCCCAGAGTCAGAAGCGAGGCCCGTTGCTGCACCAGACCTGGTCATCCTTATTGTCCCCAGAGTCAGAAGCGAGGCCCGTTGCTGCACCAGACCTGGTCATCCTTATTGTCCCCAGAGTCAGAAGCGAGGCCCGTTGCTGCACCAGACCTGGTCATCCTTATTGTCCCCAGACGTCAGAAGCGAGGCCCGTTGCTGCACCAGACCTGGTCATCCTTATTGTCCCCAGACGTCAGAAGCGAGGCCCGTTGCTGCACCAGACCTGGTCATCCTTATTGTCCCCAGACGTCAGAAGCGCGGCCCGTTGCTGCACCAGACCTGGTCATCCTTATTGTCCCCAGAGTCAGAAGCGAGGCCCGTTGCTGCACCAGACCTGGTCATCCTTATTGTCCCCAGACGTCTGAAGTTTCTTCAGGTCAATCCAGTTTGCATACAAGGCCATTGATCTCCCCTATTATTTTTTGTATTCATTTTTATTTGTTGTTTGTTCTCTCCGTTTCTTGAGAGGAGGGGAAGGGGAGCCTTTGAGCCATGTCCACTCAGCTGAGAGAGAAATGTAGGCAACGTCTACAGCACGCAAACCAAACCAAAGAACATTTCGACCAAAGGACAACAATCGAGAGAAAGCATCCATGAGGAACCTGCCGCCCGGAATGGATAACTACACGCTTACTGGTGGATTACAATTCACATCAGCTACCTCGGAGAAACGCTTTGCAAGACCAAAATACACTATCTACCTGTCGTAAAGGACCATCCATCCGTCAATAATGAACTGTGCGAACATTAACAACAACAAAAAGAACCAATCGTCAATGGAATACAACTGAAAGCAATGGCTAACAGGGACAGCTAATGACTGCTCATCCTTATTGTCCCCAGAGTCAGAAGCGAGGCCCGTTGCTGCACCAGACCTGGTCATCCTTATTGTCCCCAGAAG
>CM065691.1:8399176-8419176 GCA_017654935.2 Phymorhynchus buccinoides
GTTGAATTTTGAATGCACTGCAAATGGAGGAAACAAACGGGTAAGGCAGGAACCGCATTAGGAAAGTCAGGACGAGATGCGTAGGATTTGGGATGCGACATGTTTAGCTGTGGCTTTGTCTGATAGGCTATCACGAATACAGCCATTACAACGGATCTGATGGTAACGGGACTGACAGATCTGAATCAGGAAACTGCATGGAAAACGTATTGCCGAGAGTGACACCTAAAGAGAGAGAGAGAGACAGAGAGAGAGAGAGAGAGAGAGAGAGAGAGAGAGAGAGAGAGAGAGAGAGAGAGAGAGAGAGAGAGAGAGAGTGGGTAACTCGGAATATTTTTAATGCACATTGGCCTTGGGCCACGATACATTGCTAAGGGTGGAGAGAGAGAGAGAGAGAGAGAGAGAGAGAGAGAGAGAGAGAGAGAGAGTGAGAGTGAGAGTGAGAGTGAGAGAGAGAGAGAGAGTTTTGGTGGGTAGACAGCCAGACAACCGGCCAGACAAGGACCGTTCAGCGGTACCCAGCATGATGCCGGCCCAACCACTGCCTACCCCTGGGTCTGATGTGTTTGTTTAGTGCTCTGCCAGCAGCCTTCTGAAGAAGGCTTTGGCAGAAGAGCTCTTGACGGTCTCTGGGTGTTGGGCGTTACATTCTCCGATGGCGCGGGGGAAGGAGGAGCTGCGCTGCTGGGTTCAGCAGGGGATCCTGCTGAACTGCTCACTGTGACCTCCTTGTTCTTACAGCTAAGGGCTGCGGATCATCTAATTGATGTTAGTTTGCTCTTTGTGTATACAAGCATGGTTTTGGTTTTGTCATCATTTCACAATTTTATTTCGAATAATCAATTCTAGATGTCGGAATACCAGCTGCCAATTTCCGAAAGAATGTCATCATTTAACAAGTTTATTAAATTATTTTCGAATCATCAATTCTATATGTCGGATTACTAGCTGGCAATTTCTGGAAGAATGGAGATGAGATTTCCCCGGTAGTTGTGCTGTTACAGAGTTGTGTGTTGTCTGCATGGGAGTGGTGTGTCATGTTGTGCTGGTCGATAATGTTGCCTAGATGTGATGTATATAGACTAAACAAGAAAGGAACTAGCATAGAATAAATGAGGGGGATATAGCAAAGGGGGGGGGCACAAATAAACTTAACCTGGTAAGATTGACAGCCGTAAATATGAAAGGACTGAAAGCAATCAGAAAGGTAAGGTGAAAACCGAGAGCTAATAAAAAAAAAGTGCAAGACGAGAGAAGGATGGGGAGGGAGGTCTATGATATCAAAGGCAGCAGATAGATTAGGATAAAGGATAGCGAAGATTAGAGATGATCTTTCAGTGTTTTCAGACAACGTTTCTCCAGAAGTTTAGAGAGAAGAATGGGAAAATAGCAAACGCATTGGACAAAATAGCATGCGAAATAAACAGACCTAAAACAAGAGAGAAACTGGGTTTCATTGACAGCAGAACAGATGGACGTAGGGTACGGTTTGAAGGTGGAGAGGGTCGGTTGCTAACGGAGGAACAGTAGCAATAAATTGGTTCCATGTGGTTAGTTCTAAAGAACAGCTAATGAGCGTTGACTAACAGTTGAAAGTTTATACCTGCGGATCTGAAGGGAAAGGGTCTGAAGTTGAACATAATGGTCGAGCTGACTTGTTGATGTTGATACTGTGAAAGAGGTAGGAGGGAGCAGCATAAAGGACAGATGTATAGCAAAGGATGTTGTTTTGTTCAATTCTTTGACGGACAACCAGTGCCGAGAGCGGAGAAGATGGCTAACATAATCAAACGTTTTCTTCCTAAGACGAGCTGCTGTATTTTGAATGCACTGCCAATGGAGGAAAGAAACGGGTAATGCAGAAAGAGCAGAAAGAACAGCATTGGGAAAGTCAGGACGAGATGCCAAGGATGTGGCAACCGACATGTTTAGCTGCGGCTTTGTCTGATAGGCTATCACGAATACAGCCATTACAACGGATCTGATGGTAACGGGACTGACAGATCTGAATCAGGAAACTGCATGGAAAGCGTATTGCTGAGAGTGACACCTTAGTTGAAAAACTGAAAGGCTAGTTCTTCTTCTTCTTCTTTCAGTAGCCAGAGATTTTTGACATTATTGCAACCGAGAGAGAGAGAGAGAGAGAGAGAGAGAGAGAGAGAGAGAGAGAGAGAGAGAGAGAGTGTTTTGGTGGGTAGACAGCCAGACAACCGGCCAGACAAGGACCGTTCAGCGGTGCCCAGCATGATGCCGGCCCAACCACTGCCTACCCAATGGCCTGATGTTTGTTTAGTGCTCTGCCAGCAGCCTTCTGAAAAAGGGTTTGGCAGAAGAGCTCTTGACGGCCTCAGTGTTGGGCGTTACATTCTCCGATGCGGCGTAGGGGAAGGAGGAGCTACTGGGTTCAGCAGGGAATACTGCTGAATTGCTCGCTGTGACCTCTTCTTGTTCTTACAGCTAAGGGCTGCGGATCATCTAATTGATGTTAGTTTGCTCTTTGTGTCTACATGCGTGCTTTTGGTTTTGTCATCATTTAACAATTTTATTTCGAATAATCAATTCTAGATGTCGGAATACCAGCTGCCAATTTCCGAAAGAATGTCATCATTTAATAAGTTTATTAAATTATTTTCGAATCATCAATTCTATATGTCGGAATACTAGCTGGCAATTTCTGGAAGAATGGAGATGAGATTTTCCCGGAAGTTGTGCTGTTACAGAGTTGTGTGTTGTCTGCATGGGAGTGGTGTGTCATGTTGTGCTGGTCGATAATGTTGCCTAGATGTGATGTATATAGACTAAACAAGAAAGGAACTAGCATAGAACTCAGGGGGAGGGGGGAAGGGGGGGGGGGCACAAATAAACTTAACCTGGTAAGATTGACAGCCGTAAATATGAAAGGACTGAAAGCAATCAGAAAGGTAAGGTGAAAACTGAGAGCTAATAAAAAAAAGTGTGCAGGATGAGAGAAGGATGGGGAGGGAGGTCTATGATATCAAAGGCAGCAGACAGATTAGGATAAAGGATGGCGAAGATTAGAGATGATCTTTCAGTTGTTTCGGTCAACGTTTCTCCATAAGTTTAGAGAGAAGAATGGGAAAATAGCAAACGCATCTGACAAAATAGCATGCGAAATGAACAAACCTAAATCAAGAGAGAAACTGTGTTTCATTGACAGCAGAACAGGTGGACTTAGGGTACGGATTGAAGGTGGAGAGGGTCGGTCGCTAACGGAGGGACAGTAGCAATAAATTGGTTCCATGTGGTTAGTTCTAAAGAACAGCTAATGAGCGTTGACTAACAGTTGAAAGTTTATACCTGCGGATCTGATGGGAAAGGGTCTGAAGTTGGTGATTTTCATACTGTCAAAGAGGTAGGAGGGAGCAGCAAAAAGGACAGATGTATAGCAAAGGATGTTGTTTTGTTCAATTTGTTGACGGACCACCAGTGCCGAGAGCGGAGAAGATGGCTAACATGATCAAACGTTTTCTTCCTAAGACGAGCTGCTGTATTTTTAATGCACTGCCAATGGAGGAAAGAAACGGGTAATGCAGAAAGAGCAGCATTGGGAAAGTCAGGACGAGATGCTGAGGATGTGGCAACCGACATGTTTAGCTGCGGCTTTGTCTGATAGGCTTTCACGAATACAGCCATTACAACGGATCTGATGGTAACGGGACTGACAGATCTGAATCAGGAAACTGCATGGAAAACGTATTGCTGAGAGTGACACCTAAAGAGAGAGAGAGAGAGAGAGAGAGAGAGAGAGAGAGAGAGAGAGAGAGAGAGAGAGAGAGAGAGAGAGAGAGAGAGACAGAGAGAGAGAGAGAGAGAGAGAGAGAGAGAGAGAGAGAGAGAGAGAGAGAGAGAGAGAGAGATTGTGGTGGGTAGACAGCCAGACAACCGGCCAGACAAGGACCGTTCAGCGGTACCCAGCATGATGCCGGCCCAACCACTGCCTACCCCTGGGTCTGATGTGTTTGTTTAGTGCTCTGCCAGCAGCCTTCTGAAGAAGGCGGCAGAAGAGCTCTCTGTGTGTTGGGCGTTACATTCTCCGATGGCGCTGGTGGGTACGGCAGGGGATCCTGCTGAATTGCTCGCTGTGACCTCTTCTTGTTCTTACAGCTAAGGGCTGCGGATCATCTAAGTTGATGTTAGTTTGCTCTTTGTGTCTACAAGCGTGGTTTTGGTTTTGTCATCATTTAACAATTTTATTTCGAATAATCAATTCTAGATGTCGGAATACCAGCTGCCAATTTCCGAAAGAATGGATCATTTAACAAGTTTATTAAATTATTTTCGAATCATCAATTCTATATGTCGGATTACTAGCTGGCAATTTCATGAAGAATGGAGATGAGATTTGCCCGGAGTTGTGCTGTTACAGAGTTGTGTGTTGTCTGCATGGGAAGGTTGTCGGCCGTTAGTGCTGGTCAAATGTTGCCTAGATGTGATGTATATAGACTAAACCTGGGTAGAAGGAACTATGCATAGAATATTGGGGATTCCTCTGGGACATGCATAAAACAGGGCCTATCCTTACCTCCCAAAAATAAGAACCTGGTAAGGATTGACAGCCGTAAATATGAAAGGACTGAAAGCAATCAGAAAGGTAAGGTGAAAACCGAGAGAAAGGTTAATAAAAAAAAAGTGAAAGCAAATCAGAACAGAAGGATGGGGAGGGAGGTCTATGATATCAAAGGCAGCAGACAGATTAGGATAAAGGATGGCGAAGATTAGAGATGATCTTTCAGTTGTTTCGGTCAACGTTTCTCCAGAAGTTTAGAGAGAAGAATGGGAAAATAGCAAACGCATTGGACAAAATAGCATGCGAAATAAACAAACCTAAAACAAGAGAGAAACTGGGTTTCATTGACAGCAGAACAGATGGACGTAGGGTACGGTTTGAAGGTGGAGAGGGTCGGTTGCTAACGGAGGAACAGTAGCAATAAATTGGTTCCATGTGGTTAGTTCTAAAGAACAGCTAATGAGTGTTTAACAGTTGAAAGTTTATACCTGCGGATCTGAGGGGAAAGGGTCTGAAGTTGGACACAACGGTCGAGCTGCCTTGATGTTGATACTGTGAAAGAGGTAGGAGGGAGCAGCATAAAGGACAGATGTATAGCGAAGGATGTTGCTTTGCTCAATTCTTTGACGGGCAACCAGTGGCGAGAGCGGAGAAGATGGCTAACATAATCGAACTGTTTCTTCCTAACGACAAGACGAGCTGTTGTATTTTGAATGCACTGCAAATGGAGGAAAGAAACGGGTAAGGCAGAAAGAGCAGAAAGAAGAATAGTAGGAAAGTCAGGACGAGATGCGTATGATGTGGGAAATGACATGTGTAGCTGTGGTTTTGTCTGATAGGCTTTCACGAATGCAGCCATTACAACGGATCTGATGGTAACGGGACCGACAGGTCTGAGTCAGGAAACTGCATGGAAAACGTAGAGAGAGAGAGAGAGAGAGAGAGAAGAGAGAGAGAGAGAGAGAGAGAGAGAGAGAGAGAGAGAGAGAGAGAGAGAGAGAGAGAGAGAGAGAGAGAGAGAGAGAGAGAGAGAGAGAGAGAGATTTGGTGGGTAGACAGCCAGACAACCGGCCAGACAAGGACCGTTCAGCGGTACCCAGCATGATGACGGCCCAACCAACTGCATAACCCTGGGTCTGATGTGTTTGTTTAGTGCTCTGCCAGCAGCCTGACGGTCTCTGTGTGTTGGGTGCTGCGCTGGTGGGTACGGCAGGATCCTGCTGAATTGCTCGCTGTCTTTTTCTCACTCTTGCAGCTAAAAACTGCAGATTTCCTCAGTTGAAGAGAGTTTGCTCTTTCTGCTTACAAGCGTGGTTTTGGTTTTGTCATCATTTAACAAGTTTATTTCGAATCATCCAATTGTAAGTTCGGAATACTAGCTGCCAATTTCTGAAAGAATGGATATTAGATCTTCAGTAGTTGCACTGTTCTACAGTTTCGTGTAATCAGCATGGAAGTGGTGTTTCATGTTGTGATGGTCGATTATGTTGCCTGGATGTGATGTATACAGACTTGAGACCGAAGTGCACAAGTACGCTTAGCCTGGGAAGATTGACGGCCGTTAGCCCTTTCAAATACAACCAAAGCAGATTATGTCTGCAATATTGGGGATTCCTCTGTGACATGCATGGAACAGGGCCTATCCTTACCTCCCAAAATTAAGACTAATGTCTGGTTAAGACCCTCATGTGATGCCTTTTAGAAACATGGGTGCTAAACCATTCTGGTGCCAAGAGGCGACAGTGGCGATGAAAGGTTAATAAGAAATGACTGAAAGCAAATCAGAACAGAAAGTTCAAGACGAGAGAATGATGGGGAGGTCTATGATATCAAAGGCAGCAGACAAATTAAGAAATATCTGTAAAGATAATTATGTTGTCAGCATCAGAAGCAACAGGAGTTCATTCACTATGTGAACTACAGCTGTTTCAGTACTGTGGTTAGCTATGTAGGCAGACTGGTAAGGATGGTGAAGATTAAAGATAAATGATCATTCAGTTTTTAGCACAACTTTTCCCCCCAGAAGTTTAGAGAAGAAAATGTTTGATGTAGGTCTCCAGTTGTCTTTTTTGTATATTATTTAGAAAGTGCTTTACAAATGCAAATAGTAAAGCAGAAGTGAAGACGAATGAAATTAAAGAATTGATAATGTGGTGTGTGATGACACAAGGCGGTGGTATATTTGTGGGGGTAAAAGAGGCCAGGATGGGATCACACGATTTGAAAAACAAATATTTGAGCGTATCTGTCTCAGATACTGGCTGAAAGAGATAAAGGAGGCACCAGGGAACGATTGGTATGAATTTGTTTGGCAGAAGAGCATCGAGGCAGTTTTCCCTTGACGATCAATAATCAAACACAGACACAGACACTGACCCAGCCAGCCAGAAACCGTACCAGAGGGCGCGCTCCAACATGATGTTGCGTCAAAGAATAGATTCCCCCTCTCTCTCTCTCTCTCTCTCTCTCTCTCTCTCTCTCTCTCTCTCTCTCGCTCTCTCTCAGCATTCTACATGCACAAATTGCTACTATACATGGATGGATATTATGTTTGAAAACATAAATCCTTATCATGCGCTACCCCCACAACACTGCCAATTTTGATGAGGGCAGAAAAGCCTAATACAAAACTCCTAACAAGTGCACACCATTCAAGCAAGCACACACACATACACACGTGTGCGTGAGCACATGCACACACGATAGCCTACTCAAATCTAGTTTTGTATAGTCAGGGGGAACGGAATGGAACTACATTTGTCATTATCCTTACAATCGTGTCCCTCAAAACTAGCCTTTAGAAAAGCTCCGAAAAAGAATTTACACGAAAAACTTTAAAACTAGTAAAAACGTTTTATTGATGTCTTATTGTTGTAGCAAGTGTTATCTATCTGTTCTCTTGTGTTAGTAGTTATCGTTGCTGTTTGTTCATGATCAACGCCCCTGTATTGTTGTAATTTTGTTTGTTCATGATCAACGCCCCTGTATTGTTGTAATTTTGTTTGTTCATGATCAACGCCCCTGTATTGTTGTAATTTTGTTTCTCTCATGCTTTTCCCTCTAAATGTCTCTTACTTCACCACCCTTCTTTCACTAGAGATTTACACTATTATTCTCCCTCCTCTAACAACATTTATGCTCCTCTCTCTCTCTCTCTCTCTCTCTCTCTCTCTCTCTCTCTCTCTCTCTCTCTCTCTCTCTCTCTCTCTCTCTCTCTCTCTCTCTCTCTCGCGGATTGGAAGAATAGGCTTGGCCTAAAATCTCAATCTTTGTATCATAAAATTTTTCAGTCTTCAGTCAGTCTTCTCTCTCTCTGCTAATCGAATTTTCCAATAATGACTAGAGATGCCTGGTTGATTAATTTGATTGCCTATTTAATCTTCTGTATGTGTGTGCTTTACCCGCAGCTAACAACATTATCTACAGCATCCATTTCGACAGAAACTTCACTCTCAACTGGAACAGTGCTACCTTTTTCAATCAGAGCACCTAGCCCAATATCTGTTACATGCATAAAACAATCTTGACAAAGATCTGCAAACTTCTCGATTTCGCCTTCAATTTCAATACCAACTCAACCCACCCCCCATTCCCCATCTGTTCCACCGATCAAAGAAAACAAAACGACAACGACATTTTAGTGCCTGAACATCTTCAACTGCATCCCGCAGTAAAGCACAACATTGCTTTAAGTGGACGCAACTTCTAGATAGTAGAAGAGGCAACTGCTATTTGGAAGGGCTTGGCTGGAATGTGCTTCCACCCAACCCAGGGCACATATACACTCCTTAAGATTAACCCCTTGACTGCCACCAACGCATCACATACTGACCTGATGACATCAGATGACGAGGAATAACCCTGATATGCTGGCTTTTGTTCTAACACAGTCAAGAGAGTAATATCCCCAGACCATTTTGCTAGATTGGCTCTCAGTTGTCTTTCATGGCATGATTTGCCCAATGAGTGTTTTTTTTAAATTTCTCTGGCAATCAAGGGGTTAAAGTTGTCACATTATCTCGGCGCTAAGCTCGGTGAACATGGCATGTAAAAGGACCAAATGATGGGACAAGGGATTGAGAGAATGTAAACACTTTCATATGATTTACACAATTACATGGACTGGTCAAGCTTAACGGTCAAAAAAGTTCAGTGAACATGGCTATGTAAAAGTGCCACATGTGGGACAATGGGTTGAGAGAATGTAAACACTTTCATATGATTTACACAATTACATGGACTGGCCAAGCTTATCGGTCGAAAAAGTTCAGTGAACATGGCTATGTAAAAGGACCACATGATGGGACATGGGATTGACAAGGGACTAAAAGAATCTTACACTTTCTCATATAATGTTCGCAATTTCAATGACTAGTGGAACGTATTGGCCGCAAAAGCTAAAAACAAAAATGTAGGACCTGAAGAAACTGTTGAAGTCACACTGTGGACTGACCTCTGAAAATTAGAAACAAGAAATTACTATTATTGTTGCTACCCCGAGCCATGCGTAGCATGGACAGCTACAAAATGTGTAGCTTCAGTATAAAATGTGCAGTCCTTTTCGTTAAAACCACCACCGACAATTCACTGAACATGTGCAGGAGTCACAATTAAACAGCATAGTGCCCCTTTAACCCTTTCACCGCCAAAGTCGCATTTTAGCACCACAGTGATTTAACACCTATGTCACTAAAAGGCATCAAATTGGGGTCTATTATCCAAAGACTCTATTGTCTTAGTTTTGGGAAATAAGGATAGACCTTATTTTAGATATGTCACAGAAGAATCCCCAATACTGCAGATGGATTTTGTTCTCTACTCAGGTAAATTTAATGGACATTTTTGGCTGAAATATGGCTGGCGGTGAAAGGGTTAAAGCTGTAACAGATACCTTGTGCAGCAAGCTACTCAATGTGTTTAGTAACCTGCCCTTAATTTTATGAAGTTCTACTAAAGCTTAAGTGGGAAACTAAACGTTGTTACTTTCTAAATTAAGTAACTTTCTAAATTAAGTAAACCGATTTACTTAATTTAGAAAGTAACAACGTTTAGTTTCCCACTTAAGCTTTAGTAGACCTTCATAAAATTAAGCACAGGTCTAAATTGTGTCCAGTCCTACAAGACAGTTAGGTGATTCTTCGTATCATAACATGCGGGTGCATATTTAATATATTATGTTAATATCAGCAATTTCCCACAAACAGCTAATTGGAAATGTTCACATTGCGCTTAGTACATTTGGAAAATCCCATGCACTGCTTAGCGCAAAATATGCAAAGTGCCTCTTTATCTCAAATAAAAGTACATTTTGAATTTTGATTCCATTCAATATCTCATACGAAAGAATGTGAATATAACCCTGTTGACCTACCTTTTGTAGGCGAGAAGTGTAGGCAAAATGGACCCAGCCTGGCAGCAGTGATGATTCCTGAGGATGGTGGGATGATGGTGACAGCTGGGGACTGTTGAGGGTCTTCAGCAGTGATGATTCCTGAGGATGGTGGGAGGATGGTGACAGCTGGGGACTGTTGAGGGTCTTCAGCAGTGACGATTCTTGAGGATGATGGGATGACAGTGACAGGGCTGGAGACTGTTGAGGGTCTTCAGCAGTGATAATTCCTGAGGTTGGTGGGATGATGGTGACAGCTGGGGACTGTTGAGGGTCTTCAGCAGTGATGATTCCTGAGGATGGTGGGATGACGGTGACAGGGCTGGAGACTGTTGAGGGTCTTCAGCAGTGATGGTTCTTGAGGATGATGGCGACAGGGCTGGGGACTGTTGAGGGTCTTCAGCAGTGATGATTCCTGAGGATGATGGGTGACAGGGCTGGGGACTGTTGAGGGTCTTCAGCAGTGATGGTTCTTGAGGATGATGGCGACAGGGCTGGGGACTGTTGAGGGTCTTCAGCAGTGATGATTCATGAGGATGATGGTGACAGGGCTGGGGAATGTTGAGGGTCTTCGGCAGTGATGATTCCTGAGGATGGTGGGATGATGGTGACAGGGCTGGGCCATGGGGGACTGTTGATGGTCTTCAGCAGTGATGATTCCTGAGGATGATGGGATGATGGTGACAGGGCTGGGGATTGTTGAGCGTCTTCAGCAGTGATGATTCCTTAGGATGGCGGGATGACAGGGCTGGGCCATTGGGGATTGTTGAGGGTCTTCTGCAGTGATGATTCCTTAGGATGGTGGGATGACAGGGCTGGGCCATTGGGGATTGTTGAGGGTCTTCTGCAGTGATGATTCCTTAGGATGGTGGGATGACAGGGCTGGGCCATTGGGGATTGTTGAGGGTCTTCAGCAGTGATGATTCCTTAGGATGGTGGGGATGGGATGACAGGGCTGGGCCATTGGGGATTGTTGAGGGTCTTCAGCAGTGATGATTCCTTAGGATGGTGACAGGGCTGGGCCATTGGGGATTGTTGAGGGTCTTCAGCAGTGATGATTCCTTAGGATGGTGGGATGACAGGGCTGGGCCATTGGGGATTGTTGAGGGTCTTCAGCAGTGATGATTCCTTAGGATGATGGGATGACAGGGCTGGGCCATTGGGGATTGTTGAGGGTCTTCAGCAGTGATGATTCCTTAGGATGGTGGGATGACAGGGCTGGGCCATTGGGAACTGTTGAGGGTCTTCAGCAGTGATGATTCCTTAGGATGATGGGATGACAGGGCTGGGCCATTGGGGATTGTTGAGGGTCTTCAGCAGTAATGATTCCTTAGGATGGTGGGATGACAGGGCTGGGCCATTGGGAACTGTCGAGTGTCTTCTTTGGCATTTTGATCAGTACTGGACCCCAGCTTCAGTGGTGTTCTGTTAGTTCCAGAAATACATATGAGCATTAGGCTGTGTGTACATTATCTGCACAAGTTCCGCGCGGAAATCCATGAGCAATCCGCAAAAAAATCTGAAAGTAAGAACATTAATATGAAAGTGTGCCCATTACACGCGGAAACCCATCCGTAATCCCATCCGCTTATTTCTTATATAAGTGTATGGGGTTTCCGTATGGAACTTGGGGATTGCGGATCGAATGCGTACAAGGCCTTTGAATGGTACATCTATTCAACAGAAGGAACAAAATCCACTTTTCTTCCCGGCGATGTCTATGTATGCCAGTCAGTCGCTTCCGACTGTGACAGCCACATAGCGAAGGGAGCAGATGCTATTCCAGTGGGCTGGGCAATATTTTGTTCAGTGCAGATGCCTTGCCCAGGGTACATCCCCTCTCTCCCGGCCAAAGCGATTTGAGGACAGATGGCATCGGGGAAGGTCCCCAAAGGCCAACCCATCCCTTTGGCTGCAGCACTAGAGCCGGTGCAAAGGCCACATAGTAGAGTCATAGTATTCTACACGAGAATAATCTACAGAAAACAATCTATTGTACAGCTATCATACTACAGTTGGTCCTTACTACATTCGACATTTAATCCCACAAGAACAGTAATTCAATGACGGGAAGAAACAAAGCACAGCCTCTGATTTTTATATCAATGAATTACCATTCATACAGGGTTAATTACCATTCATACAGGGTTAATTACTATTCATACAGGGTTAATTACCATTCATACAGGGTTAATTACCATTCATACAGGGCTAATTACCATTCATACAGGGTTAATTACCATTCATACAGGGTTAATTGCGACGTTAATTACCATTCATACGGGGTCAGTTGTGGATGTTGCCTTATTCCCCATAATTCATTGACGTACAGACAATCGACAACAGCTTTTAGTCTGTTTACGGATTATCTTCACTTACGTAAATAAATGAGATTATTTCTCCAATATTATTACATATGCAACCCACATTATTGCACAATTTTGGTCGAAATCACGTATTCTACATGCAGTTAATTCGAAGGTTGCTCTTAATGAGCACCGAACCTCATCATAAACAGTGAATTTTAAAAAAAAAGAGCATAGCCCAAGGCTACGCCGCCTGCTGACCTCAACCTTTGCAAAGTATTGACCACATTTATTATATACAAAATCCAAATGTTCTGTTTATTTTTTTTTTTAAACCCGTACAAAGTCATGGGGAAAAGCCGTAGTTTAGAACCCCCCTTCAAGCTTACTACCTTCAATAACAACATATGGTACTTTAAAGAGCCCCCACGTCACGTGTCACTTTCCCTCTTATGCTAGGAAGATTTCTTAAGATTTCTTACCATCTGTAAGAGAGAAAACACGTGAAAACCGTGATTTTGACACGTGGCGTGGTGGGTCTTTAAGCTTCATAGCAATAACCGTAGGCTGATCCTACCCCTACCCATTTCCCGAGAAAGGCAGAATGTTGCGACACGGTGAAAATTTGGCAATGAAAATCTTCTTCGAGCATAGTAGGCGTAGCCTTTGGTTTTCTACAAACGGTTCAAAAGTATGCTTTTTTTTTCCCCCCGTGTTATAATTTTGAACTGTTTGGGAACAAAAAGATTGCGGTGCTCGATCCCGTTATAGCCTAACATTTTTCCTGAGAAAATGTGTTGGGGGTGTCTCAACTACGTAACAGTGACTAGAGGTACAGCATGTCGCATGAAAATAGGTAGCTCGTAAAAATAAGTAGCTCGCTACTATGAGAGTCTGTATTTGCGACAACCACAAATTTCACTTTTTCTGTACTTTAACCATTTACCTAACCCTAACCCTATCCCTAACCCTAGAAAAAAGTGATTTGTGGTTCATGCTCAATGTCGCAAATACACACTGTCATAGGTAGCGAGCTACTTATTTTTACGAGCTACGTTTTTTCATGCGACACAGCATTCTTGCAACACTCAGACCATGTTCAGTCGAATTTTTCGACAACAAATGCATTTTCTTATTTCGTATATTTAACGCATCTTGGTAAGGAATAGGGTTAGGAGCATGTCAGAGTTAATGTTAGTAGTTTTTGAAGACATTTGCGCACAATGTATGCGTCCCGTGATTGAGCGCCGTACCCGTAGCCTGGAGAATATACCTGTGAAACGGCTGAACAGTGACCACCACATGCCCATGGGAAAATCACGACACTGGTCGTTTAATTAATTTTACACACGCACACACACAGATTCAAGAAAATTCCCGAAAATTTGCCTACAGAAAGACACACAAATCACCTACCCGTTAATTCAAAAGTGCAGGTCAGAGAGTTGATTGTGGCCACGCACAACGAAGAAGAAGAAGACAGGTGTCCACAATTCAAGACGGCAGCAGACGACTACAAAAACCGTCGTCTTGCAGGTCTACACACAGTTCACGAAAAGAACTGCGAGGTAAGGGAAATTTTAAAAAAAGAAAGAAAGAAAAGGCACGCGCTTGCTTGCCACACGATTGGCTAAACTAGAACCACATGACATCATTAACACCCAACGCACGTGTTTTACGCTTGTTGTTGGCTCTTAGTAATCTCGGTGCCTTGTCCGATTCACATTCTTACTGTCACTTTTTTATCTGTGTCTCTTTCCCTCTCTATCTGCGTGTCTCTTATTTGTCTGTTTCTTCCTATTATTTTTAAAAACATATTAATTATTTGGGATTGACGCGCGCGCGCGTGTGTGTGCGTGTGTGCGCGCTCGCATGCGCGTTGAATTATTTCGGTTTTTTGTTTTTGTTTTTTATCTTTACGTGATCGACAGGTTAAAGGTGGACCCTGACGGATGAGTTTGTGCAAGAAACACGTCGAGATCACCAGAAAGACAGCCTTTTCAAGGATCGGAACACTCAACTTGCTCCGGTTTCTTGGAAATTAAACCGTCAAAACGGCGATTCCTCCGTGGCGGAGATGCCGGAGAGAGAAGCCATTTTGGATGGGGTGGGTGGAGGTCACTCATTGTGGTTGAAGCGTTTTCTTTGTTTGTAGTGCAGTAAAAAGAAAAGAGGAGCAATTTCCTTTGTTGTGAGCGAAACTCCTTTAGATAAACTGTATAAATAAAAATAATAAAAAAGAGTTGAATTGCAAAAAGTGCGTACAAACAATTTGGTCTAAACGCTCTTGGTCTTAGCGCTATATCATCATTATTAATTTCTGGAAGAGATTGTCACTCTTCAGTTTGCTTCGTGACCACTCGAGGATATGGCCATTCTAGTGCTAAGCCATTATCTCTCTAGACAAAGGGATGCCGACAAAAAATGTAATGATATATTGAAAGATGGCAATATAGGCCTCCATTTGACGAAAAAAGAACAAGAAATGTTAAAGAGAGAAATGAAATTTTTCATTTGCTTTATTGGCCATCCTATTTATTTATTTATTTAGAAAGATGGCAGAGAGAGAGAGAGAGAGAGAGAAGAGAGAGAGAGAGAGAGAGAGAGAGAGAGAGAGAGAGAGAGAGAGAGAGAGAGAGAGAGAGAGAGAGAGAGCGAGCAATATAGGCCTCCATTTGACGAACAAATAGCAAGAAATGTTAAAGAGAGAGAACGAATTTTTTTTACTTATTTATTTAGAGAGAGAGAGAGAGAGAGAGAGAGAGAGAGAGAGAGAGAGAGAGAGAGAGAGAAAAGAGAGAGAGGCCTCCATTTGACGAAAAAAGAACAAGAAATGTTAAAGAGAGAGAACGAAAGAGAGAGAGAGAGAGGAAGAGAGTGAGTGAGAGAGGGGGTGGATACACATAGACACAAACCTACACGTATGCACACATACACACATGCGCACGCGTACGTACATATTACAGATTAGGTAATATGTATGTCTCTTGCAAGGACTTGTGGTCAGTTCACTGCTGTCTACAGCTCAGCACAAAACATACGGGTAGCTCACCAAGAGCCGTGCATGGGTCGTGGTGTCGAGGGCTAGCAGCTGGGCGGTCGTGGGTTCGAATCCCATCAGAGACGTCAGTTTGTTCCGTTCCTGGATCGACTCCTACCCAGAGTGAGTGTGCTATGGGCTCAGTGGGAAGACTGAATCCATAAAGGTGCAATTCTGAGAGTGTTGCTATAATTTCCTGACCGTCACTGCAGATGTCTCACAGACTGTATCTCTTGGGGCCTGGTTAACGCCAGGATATCAGTATGAAATGAAGCGTAGAGTACAGCTCTGTCATGTAGTCTCAGACCAAATTGGAACTGTGTAGCATCATCTTTATCACAAGCACCCCATTCTTCATCAATCGTCATATACAAATGTCTGAGATTCTGTGGCCTTGCATGCCCTGCTCTCATGGTGACCTCAGTGTCGTTTTCCAATCCAGTATAATTATGACCTTGGTGCGTTCAGGTCAAAGTCATAGGGATCAGTATGTTCCGCGGAGCTGTCGATGGATGGTCCGGGTGGCGCCATCGGATGAGGACCTCACTCACGCTGGCTTCACGACTAAGGCCGTGTACACACATAAGCGGATATCCCATGCGGAAACCCGTGCGCAATCCATAAATAAGTGAAACAAAGAAGGGAAAAGATTTGCGCACGTGTCCGAATTTCCCCTATATGCGTAAACTTTTATCCTTCTTTCTTCCACTTATTTAGGGATTTCCGTACGGAACTTACGCGTCTAATGTAAACCCGGCCTTAGACATTGTCGTCAGTAACGGGTAGTATTCTGCGTGCATTAACTCAGAACAGGCTCCATTAAGTTTCCACCCAAGTGACTCAGCAGCAGTGCAGCGCCTCCTCAAGCGGTTGCCTTCTGACGACCTAACACTGATTTGCTCCTACTGCTGGCTTTGATTCTGCTACCTGACAAGCGTGGCTGCGAGTTGGGACTCGGAATGAGCGGCGAGGGAGCAGCGCCACTGTATGGGCCAGACAACGGGACAAATACGGAGATGCTGGCAGTATTCGGATGATATCGTATATCTTGTCTTTCTTCTTCCTCTGTGTTCCCAGGCCACATGGCCATAACGGGCAAAGTACCCAGGTAAGTCTTCAATGTCCAAGAGTCGAAGAGAGTGGTAGATTAGCACAGAATGTACAGAAGGCTTTGGGATATTTTGTTCAGGTCTGATACACGTTAGACAAAGATCAGGGTTTGATAGTGAATCGTTCCCCGTGAGGCTCTAAAGGGGATGCTACACTGCATACGATTTGACCCCAGTACGATGCAATTATGATGATGTCTGTGAGTCATAATTCACGTGAAATACGTCCGTCTAAAAAAATAATTCTGCTAGTATCGCTCACTACATCCAAGTAGACCGCAATACACGACTCAAAATAAAATGTCTGTTACAAAAATGCACATATTTTTTTCAGATTCGTGTACGGGGGACTACAAATAATTATAGTGAACATAACTACTAGGATTTCATCAGATTTATTTAGACTATATAGAATGTCACGTCAGCCATGCCCGCCCCTCAAATGTCAAAATCGGATCGGAGTGAATCGAAACGCATGCAAGGTAACCAGCCCTTAAAGGTGGACCCTGACGGTTGAGCTTTTGCAAGAAACACGTCGAGATCACCAGAAAGACAGCCTTTTCAAGGATCAGAAAACTCAATTTGCACTGGTTTCCTAGAAATCAAACCGTCAAAACGGCGATTCATCATTGGCGGAGATGCCGGAGAGAGAAGCCATTTTGGATGGGGTGGGTGGAGGCCACTCATGGTGGTTGAAGCTTTTTTTGTTTTGTTTTTGTAGTGCAGTAAATAAAATAAATGGAGCTATTTCCTTTGTTGTGAACGAAACTCCTTTAGGTAAACTGTATAAAATTAAAACAAAATATAAATAATAGGCCTAAGGCTTGTATTGTGGACATTTCGTGCGACCGATTTGGTCTAAACTCAGGCGGCCATTCCCTGAAATAATTTGACTTCTAGCACCTCCGCCAAGGAAGAATCGCTGATTTGACCGTTTGATTTCTAGGAAACCAGAGCAAAGTGAGTGTTGCGATCTCTGTAAAGGGTATTTTCAAGGTGATCTCGACGTGTTTCTGGCAAAAAACTAATCCATCAGGGTGCTCCTTTAACATAGCAGGATTGATCCCGGTTCATGTTGTGCACGTGCCGTGTCACATGTCATATGTGTTTTATAACGTGAAGAGTGACAGCAGGTCAGTTTGAGCATGACAGTTATTAGGCCACACTGCGTGAGATGTGCGACCCTCTCTGCTTTCAAATGAAACCTCAAAACCCACCTGTACCTGTTCCCCCGTTATTGAAGATCATTTCCTTATTCCCTCCTGTTCCATCTTCCCTTTAGGTCTATTTCTCACACGTGTGTGTCAGTTATCTTCTTGTTCGTCTTTGTATAGCGTCTCTATTTGAATCGAATGCGTTGTGAATGTTCAATGTGTGTGTGTGCGCTTCGATTTGATTTCTATCAAGATTTAGCGCCGTATAAATATTTATTATGTTGTTGATTTAGCAGAACGAAGTTCATAGGGAAGGGAGTTCCAGATAGAAGGGGCCCTGAAAGAAAATGAACGTTCGCCATATGGCTTAGCATTTGTACGAGGGATAGAAAGGATACGTTTATCAGACAAGGAACTGAGTTGGGGGGGGAGGGGAGCACAGGTGAATGAAGTCAGAGAGGTAGACAGGTCCAGATGAGTTGACAGCATTGAAGCAGAGGCAAGCAATTTTATACTTAAATCTCGACTCGACTGGAAGCCAGTGTAATGTACGGAGGTGGGGTTTGATATCTATGGTCTGTACCAGGGGCTTGAAGGAATAACTGAGCTGCATTGTTTTGAACTGTTTACTCAGCTGGAGAGTTTGGGGGCAGCCTACCGGTAAGGAGTTGCAGTAACCGATGCGAGACAGTAAAAATGCTCAGACAAACTTGTACGTTAGACACAACCTCATGGTTACCATCCCCAGTCTCAATCACGTTCTTTCAGTTACATTAACATGATCCTCGGCCGATGCTAAACACCACCCCTTTCCAAAATGAAAGGCAGAATGTCGCTTCTCAGTGAACCATTTCAATGCGAACATGTGGGGGTGGGGGTGACTAAAGCAAGCTTACAAGATAGCCGAAAGCTGTTGCAGTGATCCAGCCTGAACAAATTGGACAGAGAGAGAGAGAGAGAGAGAGAGAGAGAGAGAGGCCATTTTGGTGATGTCATTCATTTCAAATATACAGTTCAGATGTTAACCCGTCTGTGAGTGTTGAAACTTGCTTTTGTCATATCTTCACAAGAGCTCCAACGCTGGGCCAATAGTAAGGTGTGACTATCCGATAACTGATTTAATACAGCGATCGTAAATTATGATAGTCTTTTTGTGATATTGGCAATGACTGCCAAGTTAGGAGGGGTTTGCAAGGGCTTCCTGGGTTGTTTTTGTTTGTTTGTTTATCTAGCGCTTATGCTTAAAAGATGAACGTTTGACAAAAACATCTTTATTCAAATACATCAATTCAGAAAACTGAACTGTAAAATATGAACGCGTGAAAAGGACTACGTTTGCTCTTTCAGGTGAGGTTGTCATTTTCGTTTTAATATTTACCTTTAAAAGAACTAGATTTATGACCAATAAAGGGCTATTTTCCCCTCTGGATTTGTTGTAAATTAGTTCAGGAAGGAGCGTACCATGTCACACCACTCCTCAGGCAGCTGCACTGGCTGCCAGTGCAGTTTTGTTTAGAGTACAAACTGGCAGTCTTTGCATTCCGCCACTTTGAACAGACCCTACCATCCTACCTCTCAAGCGCTCTCCAAACTTACACTCCTCGCTCACTCCGATCTTCCCATGCCAAACTGTTGAAAGTTCCTAAAGTGAATTTAAAGTCTTTTGGACAACGCAGTTTTAGTTTTTGCGCCCCCACTGTCTGGAACTCCTTGCCTGTTCACCTCAGTCACAACTCAGCACTTCCCGCTTTCCAAACCCAAATGAAAACTCACTTGTTTCAAAGAGCTTTCTCTCTCTAACTCTTTACATTAATTAGCTGATGATCGAATGAATGTGTATGTTAGCCCAATTGCGTGTGAATCAGTGAATGTGAGCGCCTTGAGTTTAATTCTAAAGAAAGGCGCTATATAAATACTATGTATTATTATTATTATTATTATTTTATTTTGTTATCTGTTTTATTTCTTAGGTATCTGTATAATATAAGACCATCCGCAAGCAAAACATCGGGTTAATGCACACACACACATACATGCACACAAATACACACGCGCACACGTCTATGCACACACATCAGACAGAGAGACAGAGACAGAGACAGAGAGGGAGGGAGAGAGAGAGAGAGAGAGAGAGAGAGAGAGAGAGAGAGAGAGAGAGAGAGAGAGAGAGAGAGAGACGCTGACACATTCATTGCTATAAAACCATAGACGTCGAGTTTAACAGCTGAATCGGACAGACCATCAGCTTTTTGTTGAAATACAATCGTGGTTTTAAGATAAGTCAGATATGTGGTGAAGACGTTTACACAGGAATGTTTAATCCACGTGTGGATATTTTAATTATATAGACTATTATAACAAAAATGTCTCTTCAGCCTTGTATCGGCATTGTATGAAGAAATAGACCAATGTTTCGATAAATCACGCCAGTTATTGACAGAAAACGCATTTTTACAGTAAGTTAACTATTTTTA
>CM065691.1:8424176-8436676 GCA_017654935.2 Phymorhynchus buccinoides
CCAGATTTAAAGTAGGGCAACACCCTGGCGTCTTTCAAGGGTTGTGGATAGTGGCCTTTTTCAATGCAAAGGTTATAGATGTATGTTAGATGTTCAGAAATGATTGGTGCAGCATGTTTCAAGATTCGATTATATAAATTGTCTAGTCCTCGAGATTTAGATCGATTTAATAAACACAATTCTGAGAAAACTTCATGTACACTAATATAATTAAAGTTAAGATTGGTTTTAATGTCTTTTGAGTCACAGAAATCTATTAACTTTCGCAAATTATTCTGTTGTGTGTTATCTACTTCAACAAGTTTGTCTGCAACTGTTGAAAAGTGTTTGTTAAAATCTTCAGCCGTTAAATCTGTTGATGAGCTATTCATAGACTTTGAGCTTTTACCAGATAACTGATTTATAGCTTTCCATATAGATTTTGTATCATGTTTAGATGAAATAAGTTCACTAAAGTGTTTCTTACTGGCCATCCGTTTCATCGTTGTTATTGTATTTCGTTGCTTTTTAAATTCTTCATCTTTTCCTGTTGATTGAAGTAATTTTTCTCGATTATTAATAGCTGCATCAATCTCTTCATTTAACCACGGTGGGTTTCCTTCTAACTTAACACGTCTAGATTTACATGGTGCATGTTTGTCAACCACAGGCAGAAAAGCGCTGTACCAAACATCAAGAGCCTTATCAGGGTTAGTATGTTGATAAACTTCTGAAAAATTAACTGAACAAAGATCGGACAAAAAAAGCCTCAGGGTTAAAGCTTTTATAGCAACGATAAACAATACATTTATGGTTACATCTTGGAATCTTTACACCTTTTTTTATTCCAGGTTAAGCACACTGGAAAGTGATCACTAAGACCATAAATGGGCACAGATTTTTCAACGATGTTGCTTGCATTTGTTACATAAATATGATCGATTAAGGTTTCAGACGTTAATGTTTTTCTTGTGGGGGAAATTACTAATTGGGTTAAATTGAAGGACTCCACAATTCTTTTCCATTTATTATTAGATTTAAGAAGATCAATATTAAAATCCCCAAGAAGTATGACTTCGTTAGAATAATTCAAAACATCTTCCATCATTGATTCAAAACTATCAAACCAATTACTACGTTCTTCAGGGTTTCTGTATAATAAGCCGATTACTATGGGCTTGCTTCTTTTAAGGCGGACTTCTAACCAGATGCATTCAATATTGTGTTTATCAAATATGGTCAATTGTTTGTAATTTACTGATTGGTGTATGTATCCTATAAGACCCGTTTGTAGTTTACTTGTTGCATCCTTACGTATTACGTTATATCCTGGTACTGTAATCACATTGTCATCAATCACTTGTGTGAGTCTAGATTCGGAAAAAACAAAAACGTGAAAACAGTTTCCAGAATTTGATAATACTTGAGGAACCTCTGACATTTTGTTAAGGAGGTGGCAATCATTCAAATATCCAATTTTGAAACCAGTTTTGGATAACCACTTTTGGTTATCCATACCTTGTTGCATAATATTTGAGATTCTCAAAACGTTACTATAGTACAAATAGCTTCCCCAATCAGGAGAAATACACAATGTGCTCAAAATAAGCAATATAAACGGTATTCAAAATAGAATAAAGAATAAAACAACAAATTTAGTCAAAACAAGTCAATTCAAATAAACAATCAATTAAGCGTAATATCGGCTTAAAAAACCCACAAATATCACACACAAGCACACACACACACACACACACACACACACACAGACACACAACTATCAAATCAAACTAGCACCAGTAGTGACACAGCAAGAGTTCTCCTAACAGTCGCTGTAGCAATCCTGCAAAATTAGTCAAATATAGCAAGTATAATATCATACACATTAGCTGACTATATAAGTCAATATATACTGCAAATACTTTTACAGCAAATCAGATTTAATGCCCCAAGTCCGAGTATCAGCATGACCATCAGCATGATGAGTGAACAAAACATAGCACATAACACACACATATAATCTCTCTCCTCTCTCTCTCTCTCTCTCTCTCTCCCATCTCACACCCTCTCTCTCTCAGAATTGTCGAGAAAGCATTTAGAGTTTCATCCACAAAGCAATATAATGTCCATGCAATAATCAGCGTACATGTTACCAGTTTCCTTCTGGTCTCTGGTTATCACGCTGGGACACATAAGCTGTGAGGCCAGGGACATTAATTGTTGGGCATATTCCCCTGCAGAGGAAGGTGGTGGCCAGCTACGTGGATTTTGTGGATAGCCTGGCTGGATGGGTGTGAAACCTGGGGGAAATTGAACTGGGCGTTGGGCAGTGTCTCCACTCTGAGCACTTTGGGGAAGGTAGGGGAATGGGAGAGGAACTCTGGAGTACAGAGACTCTGGAATGCCATAATTTGGGTATGGGAATGGAACAGGACAGGTAGAGAAGGCTGGAGGGGGGCCAAAATGGACCCGAGAACTACCACTAGCCTGAGGGGGATATGAATGGATCTGGGAATTACAACTACCTTGTGGGGGACCCAACTGAACCTGAGGATTACAATTAGCTTGTGAGGGTTCATGTTGTGAATTAAATGGAGTAACGCCACTGGATTCATCACTGCGTTCAGAGGTTATAGCACAGGTATTGTCAATGGAACGACCTGAGTTGTTGGGAACGATTTGTTGATTGTTTCTGGATGGCAGCTGAGGAAACACTCTGGTTGACGACAACTGAAGAGTGTCAGGAGAGCCATACATACCCTGTGACTGGGCTGATGATTTAGCGAGGAAACGAGAGTTACTCCTCATTACCCTAGAACTTGAGTGGCCAGGGCGAGTGGAAGAGAATGTATTGTATGAACCCATTACACCTGAGTTATCTCTTAATTCAGAGGTTGTGGCTTGGGGAAGAACTTGCTTAAAATTGAGGGCTAGACTGGCTGTCCCTCTTGTACTGGGGTGGGTGGTGTCTTTGTATTGGGTCTTTCGAGGGTATCCTTTCTGAGATACAAAGGAGTCGAAGTTATCGATCATATCTACATGCAGAAATGTACAACAGTCATATAAGTTCTTGTTGGATGGAGCTATAGAATTATTTAGTTGGTGGCGGCCAAAAGCAGGAAGGATAGAGCTAATAGCAATATAAGCCACTGGGAAGCGGTTTTTACAGTGAGTTATTAGCTCCTTCCAGGTTTCAGTAGTGGTGGGTCCAGCCGGACAATCATTGACCCCCACATGTAAGATGAGAGTGTTCACATGGGATTGTTCATCTAATTGCTGTAGCCAGTGCAAAACATCGACCACAGTCAGCCCCGGAATACAGATTTTAAACATGGGATCCTTAGGGGACCCCAGTCTTCTAGGATTAATAAATCTAATGACAGAGTCCCCTATCAATACAGTGGAGGCACCTTTGGGGATCGTTAGCTCTCTTAGCGTATCAAATGCAGAACACGTCTTTGACATGCCCTTTGATTTCTGTGAGTTTATATCTGTACGCTTGGGAGGTGTCTCTGGTTGAGCGGCATTACCTTTAGAAGAGGAGTTATGATGTTCACTTTCCAGAGACACCTGATCCCGGTTTATATTGGAAAGGGCATCAAAACGGTTTTTAACTGTCAAAGAAAAGATATCAAAAGTACTATCTGTTCCTGGTGCCAGACTCTGAGCGGAGTCTCTGACACTGCACGCACCTTGTACATCACATGTGGTCGGGAGAGAACCAGTCAGAACAGTCCCTGGCACTCCGGACTGAGCTACAGCAGGGGTGGGTGAACTGCCTTTAGGGGCAGAACCAGACTGGGCAGCCCCTGACACCAGGGACTGGACTAAGGGAGGGGTGGGTGAACTGAGAGAGAGAGAGAGAGACACGCTTCAACGCTTCAAACGCTTCAAAATGTTTTAATTGACATTGGCATAATAATACACCCTAATGTCACGGGGCATCTTTTTTTCCCCCGCAGCGTATGCATTATATCGTAACAAACAATAAGAATACAAACAAATAAATCAACAAAAGTGAAACTCATAACCATTATAGTAAACACAATCGTAATACATGACCAACTTATCCTGGTCAATAATTGCTTATCGAACTACTCAAATAATAATGGTAGTAATCAAATAATGTAAAAAGGTACAAAAACTAAAAGAATAGCAACAGATCATATAGCCAAATGATATTTGTAATTATTCCTAACCATTCAGCAGGAGAAGGTTTCTTTTTCGTAATGTAAAAGCTTCTGCTACATATTTTGCAAATAACAATATTAATTCATCATTTTTCCCTAAATGAATCGAGTTTTGTGGAACTTTCAATCATCTTGATTCTTGGAAGGAATTTGCAACAAAAATGTCTCTTCAGCCTTGTATCGGCATTGTATGAAGAAATAGACAAATGTTTCGATAAATCATGCCAGTTATTGACAGAAAACGCATGTTTACAGCAAGTTAACTATTTTTATCTCATGTCAGTCTGACACAGAGTTACGTCCCTTTGTTTAAATTTAAGCTAATAAAAAAATAATAAACTTTTCGAGTTTGCAAGCGGGCCAATATGGAAAAAGAAGAATTTCTTCTTGTTGCTGCATTATTTCTACCTTAAAAGAAGTCGTGACGGGTGTACAGAGGATTCAGTTTCCTTGCTTTCAAGCTGAAAATTTCATCTTTCAGACAGATCACTGATCGGCGGTGCGGAGTTTACCGAGTTGAAAAGCGTTGACAGAATAAGTTGTCCGCTCGCTATTTAAGTCCACCCCGCGCTAATGAACAGTGCCGGGCACAAGATGAAGCCTTATAGTGATGTTCTCAAAGGTTTTAAAAAACATCTACCGTGCCATTTTTGTCCTACATCCACCCCGGTAAGCCTACCGTCGTACCGATTTGGCGACATTTTGCCTCGCTTTCTTACAAAAGGAGTGGCTTCCCTTGCGAAGTGGAAACGATCGTCAAACGCTGAATCTAACAATGCTTTGCTCCACATTACTAACTTTATCAGGAAATCACTAATGTTTGCTTCGACGCCATAAATTTAAGCTTACGATGTTGCACACAATAATTTTTGTGGTTTTAAACTTTTTGAAAATCGTTGGGGAACAAAAATGTCTGCTACTGCGCGAGCCTGTCTCGCGAGATGACGTCATGGAAAGACGCCATTACTAAAGCGAAAATAGTTTATGTCCGATTCAAATACCAGTATCATGAAAACCCAAATATTTGAGTGTTTTTTCTTATAAAAACATATGCATAGTTTCTACAGGCAGTACTCGACTTTTGAATGCTATTCTCTCTCTCTCTCTCTCTCTCTCTCTCTCTCTCTCTCTCTCTCTCTCTCCTCCCCTCTCTCTCTCTCTCTCTCTCTCTCTCTCTCTCTCCATTTCTCTCTCTCTCTCTCTCTCTCTCTCTCTCTCTCTCTCTCTCTCTCTCTCTCTCTCTCTCTCTCTCTCTCCGTCACCATCATTATTTTCCATTTCAGAATGGCGGTTGATAAAACTGACAAGAATGTAAACGGTCGTGGTAGCGGGTTGACTCTCAATTCAAAACTTTTACAATCCGGATTAGTTGGACTTCTCCTCTTCTTCATACTCTCCGTATGCTACATCCTACAACACCAGAGGTCACTACCGATCACCATGCTTCACCTTTCTCCATTCCGAAACGAAAAGCAAAGCAGATCTCCAGAGATGTCGGCACCGGTTCCAGACAAGCATGGAAGATCTTCTTCCTCCTCTTCTTCTTCTTCTTCTTCTTCTTCTTCTTCTTCTTCTTCTTCTTCTTCTTCTTCTTCTTCTTCTCTTTCTGGTTCAGGGCAGAGCGGTGTTTCAGAGGAGGTGTCCTCCTTCATGCACTCTGTTCTGGGCCACCCCCAGTTCCCTGACCAGTGCAGGACTCACCGTGGACTGCCCCCACACAAGTCAGAGGCCAAGTGGGACTTCACCAAAACTGTGAGTACTACCTGTTAGACTGCGATTCGTTCGATACTCAATATTACATACAAAATGTCGACCATTTACATGCTTACTATTGCAGACAAACAAGTGAGGGGTCCGGGGTGTAAGTCGCACCGACAAACAAAAAAGGTAGTCTTTTGCTCTCCACATAGTGGATAAGGAGCATGAATTTGATGGCGTCTGTTTGTTTCCTTCTGTCTGTTTGGATTGTACATGAACCGTTAGACAGAATCGCTTCATGTTTTGCCTGGTCGTGTATCACCAATGCAGGAATAGAAGGGATCTGTGGACAAGCTATCACCGCGGTGACCTGGACCTTGAAGTGTGACCTTGAAACGTACGTTACTGCTGTGGGCATACCTGTCGCATCGTTGGGGGCAGAACCTTTGAACTTGTTATGTGGATGCATTGGCTAAGTGGAAATCGATCAACGTCAAGGCCAAGTTTAAAGTGTTTTAAGGAAACGTAAACCAAATATTCTCCAAATGAATACGGTGCCTGGTATGCCTAGATGTATATCTAATCTGCACGAGCACTGACCACCTAGTTGGCCTGTTGACTTGACAGCGCCTGAAAAACCAATTGTGTGCCTGCTGTCTGCAGGGGCAAAATCAATTTTAAAAGAAAAAATACGGGGTGGAGGACAAACTTGCCTCTATAGTTCAAACAACTACAATGCAGGCTCTTGCAATGAAAACTGTTAACAAATGACAAAAAGGAGGGTGGTGGTGGTGGTAGAGAGTTGTGGGAAGTGTGACGAGCATATTTGTTTTCATCCTACAATTATATAACTGTCAACAAAGCGACATATCTCCATTGGAAATGCTGGCCAACGCCTGACCCATGTCTTCCTCATTCCATCTCCCTTATCTAAAAACCCCCCAACAAAAAACAAACAAAAAACAATTAACAGTGTCGTCCAACTCTCAAATACAACAATAATAAAGATAAGTGTGTAGGCCTTTTTATCTTGGTCAAACAAAAGAAAGGAGACTCTTTATCCTAGTCGGCTTATATGGAACATGTGTTCCATTTTGCACCACCCTTTTTGTTCCAATCTAAACTAATCGTAGTCATAGAGAACCATGACATCGTACAGGCAAAGCATACGACATAGCAGCTTATGTTCAAAGTGTATGAGTAATTTAGTCCTTGAGCTGTCGTATGCGGGTAAGTTTGCACTGACTGCATCAATTAATCTTGTATATGGCATAACTGGATTACTGCATTAATTAGTGGCTTGGCATGAGAAATGTTTGTGAACTTACCGTTTTGGCGCGCCTTTACTTTCCGCCATCTTGGCTTGCATGGTAACCTCCCTTACCAAAATGAATTGTTATATAGTTAAATCGATCGTTTATGCACACAAATCTCGGAGAAAATGTATTGTTCCAATCTACACTCCGTTCCAATCAACACTTTGCCCTACGTTGGTAGATTGGGTCTAGGTCATCTGTGGCACAAAACATTGATTGGTTTGATGGATGGCCTTGATCTTGACTTCAGATCGTTGGTTTTTGAGAGGTGGCCATATTCTGAAAACTGATGGCAGAAAACACTGATACATATAGTTCTCGATCAGCATGATCTAGGAAATACATGAGGAGACCTTCTGAAGTTTTTTCACCTTGACCTTGGACATTCTGTTTGTAGTAGGGGAAGACGGGGTAAAAAGCGCATGTGCGGGTAAGAAGCCCACCCCAATTATCTCATGAAATGAAGCAAATTTCAGTCTCATTTGGCCCATGAGACGAGCGTTAATGTCTAGCATTCGTCTCATGGGCAAATTTGACTGACATTTTCTTTATTTCATGAGATAATTGGGGTGGGCTTCTTACCCGCCCATGCGCTTTTTACCCCGTCTTCCCCTACACCATTAAAACCATGTACATTATTGATTAGCTCTCAGGACAGGAAATAAAGAAGAAGTCAAGTCAAGTCAAAATGATCTTTATTGACGATAAAGGAATAAGCTAAACAAAGCGGGTTTTTTCATCCTGTCGTCATAAGTAAATAATAAACACAACTGAAGCTAACTAGATAGAAGGAAACAAGCGCGAAATCGCAATAGTTTGTGGCACGCGGTCTATTTTTACCACTCCAATCATGAGTCACCTCCCCTGGCTTTTCAATAATTTTAATCTGTAAGCCAGAATGTTATCTCTGCACCATTTCGTAACTTTTTATATCTTTTGGAAAACATTTAAAACTATGTATCCTACTTATACTCATCAAAAGAAGCACCGCATACTCGTCGTGTCTGTTGTAGTGTCTGTATTACGTATGTTTATTATTTTGTACGCTTTTAAAATACATCATTTTAAAGAGCGGCCTCAATTTGAAGTGTAGCCTCGATTTGACTCGGAGCGCAGGTCAAAACATAAAACTTGCTCCCTCACCATAAATTATTACCAAATTATAAATGCAGAATTAAATTTACTTTAGCCCTCTATTTCCTATATAAAATTCATAAAATAAGTTTCAGATAAAAAGTTAATCCCTGACTGGGCCTCCTGCTTCAAAAGAAGCACTAACAGAAAATAGGCCGGGAGACTCCCCAATCGACATTCATATTCATTTTAACGTTTTAATCGGTTGTCATCATTAAAAATGACATTCGCCGCGAAATAAATAATTAAATGTAAATAGTATGTCGGGTGTACATATGTAGATACTTTGCCTGGTAAATCTATTTTAAACCCTCCACACTGTACAGTAGAATGTGGGGGCCCACCACAGGGGCTCCACTTTCTCCCGTGGTAGCAAAAGTGATTTTACCCACGGATTCACTTATAAGGACAATTTTTTCATCTAACAACAAGAACATACACAGCGTAACGGTTTAGACACCACACTGAGGTTCTAGGTTCGAACCTGCCTGGCTCCGTTTTTTATTTTTTATTAAATTAAACCCACCACACACGTAAAAATCTTTACTCAAGTCAGCCTCATTATGAAGCCAAATTATTTCTTGTTCGCGATTTTAGCCGACCTTACATGACATTTTAAAAGTTTTTAACAATAAAGATTACATTTTTAACTTTGTGGTCCTGAAAATTTTAACTACAGCACTTGGAGCGGCCTTTCTCAAATAACATATTTTATAAGTAACGATTATAACATAGCTAACTATATTTTTTTTTATTGTGTGTCAACTGGTAGTCTGTAGAATGCGAGCTCGGAACCAACCAAGAGTAATAATCAAAGATGCTGAGATCCTCCGGGTCACTCCCCTCCTCCCCCCTCTCTTTACATCCCCAAGTAAAATCTCAATGCCCCACATGGCCGAAAGGTTGAAGAGGGCGTAAAGCATTATTTTCTCGCCTCGATTTGAAGTTGGTATAGGGTCAAGATGGTGGCCGGAAGTGCCAGAGTACTTAGTTGTTTTAATTTTTTTACATTTTTTATATAGAGGACACTACTTTTAATGTAGGTCAAGATGGCGGCTGGGTGGTCTCCCTTTTCTGGTTGCGCTATTGTCGCAAAACCTAGAAGATTAAAAATTGAACGAGCGTTGGTATGAAAGACATAATATAAAATAAATATTGTTATTTGTATCCCCATGTTCTGGGAACCATTACAAATTTATTTTTTCGTTGTGCTGGTCTCCCCCGTGTTGGGGTGGGTCTGCGGGGGGATGCTGACGCAGGGATGCCCTGCGTATCGCTCCTCTCGGCTGCCCCGCCCCCACAACGTGTGCTGAGACCCTCCGAACCCCCCCCCCCCCCCCCCCTCCCTCTTTCGTTGTTCCCAGAACAGTATGTAAATAAACGTTATAAAAATAAATAAAATTTTACCTTTTTAAAAATAATAGATAAATTATCCGCGATGTACATACTTCCCCTGTCGTTTTTTTCAGGGAAGTCCCTGGGGAGAGAGTTCTCTTCCCCGGTAGGATATTTTAAAATATTTTTATATAACAGGGCCTTTGCCCCTTGACTTGAATATACAAGTCAAAATTTTTGTAAATAAATTAAATAAATATTTGTATATACAACTTTTAAATATAATTATGGGCCATCGTTGGCTTTTAATAATAAAATAAATTTTCGAATTTTTAATCCCGTAGCCCTTAAATTTTAATCTAATGGTTTCGTTCAGGCCAGTCAAAATACATGAATCTTAAACATAAATTTATAACATTATACTCCTTTTAACACGAACTCTGGTTCCCAATACTTTTTGTTTGTGGCTCAAGCCACAAACCTATAACTCACTCTGTCGGTCGGTCTGTCGTTCCAAAATTGAAGCACATTTTGACAAAATTGTCGCACTTCAAATCGAGGCTACACTTCAAAATTAATTGAGGCCGCTCTTTAAAATGATGTATTTTAAAAGCGTACAAAATAATAAACTTATGTAATACAGACACTACAACAGACACGACGAGTATGCGGTGCTTCTTTTGATGAGCATAAGTAGGATACATAGTTTTAAATGTTTTCCAAAAGATATAAAAAGTTACGAAAGGGTGCAGAGATAACATTCTGGTTTACAGATTAAAATTATTGAAAAGCCAGGGGAGATGACTCCTGATTGGAGTGGTAAAAATAGACCGCGTGCCACAAACTATTGCGATTTTGCGCTTGTTTTAGCACGAACTTGCTTCCCAATCTTTTCAAAAAAGTACATTCTTACTTGCTATCTACCACAGAATATCAATACCCCTTTTCCATTATGTATGTTGTACACGTTCTGTCTATGTCTGTTTTGTAAATGTTTGTTCCTCATTATCACATATCCAACTAATACACATGTCCCATATGTGCCTACCCGGGTCGAGAGGACGTAAAACACCAAAATTTCTTCTTCTTCGATTTGAAGTGCGACAATTTTGGACAGACAGACAGACAGACAGACAGACCGACCGACAAAGTGAGTTATAGGTTTGTGGCTTGAGCCACAAACAAAACCCCGGAAAAAATCAATTCGCAATGACAAAATATGGAAAAAATACACATATGTTCCACAAACACAATGCAATAATCATATACAAAATACTGACAAAAGAAGATTAGTTTAAAACTTGTTGACCTTGACATCGAACCTTGACATAATAGAGTCAAGGCTCTTTACATTTTACAAAATTTAACGTGCACATAGAAAATAAAAGCAATACTTAATAATAGAAACTCGGGGTTATGCCATAAAAGAATATACATGCAAAACATGTAAGAACAGAGAGAGAGAGAGAGAGAGAGAGAGAGAGAGAGAGAGAGAGAGAGAGAGAGAGACAACTTGAACACTTGAAAACTTGAAAACCAGATAGAGAGAGAGAGAGAGAGGGGGGGGGGGGAAAAGTGAGTGTGTGAGAGAGAGAGAGATCGAGAGGTTTGTTTTGTATTTGTATAACACACACACACATGCACGCACACCGACACACACACACACATGCACACACACACACACACACGCATACACGAACGCACGCACGTACGCACGCACGCACGCACGCACGCACGCACGCACGCACGCACGCACACACACGCACGCACACACACACACACACACACACACACACACACACACACACACACACACACACACACACACACACACAGTGTATAAAAAATGGCATCACATATACATATGTAAAAAAGTAAAGCAAGGCAAAATAAAGAAAATAAACATCGACACGCGGACAAATGAAAGTATTGACAAATACTGAACAGCTGCAAATATCTTGCCAACACATTTTTTCAGCATCTGAAATGGATTCAACCAATCTAGTCTCGTATTAGAAAAGACGTGATTGATCATAGGGATCACAGATGGATGTTGTCGGCACCAATGGGCAACCTAGGACGATAAATTGACCGTCAGAGGGCAGTCCAACCGTTAGGGGCTTATCACGTGCTATTCTTAGTTGGGCGTAGTGAGAGAGAGAGAGAGAGAGAGAGAGAGAGAGAGAGAGAGAGAGAGAGAGAGAGAGAGAGAGGAGTCACCCTCTCTCTCTCTTTATCCCCAACTAAGAATATAGAGAGGATTAGCCCCACTCGAGCGTTATGCCACCTGGCGGACCAAAGAGCCAGCTAAGTCGCTCATTGACGTGTTGCACAGCTGGTGCACATTTAAAAAGCCCACACCATTTGATCCGTGTTCTATCAGATATGAGGGGCCGTATGCGTACAAAATATCTACTCTATTGTAGCTTATTCAATAGGAAAAATTGCTATTAAATGCACAAAAACCGTATTTAATAATGTCATCATCAATAGTAAATAGGAAAAGTAAAGAATCCAAAGTTAAAAAAGATTATTTTCATGACTATCGGTGTTTTTAAAAAATTCTTTAGTGCACTTTTCTATTCAATAGAACAAAAACAGTATTGAATAGATGCAAACTCAGTAGATTAGAAAATAAAACGCTAAAGTAAAGAATAGATTCCGAACCTGCACAAGCCATTCTTTATTGAATACCAAAATAATCTATTAAATAGTTTCAATATCTATTCAATATTTCTTATCATATCATATCATATGAGATCATATCATGGCACTATAGGCTTTTCAGCCTTTTGCCCTCTAGATTGGTTCTTTTTGTTATTTATATTGTATCGGCATTGCCGATCGT
>CM065691.1:8446676-8454176 GCA_017654935.2 Phymorhynchus buccinoides
CACCGATGGCTCTAGTGCTGCAGCCAAAGGGATGGGTTGACCTTTGGGGACCTTCCCCCAACGCCAGCTGTGTCCTCAAATCCCTTTTGGCCGAAAGAGTGGGGATGTACCTTGGGCAAGTCATCTCCGCTTTAACCCTTTCACCACCAATGTTGCATTTAAGCACCACAATGGTTTAACACCCATATCACTAAAAAGGCAACAAATCAGGACTTGTTATCTGAAGACCGTATTTTCATAATTTGGGGAGGTAAGGACAGGCCTAGTGTTATAAATTTCACAGATGAATTCCCAATATTGTAGATACCTTTTTTTTGTATCTACCCAGTTAACCCTTTCACCACCAACCATACTTCAGCCAAACATATCCATTAATTTTACCTGGGTAGAGAACAAAATCCATCTGCATCTTCTGTGACACATATAAAATAAGGTCTCTCCTTACTTCCTAAAACTAAGACAATAGGGTCTTTGGATAATGGACCCCAATTTGATGCCTTTTAGTGACATAGGTGTTAAATCACTGTGGTGCTAAAATGCGACTTTGGCGGTGAAAGGGTTAAAGTTAATAGTAGTTTTTTGGCTGAAAAATGGCTGGCGGTGAAAGGGTTAAACAGTTCTGGCCCAGCCCGCCGGAACAACATCCACCCTTTACGCTATCCGGCAGTCATGGTCGGAAACGACTGACGTGCATACATAGCTGTGTGTATCGCCTGTGACAGGTACGACTATACATAGGCCTGTACAGCGTGTTCATCGAGGACTGGTTGTTACGTTTTCCACGACAACAGATGTTGTTTATCCGGCTAGAGGACATGCACCGTGGTGTCGACATCATGCCCACCGTCTTCCACTTCCTTGGACTGGGTACATAATAATAATAATAATAATAATAATAATATAATAATAATAATAATAATAATAATAGTAATAATAATAATAATAATAATAATAATAATAATAATAATAATAATAATAATAATAATAGTGAATCATTTATATAGCGCACTCCTCCACCAAATGTGGAGCTCTATGCGCTTAGCAACAACAAATTTTAAAAGCAAGAAATTCAAAAACGAAAACAAGTAATCGCGCACACACATGCAAAATAGGCATGTATACACACACCACCTCCCACCCACACATACACGCAGGCACGCACGTACGCACATATCCACACACACACGCACTCACACACACACACACACCATTACCATCACCACCACTATGGCATTCCACGCGTAAAGAAAGTCACTTATTTTTCAATATCCTAAATAATACATTATTTAGCCAAACAGAGCATCACCCAGCCAAACAATGCATTCTCCAAGCATACAATGCATTACTTGCAAACATTTGAAAAAAAAGCTACATATAGTGAAGAAATTGTTTTTAACTTTTTTTTCTTCTCAACCCAAACAATTTCTACTCACTCGTAACTTTCCACATATTTTTGTACAACTTTTTTTTCCTTCTAGTTTTATATTACTGGTTGACATATTAGCCTGTAGTGGGTTCCAACAGCGAAGTAAGTGTTGTACAATGACATACTTCTTTTTTACATTTCTTTTTTGAAAATCGTGTTTTCTAGTTTAGCATCACTGGTTGATATAAGCCTGTTGTAGAGACAAACAATACATTGACAACTGTACAATACATTATTTTCTACAATTTTTGGGAACATCCTGGTACAGCTTAGTCTTTCGTGGAAGACTATGACTCTCTAACTAGGGGGCATTTTGCACTGGCTCTGGTGCTGCAGCCAAAGAGAATGTTAGCCTTTGGGGACCTTCTCCAAAGCCGCCTCTCGTCCTCGAATCCCTTGAGCCGAGAGAGTGGGGGTTCAACCTGGCTAAGACATTTCCAATATAAACACATTTTAGCCCAGTCCGCCGGAATAGTAGCTGCCTCCTCTGCTATCTGGCAGTCATTGTCGGAAACGATAGGCATACAAAAAAAGAAAGAATAACACAGTTTAACATTTGTAATGTAATTTGTTTTTTTAAGCGAATCGTTATCTCCCCCGTGGGGATACCGGGGGAGTCTTTTTTACAAATAATTCCCCCACCTTCTGAAAGTTCTGTGCTTGTAACTTCCTCTAATTTGTCACTTTCTTTGACTCTGACTTTTCCCTTTGCTTACTGTCATCTACTATCTTTCTGCCTTACTGGTCCATTCTTCTGCCATTTGTTTTCTTCTAAAACAAATCTTTAACAAAGACTTTCTCCATCCGAGGCGGACATGCTGGGCCTAAGTATCTCTTAGTTATGCGCATAACGGCAGCATGACTTATCTGCGCTCAATTTGACAGAGAACTGTCTGAGCCATCGATGAAGAAGAACAATCGTAATGACTTTGCTATAGGAGAGCTTAGGATAATACCAGAGTAAAGGATTAAGTTTATATGCTAGATATTTAGTACTTGTCTGGATTTTCTCTAATATTCTACTATTTTGTGCTTCGCTTTAGTTCACTGGGCAAATCGTTATGGTAATGTTGTCATTTTCATGCAATACCTTTGTTTCTTTGTTTAGTCTTCAAACCTTCTCTTTCCCTACTGCAAAACACGTAAACGTAGCATGCTGGAATGACACGATTATGCGCGAACTTGTCTAAGCAGCGTCATTTAAGAACATATCATCTTGTGTTTTCTGTTTGACCCTTTCTACAATGAAAATCATTAAATGTTTGTCTCTGTCAACAGAATATGACAACAACACCTTGCGCAATATCTCAAGGTTGTCAGCACGCAATGTGGGAAGGAGTTCCAAAAAACTGGGGCCCATGTGGCCAGAGACTGCACGGCTCTTGGAGGACTTTTACCGACCCTTCAACACCAGACTACAACACATCTTACAGGACAGCAGATTCCTATGGCAGGAGGAATAGAATTGTTCAACACCAGACTACAACACATCTTACAGGACAGCAGATTCCTATGGCAGGAGGAGTAGAATTGTTCAACACCATACTACAACACATCTTACAGGACAGCATATTCCTATGGCAGGAGGAGTAGAAGTGTTCAACACCAGACTACAACACATCTTACAGGACAGCATATTCCTATGGCAGGAGGAGTAGAAGTGTTCAACACCAGACTACAACACATCTTACAGGACAGCAGATTCCTAATGGCAGGAGGAGTAGAAGTGTTCAACACCAGACTACAACACATCTTACAGGACAGCATATTCCTATGGCAGGAGGAGTAGAAGTGTTCAACACCAGACTACAACACATCTTACAGGACAGCAGATTCCCATGGCAGGAGGAGTAGAATTGTTCAACACCAGACTACAACACATCTTACAGGACAGCAGATTCCAATGGCAGGAGGAGTAGAAGTGTTCAACACCAGACTACAACACATCTTACAGGACAGCAGATTCCTATGGCAGGAGGAGTAGAAGTGTTCAACACCAGACTACAACACATCTTACAGGACAGCAGATTCCTATGGCAGGAGGAGTAGTGTTCAACACCAGACTACAACACATCTTACAGGACAGCAGATTCCAATGGCAGGAGGAGTAGTGTTCAACACCAGACTACAACACATCTTACAGGACAGCAGGTTCCAATGGCAGGAGGAGTAGAAGTGTTCAACACCAGACTACAACACATCTTACAGGACAGCAGGTTCCAATGGCAGGAGGAGTAGAAGTGTTCAACACCAGACTACAACACATCTGACAGGACAGCAGATTCCTATCGCAGGAGGAGTAGCAGTGTTCAACACCAGACTGCAACACATCTTACAGGACAGCAGATTCCTATGGCAGGAGGAGTAGAATTGTTCAACACCAGACTACAACACATCTTACAGGACAGCAGATTCCAATGGCAGGGGGAGTAGAATTATTCAACACCAGACCAAGAACCCTATATAACTAGGACAGACTACTCCCACCCAAAACCTGTCCGCGCCAGCCCACCAACTCCTCTCCAACTGCGCGCGTTAAGCTGCTGTCTGCAATATTTCATTGCTCTATTCCACAGCTTGTGTTGCTCTTTTATTCCTTGTAAAAATGGCAACCCCGAAAGGTGGCAGTGCATGGTGTGCAGCAAACAAACACACACACACACACACACACACACACACCACACACACACACACACACGCGCGCGCGCGCGCGCGCGCACATGCACACACACACACACATTCATATAATTCATAAACATCAATGTAAGGGATATTCAAAAGTGTCCCAAATGACATATTAATTCATGGCAAATATACATTTGTAAGCAAGTACAATTTTTCATCAAATTTAGGTTGAACTAACAATATTATTGGAACATGATAATAACAATATTTTAATGCATTTCATTACATTTTAGGTGTTAATGACAAGTTGTCATTATTCATAAGGTAGGCCCTAATTAAAATATGATGTTTTAAATCTTCCAAGATTTGGTTCAGCATTTAAATAAATAAGAAGCTTATTCCATAAACAGCTACCAGAATATGAAAGGTTTGATTTACACAGTGTTATGGAGGGCAGTGGAAGATCAATTCTTCGACTGCCTAAACTCATTGACTGTGAACATATCACTTATTGAAGATGGTCAGTCCGTGTAAAATCCTATGCATTAAAATTCCTCTATTGAACAGTAGTTTGGATTTGGGTGGGAAAATATTTGAAGATGTATAGTCAGAAATGGTTACAGTTGATGACTTGTTTAATGTTACTTTAAAGGCACGTTTATGAGCGCTAACTAATGGTTTCAGTGAGTTGTCACTTGTCAAGTCCCAGAGGGTAGATGAATAATCTATGGCAGACTGAATGAATGAATAGAAAAACATTTTCCGAGCATGGAAGTTTAGAGAGTTTATTTTATTCAACTGATAAACTTTAGAAGCAATGCTTTTTGATATGCACATGAGATGACCAAGTTGAATTATAATCAATAGTTACTCCTAATAGTTTATTATTTGAAACCTCTTCTAGCACGTTATTATTTATGTACAAAGGTGGCAAAGTTGATTTAATATTTGGGCGTTTTTGTCTAGTAGCAATCAGCATAATGTTTTTTTCTTTTGAGTATGTAGGGCTAGGTGATTTAGGTGTGTCCATTTAACGAGTAGGTTTATGAGACACAGAGAGAGGGAGAGGGGGCGGGGGGAGTAAGTGAGATGAGATGGGGGGATTTGTCTACGTTAGTAGTAAAACTTTAGTAGATGGAACTGGTAGGAGTGTGGGGCAGAGAGTGAAAGATAATGACTATTATGTGCATTGTGCACAAAACCATTCTTTTGTTATGTTCGTCGAACTAAAATGTTTTGATATTGTTGTAAATAGTCTTGCTTCTCTCTTTAACACAAAACTTTCCTGATAAGAAAGAAAATGCCAAAAAGTAGTCCTACGTCCACCTCACTCTGCAAGGATGCTGATACTTTACCAAAAAACACCGAAGGCCTATGCTTGGTAGAAGCCACATTATCGTTTGTTTATCTTGCCTGCTTGGAAGCGGTTTGCTTGACATGCTATGTATAATTATCAATCATTTATAATTGAAACTTTCCATACTTTGGTTGCACATGTGCCTGTGTGGGCGTGTGCATGCATGCGTATGTGTGTCTCCGTGTGTTTGCCTGGTAAGAGGCATAGATTATAGTGGACGTTCATTTATGTATACATTATGATACACGTCAAAAGTATCTATCTGTTATAAGTATTGCCGGATTGAAATAGACACATGTGAACAACTCTTCATTAAGGGCACACACCTCCTCTCCAATGTCATCAGATACACCACCGCTTTGCTCTATGCAAGATACAGTGAAACACACCCACAAACTTCATTAAAATGTCCATAAACTTCTCTCGTACCCTCACCTTCTACCTCTCTGTTTTCATATTAATGCATCCAGTGCGACAAGCAAAGCACCCTTCTGTCCTTGTCTGTGCGTCTGTTTGTCCATCTCTGTCTGTGTCTTTCTCTCGCTCTCACTATTTGAAAAAAACCTATGCTGAATAATGTTTTGGACAAATCGTCCTGAATGATTTTGTACATTCGCTAAGCAGAATTATGCTTATTTTTGATTTTGCAGAATGGTAATGTAATAGAGTACGCTGGGTGAAGGTTTTAAGAGATGGAGTTGAATGTTGTATTAATATATTCTGTTAATTAAACTGTGTTGTTAACCGAATGTGAAAACTGTTTTGAATAAACTGCTTTCAATAATAGTTTGGGTCAACTCTTCCCATTTGTATTTTAACTAAAATTGCGCTGAATTGGGCTTCCTATTTAATGTTTTGTGTGCTCAGGATTCTATTATTTGAAAATTCAGTAAATGATGTTTGTTGATTTGTTTTATCAAAGACATACTTTGCTGAGATAATTGTAAATATTCGTTTAGTGCACTATTGTAACGATAATGTTCATAGATTGAACAAAGAAGGGCAGTGGGGAAATTTCGTTTAGAGTGATTGGTTGCTGTTTGAGAATTGGCTGATAGTTAGGGGCATGGAAAGCACTTATCAATTGTATCCGTTCATTTGTTGTTCAATATCTTATGAAGATTTTAAAGTATTCTTTACTCACAAACTGGGCCTTTGCATTTGAAGTCTCTTTCAATCTGTTTGTCAATTTGTCTCTGTCTCTGTCTCTGTATGTCTGTCTGTCTCTCACTCACTCTCTTTCACTCGCTCTCCTCCCTTTGTAACCCCATCACCATGACATGGGCATCATGGCCTGATGCATTAAACCATTCGAATATCTCTCCCCCACCTCTCTCTCTCTCTCTCTCTCTCTCTCTCTCTCTCTCTCTCTCTCTCTCTCTCTCTCTCTCTCTCTCTCTCTCTCTCTCTCTCTCTCTCTCTCTCTCTCTCTCTCTCTCTCGTTGGTTTCTTCCTTCTTTTTCTTATACAAATTTGTTTATGTGAACTTCATCAGTATGGGGCTCTCTGGCCTTGACCTGATTAAACATTCGTATTCGTATTCGTATTCTCTCTCTCTCTCTCTCTCTCTCTCTCTCTCTCTCTCTCTCTCTCTCTCTTCCTTCTTTTTCTCTCAAAAACGTGTTTATGTCCACAGTTTTTGTTTTTGGCCTTGACATTAAACAACAGTATTCGTATATTGTATTGCCGTGGTTTCCATGTCAATCAGACTGTGTTTTAAGTTCTGTTTGTTTGTTTGTTTCTCTAGCCCTCATCCCACTAACCTCTCAAAAACGTGGTCATCATTTTTGTTTTTAAGTGACAAAAACAACAGTGCATTGTATTGCCGTGGTTTCAGACCAGACTGTGCTTTAAGTTTGTTTGTTTGTTTGTTTATCTAGCCCCCATCCCACTAACCCACTTTGAAACGGACAAACATGCCTGTTCAAGTAAACCATCTCAGACTCTCAGACTTCTCTCCTCTCTCTCTCTCTCTCTCTTGAAAATGAACTATGATGACGAATCTATCAAATCCCTTGCTAAATATATATTGCAGAAGCTTTGAATATTAGAACAAAACAAACACAATTACAAGAAGAACATGGACAAAACA
>CM065691.1:8456676-8484176 GCA_017654935.2 Phymorhynchus buccinoides
CATTGGTCGACAGCTGCGCCGTGGTCGACGAGCATCCCCCTTCACTCTATGCCTGAAGAAGCTGTACCTGGTGTGGACTATCTTGAGGACACATACATTGGTCGACAGCTGCGCCGTGGTCGACGAGCATCCCCCTTCACTCTATGCCTGAAGAAGCTGTACCTGGTGTGGACTATCTTGAGGACACATATATTGGTCGACAGCTGCTCCGTGGTCGACGAGCATCCCCCTTCGCTCATGCCATGTGGAACGTCCGAGACAGAGTGCAGGAAGGACTTCCTCGCACCAGCAATCACGTGGAAGGCTGGCATCGCCGTATGCAGTCTAACGTGGGAGCCTACCATCCTAGTATCTGGCATTTTCTGGATGTATTGCGACGTGAGCAATCCCTCAACGAAGTCATCATGACCCAGATATATGCACTAGCTGGACAAGCGGCTCCACCACAACGCGGCAAATACATTACAAGGCCATCACCGAGCGCTTAGTTAGAGTTGTGGCCGACTATGGCAACCGCCCTATCTTGGACTTTCTACGAGGTTTTGCACACAACATACAGATGTAGATTATATGACGAACATTTTGCCTTGTATATAATTGCTGGTATACAACTGCCTTGTATATAGAAATTAGTCCATAAAATTTAAAATAAAATATTTTAATAATACACACCTTTTTTATTTTTCACTATATATATATATGTTTTCCGGGGGGTATTTGTCCTAGGGGGGTAGTTGTCCAGGGGGTGACTATCCGGGGGGTACTCGTCCTGTAGCTGTAGTTGTCCTATAACCATGTGACCCCTATAGCGTTTGAACGGAGGGACCCATGACCCTCACATTTTGCATGCGGATAGGCAGTGAGAATAGCGGGACCAAGTTCGAAAGTGAAGGTCATTGGTTAAGGGTCAAGGTCAATGGAGCCGAAAATGCTGCCACGCGGCTGGTGATACAGCGTTATCACGCTACTAGAGTTGTTTGTGTTGTTAATTATTCTGACGCATGAATACGAACGTCAACGTAGCGAATGGAAAATACAGGCGTTGGTAGTAGATAAAGAGTTACAACATGAGTCTGTATAGAGCCAACCCTTTTTGAGGAATTTATCCTACGCACACCCAAACGACAGTATACACCGCCCCCCCCCCCCCCCCCCACACACACCCCTTCTCAACCCCAGCATACATAAACATGCACATGCTCTAGCACACTCAAAACTAGCACACTCAGATGAAGGCCTACACTACATATGAAACTGAAACGCACTTTGACACACACACACACATACGTACATACGCTCGCGCCCGCGCGCACGCACGCACGCACACGTACACACACACACACACACACACACACACACACACACTGCCACACACTCTGTCACACACTCAAACACACATACGCGCGCGCGCGTGCGCACGCACGTACGCACGCACACACGCACACGCACACGCACACACACACACACACACACACACACACACACACACACACGCACACGCACACGCACACGCACGCACGCACGCACGCACACACACACACACACACACACACACACACACACACACACACGCACGCACGCTCGCAAATACTTTAGGAACGTGAACGTTCAAAAACGCATCTTCTGATAAAATCACTCCAACAATTCTGAGAAATAAGTCATTCTGTTGCGCACACTTGTAGGCCTACAACAGAAGGCCAACTAACACGGTGAACTGGTTTGGTTTCTTCTACATTTTTACGGAGCACAACAGCCTAGTGTAGGCCTATATCCTCGTTAAATTGAGTTTGCTTGAGGCGGTAGAGTGGCTCAAGGGCAACGCATTAGCTTCGTAAAGCAACAACATGTAATCTGAGATCGTGCCTGGTCGCAGTGAAAGTTGTTGTTTTTCCCCGCTCATTTTTCACTATAGCCCTTATGGTCTGATCGCTAAGTCTTTCTGATGAGACAACAAAATCCGAGACCCCGTGTGCCCATGCACTTCGCACACGTTAAAGAACACAATGGCAACAAAGGAGTGCGTGCCCCCCCCCCCCCCCCCCTCTCTCTCTCTCATATGTATTTTGCCACCACTTCAGTAAGGGGGCTTAAGGCTTAACAGAATAACATATTCACCTTCTCATTGTATTCTCTCTACCCCACCCACTCTTTAAGATGAGTGAAAGTATATAATTATGCAAGAGACACTGACATAACGTCGGTGAAATTCAAAAACCTCGTAACTCGATTTTCTTTTTATAGTTAGATACATACTCAGCTCTCTTAATTTGTCCCGCCGCCTTCCAGCAAAAGGTCGTATCTCTAACGACTTTCTATCTGGGGTAAAATTAATTAGGTTGTGTAAATGGAAGAAAAAGTCGCAAGTCCCAAATTCAGATTTAGTTAAGGACAAAAACCCCGTATTTTCGTTCTTTTCAAGTATTTATATTTAAAAAAAAAGTAATTTTAACAAAATGCAGGACTAAACTCGCAATGTCTTGAACAACATAATTCATCATAGTTAATCAATTGTGGTAAACGCGATTAATTTTTAAAAAACAAATTAATTTTTTCTCAAAACTACCAACATTGAGATACGAGGTTTTTGAATTTCACCGACGATAATCTAATCCAGTTGCAAAATACTATGTCACACCAACTATCCTGTAAACAGTTCGTAAGAGTGCAATGAAAATGGGCCATCAGAATTGGGTATGGGTCGTGCGGTATGGGAGTCCACGTTCTGAACAAATGAGTTTAGGGATTGGGATCATAGATGTCAGGAATATAGGAAATCAACATGCTTTCTTTTTTAACCGAAAGGGAAAAGGCAATAAATAATTGCTTTAAAAACTCGAACATAACTGTTAATCCTTTGCTTTGCACGGATGATAAGTTTGCGTTTCAGTGCAAGTCAAGTGCATATTTAAAATGCCAGATAATATACCATGTTACTTCACGAATGGATTTTGAACTGGTAGGTTGATATGATTGCTAATATCGAGGGGTGAATGCCAGAACTGTCTATCTGTGTTCTTTATTCCTTTTGAGATAGACCGTTCTGGCAGGCACCCCTCGATATGCCCCCTGTTCCCCTCTTCTACATTTCCTGTTGACAGCCAAGCGAACATATGTGGTGGTGCATGGGAAAAACCGACATAAGTCGGTCAGAATGTTTTGAGCAAAAGCCAAAAATAGTCAACAACCCTCAAAATATCAATTTTCTATTTAGGGCATATTCATGTCCATTTGTAAGTATTATGCCAGTATCCACAACATAAAAAACAATTTTGAATGATTTCTTTGTTTATTTGATCACTTTCTAAATCAAGTCAATAGAAACAAAGAGCCAAAATTACACCTTCTATGCCCGGTTTCTGCAAACAATCTATTTCAAATGCCAAACTTCACAAATAATTATAAAACAAAAAACTAGACAAGATAACTTAATTCGGTTTTCTGTGAATTAACAATGAATCTTTGATCCACCGTGAAAAATTACAATCTTAGTTCATGCCAAAATTGCATTATGTCTGGTTTTCCCATGCACTGTCACATATGTTAAGCTTTGTCTGATGCGCAAATATTTGAACGATTCGATTTCAAACCGTCTTGCCTTCACGTGAATTGTGAACATATTATAGCAATGTAGTAACTCTGTACTGGTTCAGTTAAAAACGAATGACCAAGTCCCCACCAATAAAACCAAATATTGGTGCAGCCCCCATCGAAATAGTGACGATTAATGAAGATGAAAAATGCAAACGCTGTACAGTAGAATGATCCCGAGCTTTCAAAGCGAGTTACTGCAAACGGTCATAGGGGACTATTAATTACTAACGCGGTGACACACTAACAGCTAGAATCAGAGAAAATAACTGATACAGCGCAAACATCCGCCAAGAGGCAATTTAGTTTTGAACTTGCTTAACTCCATCTGACAACACCGGCTGTAGATGAAATTAGTTAATACGAATCTTGACAAACTCGTGCACAAGAATCCAGATAAATACCAATAGAATAAACACAGGAGCAGTGACAAAGGCATACTTTTAAAAAGGGAAGTAAAAAACAACGAACTATAAGTAAATAAACAGCCACAATGTAAGCCTGGGCCTGTATTCACGTTGAGATAGCATGAGACTTAGCATGATGCTAACTTAGAAGCTCTTCCAATGTCCTATAGGATTTAATAGGACTTTTGGAAGAGCTTCTAAGTTAGCATCATGCTAAGTCTCATGCTATCGAAGCTCTTCCAATGTCCTATAGGATTTAATAGGACTTTTGGAAGAGCTTCTAAGTTAGCATCATGCTAAGTCTCATGCTATCTCAACGTGAATACAGGCCCAGGCATCTATAGTTTCTTCATCCACGTCACACATTAATTCTCGAGGTTTAGAATTTAATCCATACAAGGAAATACAATATTGCGTAATACTGACAGCCCATAATCTTGTCCTATGCGTCTAGCTCTCCAATTAAGATTTTTTTAGAACTATTTATTATTTCTCAAGCGGACATAGAAATTATTTTTGGACATGCTGAAAATATACCAAGGCGATAAATAAAATATTACGTATTCGAAGGATATAATCCAGATTAATTATATCATCAGCATGAAAGTTCTAAAGACGAAACCTAGTATATAAAAAAAAGTTTGATTAAAATGCATTCCTTTATTTTAATTATACTGTAGCCAAAAGGGCAGAAGTGCAAACACACACTACGACAAAGGCAAGATTACATTTAAATGCCTTGGCGGGCGTACCTTCGTTCGTGATGACAAATGTGCGTGCGTTAGTCATCTCCATTAAGCAATTATCTCATAAAAGTTTAACCAGCTCCAAACGTTGTTTGTTGAGGGAAAATATTTCCATGGGAATTGTTCCATGGTTGTTCATGACGACGACGATTCTGACGCAAGATAAAATAACGGTTCCTGTAGTAAACAACTCGCGACGGGAATTTTGATTGCGTAGGCTGCATCTGATAAATTGAAAACAATGCCTTTTTTTGGTTCTTGTCTATACTGTAGGCAGGCATACTTAATTACATTTGGTTGTTAATTGTGCCCAAACAATGATTTTCAGATAGCAATTGCTATTCTAAAAAGCTTGATTTGAATCTGTTTATAGTTTATATGCCCTTACCGCCAGACGTCTTCGCGCATTGAGCTAGGTACCCTTAGCATCACACTATGCTTTTCAATGTAACCCATACCAAGCTTTGTAATTAACCAGTGTCTTTGTATCCGAATTTAGTAATCAAAATGTAATTGATTATTAAATTCTGACCTTTTATGCAGGTGCAACAAAACTTGTTCTTCGTAACTTTCTGTGCAAAGCCTTTCAAATGTAGGACAACATCAAGAAAGGAGAAAAATAATGTAGTTATTGAATCTGGGTGGCAGTCAGTGCAAAGCCTCTATTGTTTATGTTAATGGGGGAATGGGGAGGAGGCCCGGGAGGGGAAGAAGGTAGGGGCCGTGAACCACGACTTAAAAAAAAAGTCTATACATTAACCCTTTCACCGCCAAAGCTGTGTTTTAGCACCACAGTGATTTAACACCTATGTCACCAAAAGGCATCAAATTGGGGTCTATTATCCAAAGACCCTATTTTCTTAGTTTTGGGAAGTAAGGATAGACCTTATTTTATGTATGTTACTGAACAATCCCCAATACTGCAGATAGATTTTGGTCTCTATCCAGGTAAATGTAATGGCCATTTTTGGTTGACATATGGCTGGCGGTGAAAGGGTTAAAGTCATTCAGATTAAGCGACCAATATAATCAGAAAGCCACAACCAAACGAGTGCAAAACTCCTTCATAAAGTGAGATAAATATGTTTTTGGTATTTGGTATAATTATTCTAGTCAGAGACTTATCTCTGTGAAATTCGGGCTGCTCTCTCCCGGACAGCGCGTCGCCGCAAAAGCAGCGCCTACCCATTTTTTAATGATTATTTTTTAAATATATTTTTTAGGGAGGGGAGGGGGGTACACATTTGGAAAACCTAGCTATATAGCATATGTTATATTTTCTTAATTAACCCCTTGACTGCAAGAGAAAATTAAAGAACAAATCATTGGACAAATCATGCCATAAAAAAGACAACTGATAGAGCCAATCTGGCAAAATGGTCTGGGGATATAACTCTCTTGACTGTGTTAGAGCAAAAGCCAGCATATCAGAGTTATTCGTCTTCATCTGATGACGTCATCAGTGATGGTATCAAGTCAGTACGTGATACGTCATACGGCAGTCAAGGGGTTAACGCTATTAACAATCAAGCAAACTAGGAAACAACAAACAAACAACATTAATGAGTAAGTGTCAAAACAAAGCAAACGCCATTAGCGAAGGCACTAACCCTACACATATCGAAATTACTCAATTCACTACGCACCCCCGTATTCATTTCACTAAGCGGTCCATAAATCAGCACTTCGCCATCAAAGTCCGCCCTGTGTGAATGTGTGAATAATAAACGAAGATGCAAAAATCTATGTCAGTGATGGTACCGTATTGCTTTCATCAAATGGACCAATCCAACACTAATTGAAGGGAAGGAGGAGGGGGAGGAGGAATGAGCGGACGGAAGGGGGGGGGGGGGTGAGGGATGGGAAGAGAGGATGAATGAGAGTGGTGGATGGAGGATACGAAGGGTGTTGGAGGTAAAGGGGAGGGGGGAGGGGAAATAAGGGCAACCGCAAACGTAACATGTGGACAGTCTTTTCGTGAAAAAAACAATAAAGCGTATTAAGATTTGAAGTGGCGATGATCAAACATTGATTGTTAAGTTGAGCCCCTTGACCGCGGCATCAGTAGGATTAGACCGCACGCGCATAATACGCGCAAATTCCGTGCAGAAACCCATCCGCAATCCGTACAAAAATCTGGAAGTATGCAATATGAAGCTGTATACACACACACACACACACACACACACACACACACACACACACACACACACACACACACACACACACACACACACACACACACACACACACACACACACACACACACACCTAGTCTATCTGTGGATCAGGGGCTTTCATGTAGATGCTAAAATGTGTCTACCTGTGGCACAGGGGCTTTAAAGATAGATGCTAACATTAGTCTACCTGTGGATCAGGAGCTTTAAGGGAGATTTGTTTACATGTGAATCAGAGGCTTTAAGAGAGACGCCAACATTAGTCAGTCACACACACACACACACACACACACACACACACACACACACACACACACACACACACACACACACACCCCTAGTCTATCTGTGGATCAGGGGCTTTAATGGAGATGCTAAAATTAGTCTACCTGTGGATCAGGGGCATTAAGGGAGATGCTAACATTAGTCTACCTGTGGATCAGGGGCTTTAATGGAGATGCTAACATTAGTCTACCTGTGGATCAGGGCCTTTAAGGGAGATACTATCACAGATAGCAATCAAGAGGCATCATCCTCATGACGAATGTGCATTGCGGCCCTTCCCAGTCGTTACATCAAACTGTGTTTTGTTGCTTGATCAGAGAAAGATCCCCGCATGGTACATAAAAGGGAAAGGTATGTGTGTGTGTGGGAGTGTGTGTGGGAGTGTGTGTGTGTGAGAGAGAGAGAGAGAGAGAGAGAGAGAGAGAGAGAGAGAGAGAGAGAGAGAGAGAGAGAGAGAGAGAGAGAGAGAGAGAGAGAGAGAGAGAGAGAGAGAGAGAGAGAGAGAGAGAGAGAGAGAGAGAGAGAGAGAGAGAGAGAGAGAGAGAGAGAGATAACGTAGTTATAAGAAATTGGTGATTTAGATCGGGTAACATCAATGGCTTGACGTGTGTGTGTGTGTGTGTGTGTGTGTGTGTGTGTGTGTGTGTGTGTGTGTGTGTGTGTGTGTGTGTGTGCGTGTGCGTGTGTGTGTGTGTGTGTGTGCGTGCGTGCGTACGTGCGTGTGCGCGCGCGTGTGCGTGCGTGTGTGCGTGCGTGTGCGTGCGTGCGTGCGCGTGCTTGCGAGTGTGTGTGTGTATTGATGTGCATGTAAGTGTACGTAGGTGTGTATATGCAAGTGTACGTTTGCAATAAAAAAAAGAAGTGTGCACGGAAGTACATAACATTGATACTTTAAATAATGCTAAATTTCTGTTTAAAAAACATATATCTCATAACAACTATTCCCGTCCACACAGTCATTTCTTAAAACCAAACACAAAACAAAGCACACACATAAACACAACCCCCCCAAAAACCCGCAGAAGTTTGCTCTACATATTACACACCTACGTTTGACAACAATCAACGTTTAAAGGTGGACCCTGGCAGATGAGTTTTTGCAAGAAACACGTCGAGATCACCGGAAAGACGGGCTTTGTATAACATTAAAAAATAAAACATTTTATACAGTTTATTCAAAGGAGTTTCGCTCACAACAAAGGAAATAACTCCTTTTGGGGTTTTTACTGCACTAAAAAAAACACACACGCTTCAACCACAATGAGTGACCTCCACCCACCCCATCCAAAAATGGCTTCTCTCTCCGGCATCTCCGCCAATGAGGAATCGCCGTTTTGACGGTTTTATGTCTAGGAAGCCAGAGCAAAGGCTGTCTTTCTGGTGATCTCGACGTGTTTCTTACAAACACTCATCCGTCAGGGTGCCCCTTTAAACATTAGTTACTCGTGACACAGTTGTGCAAAACGTTTGTTAATTAAGCAGTCTTTCCCTCCGCTAATGAGATACTGGACTCCAAAAGCTTCTAAAGATCAATGATGCAAGTCTACAGAACGACGCAAAGGCCTAGCCACACTGCATACGATTTGACCCCAATACGACACGATTGTGACGATGTCTGTGAGTCATGATTCACGTGAAATGCTTCCGTCTAAAAATAACTACTATTTTCCTTCACTATGCTCATGTAGACTGCAATACACGAATCAAATATAATGCCCGGTGCAAAAATATTAAGATATTTTATCAGATTCGTGTAGGGGAGACTACAAATATAGTGAGCATAACTAGTAGGATTTCATCAGATTTACTTAGAAAGTAGAGTCAAAAAGCCTAATGTCATAAAGAGTGATTACTTCGCAGCCTACACACCTTGCAAAGAATGAAGCCAACTTTCGTACTTCCCACCTGGAAGGTGAAAAGGTGTTAAAGACCCACCACGTCACGTGTCAAAATTACGGTTTTCACGTTTTCCCCTTCTTATGGCTGGTAAGAAATCTTAAGAAATCTTCCTAGCATAAGAGGGAATGGGGCACGTGACGTGGGGGGTCTTTAAGTATGGCAACAGAGGCACGTGAGTGAGTTCACAATAATCCCCACCTGTCGTGTAAGTGAAAAAGTGGGAGTACAAAAAACCCGGCTTCAGTGAGCTGCGGACTGCGAACTCTTTGTATATCCAGGCTTTTTTTGGTAGAGTTTCACACCAATCATGCCTCACATATGTCGAAATCGGATCGTAGTGAATCGAATCGTATGCAGTGTAGCCGGCCCTTAAGCTAGAGTGGAAGCAAATGAGATATGGCTTGATCATCATAATCCACTGGTTGGAGTGGGAGCTCATAAAGAGCCAGCCACACGTCCACTAAAATCGCACGACTGTACGATACGATTCTATCACATGGTCTCGAAGCGGGATTCACATGTGTTCTTCGATACTATGATCGAATCGTATCGTACAGTTGTGCGAGTTTAGTGGACGTGTGGCTGGCCCTTAGCACCAACGAGTTCCCCAGAGACTGTCACTAATAACGTTGTTTGTCAGAGAACAACGGGTGTCCACCGTTAAAAGGGACCAGCAGACCAGTGATTTGTCAGTCACCTACTGATACACGTTGTGTGTGTGAGCTCTTGTGTGATGGTATTAGTGTCTGGGACTTGAGGTTGGTTTGTTAGATTACCCACATCGTCTGGAATTGATTCGTCCCGAGTTGAGCCAACATACTGGAATGCTTCAGCAAAAAGAGGAAGAGAAAAAAACAACCCACAACGTATTACACACTGGTTTATCTTTAATCGACTTCTTGTTAATGTTTCAACAACGATCAAAAAGAAGAAAAAACATGATTTGTTTTAAACTGAAAAGATGTACGCCGTAAACTAATACGTCTTTCGTAAGCGTCGAGAATATGCTTTATTATTAACAACGATGAAAAAAGGATAATGATTTGTTTTGAACATGGATCAAAACAAGGCGAAAACATCTCTGTGAGAAAGGAACAAAATGTGGACACACCTGCCCCCAGACTTTGGACTATTGATTCAACACACGTTTCTGTGTTAATAAGCGTCGAACAATGAGAAATAACACCAAACTGCCATTGAAATCCAATCAACGAAGCTTTGGAACATTTTTGGTGCAGCCCTTGATTAGGAGCAACTGTTGAGGAAAAAACATAACAAAATGTTGTTTGATAAAATACTGCCTATGTTCTTCTGTGTTGTGCTATTTTGCTTCATGTGTTCAGCACAAAATGTATCAGATGCGGTGTCACAAACGACAGACAACAGTAGTGTTAACATCACCGAATCCCTGCCACATACAGATACGAACACAAATATGTCTACAGTCTCAGGAAGTACCATTGATGCAAACCCAAACACAGACAGAAACACCACTGTTTCTACCATCTCTACAAGTCCCATCGGTCCAGCCAGTCCAGCTGACACTACAACCAAAGACAATCAGACCTCGGGTATAGAAATGACCATTGGGCTCGATGGTAACGACACAAATAATTCCTCCGTAGGCGAGCAAGGAAGTAGCACAAATGGAGAAAATAAAACATCCAATCCTTCTATAACAGAACACACTACAACCTTTCCTATCCACCTGGAAGAAATGAATTTCACTTTAGTGGAATTTCCTCCTATCTTCGTGCAAGAAGAAAGTTTCTTCCATCACGAAATCACTCCACCTCCACCCCAACTTGTGGCAGTATATGTGGAGGCATCACCGTTTGAAATGGTGGCTGACAGATTTCCAGACTTCGAATCCCAGGCTGTGGCACTGCATGCTGAACTCTGTGGCACGCTTTGTCACTTTCTCTACGATCAGATCAGATATCCCACAGCTCGGCACTGTTCTAAGTGCTTCTGTGACCATCTGTGCCATGTGTATGGAGACTGCTGTCCAGACGTGCAGTTACTGGACCACTTCGCGATAGAATCTTTAACGTTTCCCTTAACGTGGGAAGAAACTAAAGAACTGACATCGGGAAGGTCGGTGTACACCTGTGAGATCAGTCATCTTAACCCCGAGGAAGATGAAGGCGATAATGGTAATTATTTCTCCATGGTCAATTATTGCCCGAGAAACCTCAGCTATTCACAAAGCAATGCTTCTGAAGAGGAGACTTCTGACGCAGACAGAGAACGTCTGGAATATCAGTGTGAGAACAGAGAGGGGTCTGTTCACTGGCACTACCTCAGGCCCTGGACGTCTGACGATGGAGTGGTGTACAGAAACCAGTTCTGTGCCCAGTGTCACGGCCAGGACGTGAACAGTCTGACAGCCTGGGGAACCAGTGCCACGTGCGATGCTGACCTCTTGCGTTCTGTGTCTTCAATTCAACGTAAGTATATTATAAACAAGTAAGGCAAAGCCTTCAAGGCTCACTCGCGTTGCATCTTAGGTGATAGGTCAAAATACCAGATTGTTTCCTTTCAAATAAAACCCATAGGGGAAGACAGGGTAAAAAGCGCATGGGCGGGTAAGAAGCCCACCCCAATGATCTCATGAAATTAAGCAAATTTCAGTCTCATTTTGCCCATGAGATGAGCGTTAATGTCTAGCATTCGTCTCATGGGCAAATTTTCTCCTGCAATCTGACTGAAATTTTCTTTATTTCATGAGATAATTGGGGTGGGCTTCTTACCCGCCCATGCGCTTTTTACCCCGTCTTCCCCTACTACCAAAAAAATACAAAATCTTCGATTCGCATATTATGTAAAACATACACAAACAAGCAAGTGACTGTGTGAGTGAGAAAGATGCTTCTAAGAATGACGTCATTTTCTTCACATCACAAAATGACATAATTTCTTCATGACGTCATATGTTTCTTTACATCACAAAATGACATCAATGCTTTATGACCTCTCAGGTCTGATTGTAACTTGTGTTCTCCTGCACTCTGAAAAGCATACATGTAGTCTTTCTATTCTGACTTCTAAAGTTAACAAAAATAGTACATGTGTAGTTAAGGTTTAAGTGCACGTGTTGTTAAAGTTTTGAGATCACAGACTACATACATACATATATATATATACATACATACACACACACACACACACACACACACACACACACACACACACACACACACACACACACACACACACACACACACACACACACACACACACACACACACACACACACACACAACTGAACAGGCAGAGAACATAGACTCACTCGTGTTAACTTCATTAACACGAGTGAGCCAAAAACCAACAAAAAACAAGAGGCCGAGCCTTCAAGGCTCACTCGGGGGATGGGGTGTGTTTAAGTACAGGTTGCCAACAAATAATGACTTTGAGATTGAGGGTCGTAAACATGAGGGTGTGTGTGTGTGTGTTTTTTAAGTACAATATTGTCAACAAAAAGATGACTTTGAGATTGAGGGTCGTAAACATGAAGGGCGTGTTTAAGGTACAAGATTGCCAACAAATAATTACTTTGAGATTGAGGGTCGTAAACATGATGGGGGTCTTTAAAGTACAATATTGCCAACAAATAATGACTTTTAGATTCAGGGCAGTAAACGTGAGGGGGGTGTTTGAGTACAATGTTGCCAAAACATAATGACTTTGAGATGGAGGGTCGTAAACATGAGTCGTAACTTAAACACTACAAATGAAACTATCGTTAATGGATACAACTAAATACAAAAGGAAATAAAAAGTGCATTTGCCCAGAATCGAACCTGGAACCTTTGGCATGAGAGACAGTCTGACGCTCTACCAATGAGCTATAGAGGCTTTCAGTGTTGATGAGTTTCTTGCTAACTCATGTCGCCTGTTGAATAAAAAGGTCTCTAACCCACTAATCTAAAATGTTATCTGTTCGTTATCTGCTTACAGTGTTGTTTTAAGTATTTAAATGTTCAAATCATTATTGTTTGAAAGCTTGCTTAAGTTGAGCATTTCAGTTCAGAGTTGTAACTTTTACACTAAAAAGGTGTCTGGCCTTGCTAAACCCAGGTCGTAACTTCTTTCTGTTATCTTCTCTTTTATTGTAAAGTAAGTTTTTAACGGGCTTTAAACAAAGACTTAAAATTTATCAACCAAACAATGGAATATCCTCATCCAAACCTTAATCTCCCACTCCCCCCTCCCTCGCCCCCCCCCCCCACACGCCTCTACTCCTTCAACCTCCCTTCCCACCCTACCCTGCCCCTTTCTTTTTGCCCCCAACTTGAGAACTGTATTCACCCCACCCCTTTTTTCCATCCCACTACTCCCCACACTTCCCCGCTGTGAACTGTAATCACTTTTCCATCCCAGTGCTGCCCACTTCTTCAACCACTGCCCTTTCAAGTTTTGAACTGTGCTCACTGACTTCAAATATAAAAAAGCCTTCCAGTCAACTTTTTCCTGCATTCCCAGTCGAAGTGTTTATGACACGAAACGTCGGTTGCCCCCCCCCCCCCCCCCCCCCCCCTCTCAGGTACTTTTCCCTTCACCTTGTTTTTTTACCCAAACAATGGAATGGTTCCAGCAAAAAAATAGTATAAGTGCATGGCTTTGTACATCGATTTCTCGGCAAATATGTAGATTTACACCCTCCTGCTCTATTTCTTGGTTCTTTCCGTGGTTAGGGATAGGGTTAGGGTTAGAGTTAGGGTTAGGGTTAGGGTTAGATGGTCTTTTCTTTTGCCACAAGCATCTGCTTTTTTGGGTCAAAATCATCTTCTTCTTTTTTAGCATTAAATCGCTTCCCAAAAACAAATACCTTATGCAGTCGAGATATTCGCCAGAACATATCTCATAAGCAGTGCTGATGCTTAATTAAAACTTGAGTTTTCATGCACTTAAGAACAATTGAAAACTTGCAAATATCGCAGTTATAAAGGTGAACCCTGACGGATGAGTTTTTGCAAGAAACACGTCGAGATCACCAGAAAGACAGCCTTTTCAAGGATCGGAACACTCACTTTGCTCTGGTTTCCTAGAAATTAAACCGTCAAAACGGCGATTCCTCCTTGGCGGAGATGCCGGAGAGAGTAGCCATTTTGAATGGGGTGAGTGGAGGACACCCATTGTGGTTGAAGCGTTTACTTTTTTGTTGTGCAGTAAAACAAAATTGGAGCTATTTCCTTTGTTGTGAGCAAAACTCCTTTAGATAAATTGCATAAAATTTAAAAAAAAAAAAATAAAAAGGCTTGTATTGCGAACATTTCGTGCAAACAATTTGGCGGCCATTAGAAGAGAGACGGCACACGTCTTCTCTTTGGGTGACATAATTTGACTTCCAGCACCTCCGCCAAGGAGGAATCGCCGATTTGACGGTTTGATTTCTAGGAAACCAGAGCAAAGTGAGTGTTGCAATCTCTGTAAAGGGTGTTTTCCTGGTGATCTCGACGTGTTTCTTACAAAAACTCACCCGTTAGGGTGCCCCTTTAAAGGCATTTTGGTTGTCAGTACCTGATTGGAAAAGTCAGTTTCATAATATATGCAAATTAGCAGCTAACAGTGATTGTCCGTGTGACGGTTTACGCCAAAAAACCCAACATATTCAAAAACTTGATAGATAATTAACCATGGAACAGAAGATTACAACGCCAAATGCAAGTTTTGTTGCTTGACTTTTTGTGAGGAGTATAATTATATATATTTTTTCTTTTATAAAAAATATGTTGGTTTGATTTTAATTATTTCATTCAGCATTTGCATTCTTTTGTCAATTTTGTTTGCCTTCAAATATAAGCAATGATGTCTTACTTTACCAGAGTCTTTCACATGCTGTAGGCAGATATACTCTCTCTCTCTCTCTCTCTCTCTCTCTCTCTCTCTCTCTCTCTCTCTCTCTCTATCTCTCTCTCTCTCTCTCTCTCTCTCTCTCTCTCTCTCTCTCTCTCTCTCTCTCTCTCTCTCTCTCTCTCTCTCTCTCTCTATCAAGTTTATTGCTTTGTCTTGGCTTACTATTAAATTTACAAGAATTTTGAAAGTAGATCATGTGATGTTTCGGTAAACTCTCTCTCTCTCTCTCTCTCTCTCTCTCTCTCTCTCTCTCTCTCTCTCTCTCTCTCTCTCTCTCTCTCTCTCTCTCTCTCTCTCTCTCTCTCTCTCTCTCTCTCTCTCTCTCTCTCTCTCTCTCTCTCCCCCCCCCCTTTGTTTCAGAGCACCTGAAGCACAGCCACCCAAATATGTTTTCAATAACGTAGAATCCTACAGTTTATATTTTTTGAAATAATCTTCTAACATTTTTGCATGTTGGAAAATATTGATAATGTTGTATCTCCTTCCCTTTTCCATTGCAGAGGCATATTTTCTAGTAGCCAATACCTCAGGCTGCGACATACGTTTCCACGCAGACAGATATGACGTCATGAGAGAATGTACTTCTATACGGCCCCCTATCATCTCCACCTGCAACGAAACCGGCCTGTGGCAGAACTACGACGACAAAGTTGAACGTGCATGTGCCAGCTTTACGTCACCGGTGTTCAAAAAGTACAAGAACGTGTTCTGCTACATGTGCAACGTGGATGACTCGTACCAAGGAATTCACTACCATATAGGGATGGGGAGTGCTAGTGCTAAAATAGGTAAAGTCGTGTCGTTTACTTTCTCTTAAGAGAATACAGGTTTTGTTGAATTGTTTCTTGTACTGTCAAGTTTTCTTCACTAGATTCATGTACTGTCGGTCTTAATGCCAATTTTGGTGGATTAAGCATGGTTAACAAAAAGATTGTTATTCTTGGTAATTCTTATGATAAAAGTACTATATTATAGTTAGTCTGCGTCTTATCTGCTGATAGCGCCGTATCTATACTCAAAATGGAAAAAAATGACAGAATGGCATACATCTAAAATAAATAAATTGCTTACATTGTCAAAGACGTCTCATTGTTTTGGATTTTAAGCGCAAACGGTGTAACAAATTGTTATTGTTTATAAATGCTAGCACTTGCTACTGAAGAAGACAATCATAGTTAACCATTTTTGTTCAATTGATTTGTTATGTTTAAGTGTTTTCCATCATATATTTACAGAGTTATTCACCCCCATTTCAAATCAAATCTGGCAATAAAAAACTTGTGTGTTTTTCTCTATTTCTTCGTGCCTTATCTGATGCAAGCACCTTATCTGATGCAAGCACCTTATCTGATGCAAGCACCTTATCTGATGCAAGCACCTTATCTGATGCAAGCACCTTATCTGATGCAAGCACCTTATCTGTGACCAAAACACATTTTTATGGGTGCGGGTGGGCGCCTAATGCGCTGTGGCGCCTTATGGGCTGAACATTACGGTATATGATTGATTCCTCAGCAACTCCACTCTTTAAAATATCTAGTCATATTGCTACACTAACTAAAAGGCTAACCAATTCCCATTAGTTCAGCTCGTTTTTGTTTGTTTTCTTATTTTGTACCAACAGAATGATAATGTAATGGAATAGTTTGTGCTATGCTACTGTCAATGCACCAATTGTAAATACTTTTAAAAATCACATTGATAAAGAATTAGTCAAACATTCTAGCAATTTAGACTTATTTAAATTGTAAAGTGATAGACTACCGTCACAACTAATCCACGAGCCACACAACAGACAAGAATACAGAATAGCGACTGCTGTACCTTTTAGAACAGGTAAGAAAATAAACAAGGTGAGGAAAGGTGCCTGGACATCTTATCAAGCCACACCAGAAGAAGAGTGTGAGTCGAAACGTCTGTGTTTCCCTCTCCCAGATACCTTTCCTCACCTTGTTTATTTTCTTGCCAAAGTAACAATATCTGATCAAAGAATCACCACTATTGAGGACAAAGGGCTTACAGACTATAGTCTGTTGTGATGTGATGAGATTTGGTGTGACCATCATTCATTTTAAGGAAAGCAGTATGTATCCATTCTTCGCATTAATATTCCGGAGGTAGAATAGACGTTCTGTTAAAACTTCGATGTATTTTTTTTTATTGTTTTTTTAAATCAAGGTCGTGTCAGTTTCTTTGCTTTGCTGGACATTGACGAAGTTGAGGAGCAGGAGTGGGGCTCTGCGGCCAGTCTGAATGGTGTGGTTCAGACTGACAATTATGCTGACAATGACACATGTGGAGAGGGCTTCGTTCCAGATCCGATACAGGTAAGACGGCTGTTTGGAATAAATTTTCTTTAATCTGATATTACATCATCAATGATAATTATTTGACTTAGAATACCTTAACAAATGCCGTGGAACTGTAAATTCACACATCCGATCATTCAAGTCACGTCAGGAATTATGCATTCTTTAAAAGTGTAGAAGTGAAACTCGAATGTGCGAGCGTGTGCCAGCATTTGTCTATGCTGTAATTTGTCGTTTTCCACATGCTCTTGATTTTAACTCTTCGACTAGTGCCAGACCCACCATCTGATGTCTAGAAATAGCAGGACAACAGACTGTTAGCACCATCAGAAACCTACGCTTCCAAGCGTACCAAGCCTACAATAGTTGAAGATGGCAGGTTCCTCGGGTCCGAGGGTCAGTGGAGGAGTCCATGCCCTCTGGTGGCTGAAGAGTCTGATCCTGGATCAGCATACTCTTTGGCATGATGGGCATGGGGAATCCTGGGTTGGAAGGCTCTTCGTGGTTGTTGACAGTGTCTTTTTATAATGCACAGTACACGTATCACACGTATACTAAGTGTTTTTGCTTCCTCAGAAAAAACCCTATTATATTTAGACGAGACCAAGTGCTTGTCACAAGTCCTAATCTTCCACACAGCCGTGTAGGCATTTCCCTACTATGTATGGTTAGTTAGGGAAAGAACTTACAAGTGCTATACTACAACAAAATAAGGGATGCTAGCTTTGGATTGATTCATGCTGGTGGTGCATGCTAAGATATTCACGACCGCAGTGCTGTGACAACACCAAGAAGCTATTTTATATTTGATCATATACTTTGAAAACACAATGTTCTGTTTATTGTCTATGACTTAGAATGTGTCGAATGTTATGCGTTAATTACACTGTCTGCGCATTTTGTTCTAGTGTCGTTGCCGACCTGTGGAGTGTGGCGAAGGGTTAAAGGTCACGGGGGACAACTGCAGCGACGTGCTCTCTACCAACTACTTTGGCTTTGAAATCTGCAGCCGGTATCACGTGCACACCACTGTCCCCGTGTATGAAACATTGGTCATGGACAACATTGTTAGCATGGTGAGCAACCAGTCTTCATGTACATGATAGTATTTTATATTTGATCATATACTTTGCATTGTCTATGACTTAGAATGTGTCACACGTGTGCACATATGCACGACGCACACGCACACGCACGCACACACACACACACACACACACACACACACACACACACACACACACACACACACGCACACGCACGCCTTTCTTGTCTAATATAACTTTCAGCGACGTTAAATACAAGACCAAGAATAACAACACACACACATTCCTCGGGTGTATTCATTTATATGTGGTTGAACATGCTTTTGCGCTAACACATTCAACATTTTACACATTGGTTTATGTGTCAATGTTTTTATGTTGGCTGTATGTTCTTGTTAATTGATTTTTATCAAAGAAAATAAGAATCCTGATAAGAACAAGATATTTGAATCAGTAGGGTATGTAGATAAAGTAGATTTTTAATACAATCTGATGTTGCTTTTTAACATTTTAAAAATTACATAAGTGTTGGTTGTCTAGCCTAGGTAGACATAGACTTACCAACTTTGATGCACGGGTGCGCTTAGAACACGAATCCAAGGTAATCATGTTCAGTATGTAGTCACACACACACACACAACCACACATTGTCGCACTGAAAAGTGTCATTGAAAAACAGCATTATTATGGAAAGGAATGGGGTTAGAATCAGCCTAAGATTATTTCCATAAAACTGAAAGAAGTAGGCTTTGAGAGTGTGGGTCGTAAATATCAGATCAATATGTTTTTATGTTGTAACATAATAATCAGGAGATTTTCATCCTCAATTTGATTACGCACATATGATGATGATGATGATGATGATGTGTGTGTGTGTGTGTGTGTGTGTGTGTGTGTGTGTGTGTGTGTGTGTGTGTGTGTGTGTGTGTGTGTGTGTGTGAATCTGTTTGCATTCTTGTTTATGCGTGCAGCCATCTTTTTTTGGAATCAAACACATTGAGGGTTACCCTCGTCTTGACTGTGAGGAAAACACACGAGCAACGATCGACGTACAGACAGAGATCTTCAGTTATTTTGCTGTATCCATGGAAGATTTAGTCAGTGATTTCCAGCATCTAATAAACGGCCTAACTTCCTTTTACTCTGTTGACCCGACAGTGAACCTCACAGCTGTTTTTCCAGCTGCCAACTGCAGCGATATGTTAACCTGGCTGGACCCAATTGCTGACTCCTGCCCCACCAAGGCGGAAACTATAGCCATGGGTGTGAGAGCTGGGGCAGGGCCTTTGTGGAATGGTTATGATGTGGACCAAGTGAGTTTCACCACTTTGTACAACACAACCTTCTGTCCGCACGTCACCTTGACAGAAGAAGAGTTTGCCAACTACACACAGAATTTGAAATCTGTTGATTTAACGCATGAACATTTTACCATGGACATTGTATCTAAAGATGGTAGTTTAGTTTATCTGATATGTGTGAAAGATTTCCTTAGTGTTGAAAAAGTTGCCAACGTCTGCAGAGGCGATTCAAGGACTTTGGGTACCAATGATTCACTGGCAGGGTTTGAAGATACCTGGACAACCATCGGCGTGCTATCGACTGTGTGCACGTGCTTGTCGTTGGTCTGTCTGCTGGCTGTGATAGTGACCTATGCCACTCTGTCTCCACTGAGGTCAGGTTCTGGACAGTCCACTCTGGCCATGACCTGCATACTGTTCCTGGCTCAGGCTCTACACGAGTTCGCCATCGAACAGTTCGAGGTCCATGCCCTGTGTGTGCTGCTGGCCCTTCTCATCCACCTGTTGTGGCTGTGGGCCGTTTTCATGATGACGTCATGCACCTTACAGCTCTTCCTGTCCTTGACGTGTCCTCTCAGAGCCAGGATGTTTCTGTCCTCTAGCAAAGTTCTGCTCGTGTCTCTGCTGGTCTCCTTCGGTCTGTCTGCTACAATCGTCGCTCTGACCATCCTAGGCAACCAGCTCGTGCACGGGGACTTGGGTTATCCGGCCAGCTATATGTGCTTTATCCGCAGGTCTATGTCCCGCCAGCTGGGTTTCGGACTGCCTTTGGGCTCAGCGGTCATTGTGAACGTGGTTCTGTTCCTGGTCACCATCCTGTACGTCCACAGACGGCCCAACTTGAGGACCACTGGCCAGGACCGGGTCAGTCTCCTGGCCTGCTTCCGCTTGTCCGTGGTGACCGGAAGCTGCTGGCTGTCGCTGTTTCTGCTGACCATTCCAGGGACACGGCCCTGGCTGGAGTACGTCTTTGTCGTTCTGCTGGGGTTTCAGGGTCTACTGCTGGCCACCACCCTGCTCCTCAACAAAAGAGTCCACCGCCTCTGGAAGGAGCATTTTGACAGGCGTTCCAAGCTCTGCAGCTCTGGGAAGGCTGGAGTGTGTTCCAGAAGTTCTAACAATGGGCAGGGGAAATGCGATCGGTCGACCAAGAATGCTGTCACCAGCTTTTATTCTCTAACAGAAACCTCCAGTAATTTCAGCAGCCCTGTCGTTGGGAAAAAGATGGAAGGGAAGACTTTTCCATGATCATGACTGTCCCAGTCTGGTTACACAGAACAGTTGCTGGCTTGGTATTGAAAATGGAACACATCATGGTTGAAGCTGCTATGTTTTCGTGACGTCAACCAGTATGATACGGTTCACAGTTTCAGGTCTGGCATAACACAACTGTGTCTTGGTTTCATTTTCCCTTATCAAATAAGGCACGCACCTACGCGCGTACGTATCCATGGTTAGGCGAAATTAGAGTTTCAGACACAAAAATAAGATGGTTTGGGATGATGTGAGATGGCCTAAGAGGGCTTAGTTTTACAAATGCTAGCTCCACAAATTAATGATGTAACCATTAGTCACAACGTTCTGACCTACTTCCAGTAGAGGCAGGCTTCAGACGATTGTCTAGAGGTTTTTGTTATCATCTTCTTTGAGAAGTGTTAGCATGGTGAATTTAAAAGTGGTAGTTAGAATAATTATTTTTATTTTCACATTTTATCAACAAAAAGTTATTCACGTTTTAGCGACCTCAACATATTTGTTGATATACATGTCAAATACCTGCTATCAGTCTGCGATGAAAAACATTTATGGAAGTGCAACCCAAGTTTGTGAATGTTTACACTTTCCAGTTAAGCATTCTTACAGGTAGATAAAACGTAAACATCGATAACATTCCATACAGTAGAGATGCAAGTAAAGGCAAGTTTAAAACAAATGACGCTGACGAGTTGCATTTGGTTATAAGTAAGGATCCTGAATGGAGCACTTAGAGATTAAAGCGCTATATAAATTTTCGTAAATAAAATAAATGGGTATGAATTTACGTTTTCGATGTTTAGTATTCTGTCTTCTTTTTCGTATATGTTTTTCTTTTTTTACTCTTATCGTATACGGTTATGTTTTGTTTGCGTCTTTTAGTAGCTAAGTTTGAAAATGAAATATTTTAGAACAGTTCATTATAATGAAGGAAGCTATTTTATTTTGATAAAACATTAAAAATAGATTATTTTGGTAATTTTGATCGAAGGTACGTTTTTCATCAAATTATTATAATCTTATTCTGCCTTGTAAATCATCAAATGAAACATATTTCGTGTTAACACTTGGGACACCTGATGTTGTTGATAGAAAAACACACCTGTTGAGTGTAGTAAGATGATAGGCCCCTATATGATAGGCGTATACATGTACACGCTGTGAAATTAGGATGCTGTAATGAATTTGTAATATTAATTATTGATTATAAATATGTTAATGTGAGCTAGTACTATTTTAATGAAGAGAGAACCTGTGTTTGTCATAATTAGTCATTGGTAGTGTTTTAGTTTTCATCTTGAATACAGTGACGTGTTCTTTTGAACTTTATGATTTCGGAGCAAACATGAACTATTCGTATTGTTTTAAATGTAAATGATTTCCCAACTTTATTATGCCCATTGTATGTTTACGTTCGTTGTTATATGTTGTACAAAATCAAATCCTTACGGCACTAATGTTTTCATTGCTGGATTACATTTTCCATTTCCTATAATCTTAAACTTAGGCGTATGAAAAAAAAATGAAAATGCAATGAAATCTGTAAACACAATACATGTTTTAACAGACTGCAACGTCACTGGATTTTGCCATTTTATTCACAAGAGACAAAACAAAACTATATATTTCGGCGAATGCGCCTTTATCAACACAGACAAACAATTAAACAGCAAACATGGAGCAAAAAGTAGGCAACAGAAGGAGCAAAAAAAAAAAACACACACATGTCCAACGTGTAAAAGGTTGTTTGGTTTGGGTTGTATGCATCACGGAATCTACTTTTGAAATCTGTAAACACAATACATGGTTTAACTATCCGTTACGTAGGCAAAGTTTTGCTATTGTACCAATCTCTTGAGTATGATTTCAGTGCAATATGTGTATGATTGTTATTTTATGTACCGAATATTATAATTATTCTTGCAGCCTTCTTTGCTAAATTACAAAAGACAAAATGGAGTTGTAATGAATAATGAAGTAACCTATTGTAGCTCTGATTATTAAATTGTTTGCTTACCTGACTGAAATGAAAACAGGTTTATCCTAATAATATATTAATATCATGTGCTTGATCCTTGCAATAAAGATTATGTCCTTGCGTTTACCTGGCTTAAGTGTTGTTGTTAACTATGATTTATTGGTGACATTACTGTTTTGTTTTCTTCTAAAATGGTTCAGTTGTCTTTACTTGTATAATGTGCAAATTATTGATTTTTTCCCCTTCTAATTTAATATCGTTATAGTACGTAATTGGGTTCGTTTTATTGTTATTTTTATCACTGAATCCTACTCATTTCCCTGTACTATGTTTACAGTAACTGTATAAAATCAATAAAGTTGTAATTTACCTTTCACATTTGTGATTGCTTTCGAACAAAACACAACACACACACACACACACACACACACACACACTCACGCGCGAGAGAGGCAGAGGTTTTCGCTTACATGTACGAATGTGTCTCGGCTACATATGGCCTATCTCTCATACGTACAACATTTCTACTGCTTTGCAATGCAATGCACTGCCATTGAAAATTAATCCAGACGTTTTCATGCCCAGGGATTCCTGTAAATTGTTGTTTTGCCAAGTAAATGTACATTCTCTTTTAAATAAAAAAAATTGTATTCTTTATTTTGCATTTTACAAATACAATAGTCACAACACGTAACAAAACACATTAACGCTCGCACACATACTTACACACACACACACACACACACACACACACACACACACACACACACACACACACACACACACACACACATTCTTATACCTGTGGTCATATCAACAACAATTCAAATTTTACATCACTTTCAACCAAAAAGTATAGTCGTACATTCAAATTAACGCAAAAGAGATAAATATGGATGCCATCGTGTGAAAAAAACTTCTTGTGACATTTCAAAACCAAAAATACATTTTTCAATTTCAAATCTCTTTTTTAAATATGGGATAAATTGTTCACACTGTGGGTGTTTTCCTTCACATCAGCAAAATAAGGTCAAACGTCATATCAGATTTGAAGCGATCACCGCATCCAAATAACACTATGCTTTCTGTTAGAAATAAGTTTACATGTTCACATTTCAAATTCACCATGTCTTCAAATGCTTTCCAAACATTCTTGAAGAGAAGAATTTGTTTTTTACGTCCTCTCGACCCGAAGGCACATATGGGACATTAACCCCAGGCACATATGGGACATTAACCCCAGGCACATATGGGACATTTCCAAACATTCTCTACATGTGTACATTCTCTTTTTTAAAATATAAATGCAGGGTGGTGATAGTTAGATAATTGTATTTTAGCATTTTGAAAAAAAACTAACAGTATTCATCAGTTTTATATCCATCATTGTTCTACACATTAAGTGGCATAAGCTTTCCTTTTTCCTCAAATGCCCACTGACTGCAACGAGAGACGGACAGAGAGGGGGGAAATTGCCAAACAAAAAACAAAGAAAAGGATGGGGAATAATCTCTCAAAACTTTGTTGACTTTGTTGGTCACTGATGTGTGTGTGTTCGCGATCGAGTGTGTGTGTGTGTGTGTGTGTGTGTGTGTGTGTGTGTGTGTGTGTGTGCGTGTGCGTGCGCGTGCGCGTGTGCGCGCGTGCGTGCGTGCGTGTGCGCGTGCGCGTGCGCTGTGTGTGTGTGTGTGTGTGTGTGACCATGAGCTTGCGCCTCTTAGTGAATAGGAATTGTTCGGAACTAATTAAGGGGAGTAATTTCATGGTGTGTGGCATACGTAGTGATCTTGCCTAATTCAATCGATCAAACAAGGGAAGCTACTCTCCCATTGGGTAGATCCCCAGCTGTCGCCTCGTGTGTTTGAGTCGACTTACATCACTCAGAACACCGTGTGTCATTCTAAAATTGACGTCATTTATATTTGTTCGTCACATTTTGCAAGTCAGTTTATGGGTACCGGTCACCCCTTATTTTTCTAAAAAAACAATGTTTGCAAGTCGCTGTATGGCTGCTATGGGTTTGACCAAGTAAGTCGAGGTAATCAACTCTAATTTTCACGCAGTGCTCTCCCCTAGTTTATTATTTTCGAAAATCATCTATTGACTGTGAGGGTGCGTGAGGCATGGAAACATTTGGATTGTGCTTAGTGTCCCCGCTAATGATGTTTTGCTTATTTGTTTTGCATTTAATGTTATCTACTTTCTTGCTTGCTTCATTATTTAACTTTGCATCAGTTTCACACACACACACACACACACACACACACACACACACACACACACACACACACACACACACACACACACACACACACACACACACACACACACACACACACACACACACACACACACACACACACATACATTCACACACACACACATTCACACACAACACACACACACACACACACACACACACACACACACACGCACGCACGCACATACACACACACACACACACACACACACACACACACACACACACACACACACACGCACGCACGCACGCACGCACGTTCACACAGTGTGCCCTTGCAAAAATACTCTTCTTGGCCAAGGAAGAACAAATAGCAATGATTGATTTTAAAATAAATGAAAGAATTACCAGGTTCGCCAGCGTGTGCAAAATGTTTGCGACTTTGACTGACAGCTTGGTGCAGTGAAATTAACAACACTGCGGCAAACAGTTACTGCAATGACAGATCACGTGACCAGCTGACCAGACGCCAACTTGGTTGACAGAAGCTTAAGACCGTGTCAAGTGTAGTAAGCCATTTAGAAGTATGTTCAATTCTATGTAGGGTTAAAGCTATGTTAGCTTATTTCATTGTGGGTGTTTCTTTGTATTTACTTTGTGGCTTTATCTTTGGAATTCGTTTCCTCACATCGAGAGAGTCTGCTACTTTATGTTAAAAACGAATTGCCAAATCAACAACAACCACCAAATATTAATGCTGCCCCCCATCGAAAAAGTAAGATAAACAAGAGGCAAAGCCTTCAAGGCTCACTCGAACAGGAACATGTGGGACAACACAGATTGAGGGGGTGCATAAAGTACAAGATTGCCAATAAAATGCTAAGGTAGAAATGAAACTATCGTTAATGGATACAACTAAAAAAAAAAAAAAAAAAAAGCCCGTGCCGAGAATCGGACCCAGAACCATTGGCATGACAGACAGACGCTCTACCAATGAGCTATCGAGGCTTTCAGTGTTGATGAGTTTCTTAACTCATGTTGCCTGTTGAATACTCTCTAACCCACTAATCTTAAATGTTATTTGTTTGTTATCTGTTTACACTGTTGTTTTAAGTATTTAATTATTCAAATCGTTATTGTTTGAAAGTTTGCATAGACATAAATATATGTATGCAAAGTTTAAACAATGTATGCCATCTATTTCCCGAGAAAATGTTAACGTTAAAGTTTGGAGATTAGACCACGGACGCAATACACACACACACACACACACACACACACACACACACACACACACACACACACACACATACAACCGAAAAACTATCATACTATAGAGCCAAAAAGGATGGAAAATGCAAACGCTGTACAGTAGAATGATCCCGAGCTTTCAAAGCGAGTTACTGCAAACGGTCATAGGGGACTATTAATTACTAAAGCGATGACACACTGACAGATACGATTAGAAACATCCGCCAAGAGGCAATTTAGTCTTGAACTTTGCTAACTCCACCTGACGACACCGGCTGTAGATGAAATTAATACACATGTTGACAAACTCATGTACACAAATCCAGATAAATACCGAGAGATAAACACAGAAACAATGACAAAATGCACAAGTTTCACAGTGGGGGTTAATACATACACAGAAGTTAACGTTTAACCTCAATACTAGAAAATCATACGTGGGTAAGGAGCCCATGTAAGGAAGCAGAATAGTTGAATTGCCCACAGACCAACCAAGGGATTGATTCTTTGGACACGTTGGAATCATACTAATACGACAGTGTCTATTTAAAATACAAATAATAGATGAAAATCACTGTGTATTCGAGCGATATGATCCAAAATAACTTGCAACGCAACAAACACACAGTACAGTGCGGTAAAGGCAAATACCATTATTTAATCGCCTTGGCGGAAGTACTTGTCTGTGATAAACACCTCGCGTGAGTAAGGCAGTTCCATTAACCCTTTCACCGCCAGCCACATTTCAGGCAAAAATGTTCATTAAATTTACCTGGGTAGAGAACAAAATCCATCTGCAGTAGTAGGGATTCTTCTGTGGCATATACGAAATAAAGTCTATCCTTACTTCCCAAAACTAAGACAATAGGGTTTTCTTTGGATAATAGGCCCCAATTTGATGCCTTTTAGTGACATAGGTGTTAAATCACTGTGGTGCTAAAATGCGACTTTGGCGGTGAAAGGGTTAAGCAATTATCTCATAAACATTTTAACCAGTTCCAAACGTTGTTTGGTCCCTTTGACCAGGGATTGTATTTCTGGGTATTTGTTTCCATTGTTGTTGTTGATGACGGTGGTTCTGACGCAAGATAACAAACGGTCTGTATTATGATGCTAAATAATTTGTGACGGGAGATTTGATTGTGTAGTCTACCACTAATAAACTGAAAAGGTTTTAGTTCTTTCAGAATTAATTGATAC
>CM065691.1:8491676-8496676 GCA_017654935.2 Phymorhynchus buccinoides
GTAGTAGTAGTAGTAGTAGTAGTAGTAGTAGTAGTAGTAGTAGTAGTAGTAGTAGTAGTAGTAGTAGTAGTAGTAGTAGTAGTAGTAGTAGTAGTAGTAGTAGTAGTAGTAGTAGTAGTAGTAGTGGTAGTGGTGGTAGTAGTAGTAGTAGTAGTAGTAGTAGTAGTAGTAGTAGTAGTAGTAGTAGTAGTAGTAGTAGTAGTAGTAGTAGTAGTAGTAGTAGTAGTAGTGGTAGTAGTAGTGGTAGTGGTGGTGGTGGTAGTAGAGGTAGTAGTAGTAGTAGTAGTAGTGGTGGTAGTAGTAGTAGTAGTAGTAGTAGTAGTAGTAGTAGTAGTAGTAGTAGTGGTAGTAGTAGTAGTAGTAGTAGTAGTAGTAGTAGTAGTAGTAGTAGTAGTAGTAGTAGTAGTAGTAGTAGTAGTAGTAGTGGTAGTGGTAGTAGTAGTAGTAGTAGTAGTAGTAGTAGTAGTAGTAGTAGTAGTAGTAGTAGTAGTAGTAGTGGTGGTAGTAGTTGTGGTGTGGTGGTGGTGGTGGTAGTAGTAGTAGTAGTAGTAGTAGTAGTAGTAGTAGTAGTAGTAGTAGTAGTAGTAGTAGTAGTAGTAGTAGTAGTAGTAGTAGTAGTAGTAGTAGTAGTAGTAGTAGTAGTAGTAGTAGTAGTAGTAGTAGTAGTAGTAGTAGTGGTGGTGGTGGTAGTAGTAGTAGTAGTAGTAGTAGTAGTAGTAGTAGTAGTAGTAGTAGTAGTAGTAGTAGTAGTAGTAGTAGTAGTAGTAGTAGTAGTAGTAGTAGTGGTAGTAGTAGTAGTAGTAGTAGTAGTAGTAGTAGTAGTAGTAGTAGTAGTAGTAGTAGTAGTAGTAGTAGTAGTAGTAGTAGTAGTAGTAGTAGTAGTAGTAGTAGTAGTAGTAGTAGTAGTAGTAGTAGTAGTAGTAGTAGTAGTAGTAGTAGTAGTAGTAGTAGTAGTAGTAGTAGTAGTAGTAGTAGTAGTAGTAGTAGTAGTAGTGGTAGTAGTAGTAGTAGTAGTAGTAGTAGTAGTAGTAGTAGTAGTAGTAGTAGTAGTAGTAGTAGTAGTAGTAGTAGTAGTAGTAGTAGTAGTAGTAGTAGTAGTAGTAGTAGTAGTAGTAGTAGTAGTAGTAGTAGTAGTAGTAGTAGTAGTAGTAGTAGTGGTAGTAGTAGTAGTAGTAGTGGTGGTAGTAGTGGTAGTGGTGGTAGTGGTAGTAGTAGTAGTAGTAGTAGTAGTAGTAGTAGTAGTAGTAGTAGTAGTAGTAGTAGTAGTAGTAGTAGTAGTAGTAGTAGTAGTAGTAGTAGTAGTAGTAGTAGTAGTAGTAGTAGTAGTAGTAGTAGTAGTAGTAGTAGTAGTAGTAGTAGTAGTAGTAGTAGTAGTAGTAGTAGTAGTAGTAGTAGTAGTAGTAGTAGTAGTAGTAGTAGTAGTAGTAGTAGTAGTAGTAGTAGTAGTAGTAGTAGTAGTAGTGGTAGTAGTAGTAGTGGTGGTGGTGGTAGTAGTAGTAGTAGTAGTAGTAGTAGTAGTAGTAGTAGTAGTAGTAGTAGTAGTAGTAGTAGTAGTAGTAGTAGTAGTAGTAGTAGTAGTAGTAGTAGTAGTAGTAGTAGTAGTAGTAGTAGTAGTAGTAGTAGTAGTAGTAGTAGTAGTAGTAGTAGTAGTAGTAGTAGTAGTAGTAGTAGTAGTAGTAGTAGTAGTAGTAGTAGTAGTAGTAGTAGTAGTAGTAGTAGTAGTAGTAGTAGTAGTAGTAGTAGTAGTAGTAGTAGTAGTAGTAGTAGTAGTAGTAGTAGTAGTAGTAGTAGTAGTAGTAGTAGTAGTAGTGGTGGTAGTAGTAGTGGTGTGGTGGTGGTGGTAGTAGTAGTAGTAGTAGTAGTAGTAGTAGTAGTAGTAGTAGTAGTAGTAGTAGTAGTAGTAGTAGTAGTAGTAGTAGTAGTAGTAGTAGTAGTAGTAGTAGTAGTAGTAGTAGTAGTAGTAGTAGTAGTAGTAGTAGTAGTAGTAGTGGTGGTGGTAGTAGTAGTAGTAGTAGTAGTAGTAGTAGTAGTAGTAGTAGTAGTAGTAGTAGTAGTAGTAGTAGTAGTAGTAGTAGTAGTAGTAGTGGTGGTGGTGGTGGTGGTGGTGGTGGTGGTGGTGGTGGTGGTAGTAGTAGTAGTAGTAGTAGTAGTAGTAGTAGTAGTAGTAGTAGTAGTAGTAGTAGTAGTAGTAGTAGTAGTAGTAGTAGTAGTAGTAGTAGTAGTAGTAGTAGTAGTAGTAGTATCAAATCATCAATCAAATCAAATTCAAATTCACTTTATTTTCTCCCAAGGAGAAATTTTGTTCAGGTGCCAGAATAACAAAGACATCGACATTCAGCATGCATGATTAGGAGCAAAAGTTACACATAATACACACTAAAAGATACACATTATATGTGGATACATACACGTCTAAGGATAAGCATGCATAGTTTCTTTTAACACGATGAACACACGTTTAAACCTAAAAGGATCATGAGTTTAGGAGGTGGATGGATCTGGGGATGAAGGATTTCTGTGCCCTGGAGTTGACTTTAAAAGTTTTGTAGCGACGTCCAGAAGGTAATAGTTCGTAATGTTTGTTCAAAACATGGGAGGTGTCATTTACAATCTTCCTGGCTTTATGCTTGGTTCGTCTTTCGTACATCTCATTCAAACCCATCTCTCTCTTTCCAACAACTTTACTACACACATTCACCACATCATCCAACACACGCTTGTTCTTCAAACACAGACTTCCAAACCAACACGTAAAGGAAACAGTAAGCACAGACTCAATGCAGCTACTATAGTACGTATGCAAAATGTTTGAGTTAACACCAATGTTTCTCAGTCTGTGCAAAATAAACAATCTTGATTGACATTTCTTATGTATGTTCTGTGTGTTCTTGTCGAAAGTCAGTTTGTCGTCCAAAATGGTACCTAAGTATTTGTATTCTGAAACTCTTTCCACTGTTTCACCATCAATTTCTACCTCTGGAACAGGGGGTGGATCTTTCCTAAAGTCTATTAACTTTTGTTTTGTTTTGAGCACATTGAGGTCCAGATAGTTTTCTTTACACCACAGACAGAATTTCGCAGCTTGACTAAAGTAGTGAGAATCGGAATTTGAAAGGTCTTGTATGGCCGAATCGTCTGAATATTTTATGATAGGAACATTCTCAGTACCTCTACAGTTGTTGGTATACAAGGTAAAAAGAACAGGAGAGAGAACAGTACCCTGAGGCGCACCAGTTGAAGTAGAGAGTGGAGAGGAGAGCACTGACTGATAACGGACTGACTGGCTTCTATTGAGAAGAAAGTTAACGAGCCAGAGGGTCAATTTAGGATCAACATGAAGGTCTAACAACTTCAGAGCTAAAAGGTGTGGCTGAATAGTGTTAAAGGCAGAGGAAAAGTCGATAAAAAGAATACGAACGAAAGACTTTGAATCATTTAAATGAATAAAAGCGTTGTGAAGCAGGGTTAGGATCGCATCATCAATGCTCCTGTGTGACTTATAAGCAAACTGAAGGGGTCTGAATGCTGGCTGGTAAAGGTTAAAATATGTCGTAGGACAATTCTCTCAAAGCACTTCATAACTATAGAGGTTAGGGCCACAGGGCGATAGTCATTCAGAGCAACCGGGTTCTTTTTCTTGGGCATAGGGCGTTTTCCAAAAATAGAACTAAAAACACCACAAAGTTCAGAGGCACAAGTCTTCAACAGTTTACCATGCAGGGCATCTGGACCTGCCGCCTTCCTGACATTCAGTTTTGAAAACAAGGATTTAACAACATCTGGATCAACCTCTAATAGTTCATCACTACTATCTTTAATTTGATGCTCTACTTCCGTTAGTTCTGATTCTAAATCTTTCCTCTCAAATCGACAATAACATTCATTCAGTTCATTGGAGAAAGTGTACTGTTCATCTGGTGACATAATGTTAGCACTTTTGGCACTCTTTGTTTCCCCAGTCAGAACTTTCAACCCTCGCCACGCATCCCTCACATTGCCTGTCTGAAATTTTAGCTCAACTTTTTCTTTGAATTCCCTTTGCCCTTGACGTAATTCCCCTCTAAGCTGTTTTTGCACTACTTTCCTCTCTGCTTTATTTCCTGATTGAAATGCCACCTTTTTCTTGTTCAAAGTTGCTTTGATTGACTTGACAATCCATGGTTTATTATTTGGGAATACTTTGATGGTTTTAGTAGGAATTATATTATCTTCACAGAAACGAATATAACATGTAACAACATCGGCAGCCTCATGAACATCATCACACGAATCAACAAGCACGCTCCAGTCAGTACATTCAAAACACCCTTTCAGTTCATCCACACTCTCAGTCGTCCACTCTTTCACACTCTTTTTCTCAATGCGTTGTGTTTGAATTATCGGTCTGTAGGCAGGAATCAGATGTACAGTGTTATGGTCAGAAGCACCAACTGGGGGAAGAGGAACAGAGCGGTATGCATGTGGAATATTACCATAGCACAAGTCAATTGTCTTGTCTTGTCTCGTATTGCACGTTACATATTGTTTAAAAGATGGTAGAGTTTTTCTTAAATCGCATTTGTTGAAATCCCCAAGAATAAAACAAGGGGCGTCAGCAGAGATAAGTTGAAGATCGCGAATAGCAGCAGTTATCTCCCTTCCAGCGCGAGCTGCAGAGACGGCATCGAAAACAGGGCAGTATACAACAGTCACAAAAACACGTCCAAATTCCCGTGGAAGGTATCTGGGTCGTAAAGACACTGAGAGCAGTTCAACTTCGTTTGTACACACTCGCTTCTTCACTGACACATTTGCACGATCACACCAACGCTCATTCACGTACAGGCACGCGCCACCCCCAACTTTCTTCCCCACTTTCTCACACTCTCTGTCCACTCTATACGGCATTCCGAATCCATCAATCATCACACTCTCTGTCCACTCTATACGGCATTCCGAATCCATCAATCATCACACTCTCTGTCCACTCTATACGGCATTCCAAATCCATCAATCATCAC
>CM065691.1:8501676-8504176 GCA_017654935.2 Phymorhynchus buccinoides
TAGTAGTAGTAGTAGTAGTAGTAGTAGTAGTAGTAGTAGTAGTAGTAGTAGTAGTAGTAGTAGTAGTAGTAGTAGTAGTAGTAGTAGTAGTAGTAGTAGTAGTAGTAGTAGTAGTAGTAGTAGTAGTAGTAGAGGTAGTAGTAGTAGTAGTAGTAGTAGTAGTAGTAGTAGTAGTAGTAGTAGTAGTAGTAGTAGTAGTAGTAGTAGTAGTAGTAGTAGTAGTAGTAGTAGTAGTAGTAGTTAGTAGTAGTAGTAGTAGTAGTAGTAGTAGTAGTAGTAGTAGTAGTAGTAGTAGTAGTAGTAGTAGTAGTAGTAGTAGTAGTAGTAGTAGTAGTAGTAGTGGTGGTGGTGGTGGTGGTGTAGTAGTAGTAGTGGTGGTAGTAGTAGTAGTAGTAGTAGTAGTAGTAGTAGTAGTAGTAGTAGTAGTAGTAGTAGTAGTAGTAGTAGTAGTAGTAGTAGTAGTAGTAGTAGTAGTAGTAGTAGTATCAAATCATCAATCAAATCAAATTCAAATTCACTTTATTTTCTCCCAAGGAGAAATTTTGTTCAGGTGCCAGAATAACAAAGACATCGACATTCAGCATGCATGAATAGGAGCAAAAGTTACACATAATACACACTTAAAGATACACATTATATGTGGATACATACACGTCTAAGGATAAGCATGCATAGTTTCTTTTAACACGATGAACACACATTTAAACCTAAAAGGATCATGAGTTTAGGAGGTGGATGGATCTGGGGATGAAGGATTTCTGTGCCCTGGAGTTGACTTTAAAAGTTTTGTAGCGACGTCCAGAAGGTAATAGTTCGTAATGTTTGTTCAAAACATGGGAGGTGTCATTTACAATCTTCCTGGCTTTATGCTTGGTTCGTCTTTCGTACATCTCATTTAAACCCATCTCTCTCTTTCCAACAACTTTACTACACACATTCACCACATCATCCAACACACGCTTGTTCTTCAAACACAGACTTCCAAACCAACACGTAAAGGAAACAGTAAGCACAGACTCAATGCAGCTACTATAGTACGTATGCAAAATGTTTGAGTTAACACCAATGTTTCTCAGTCTGTGCAAAATAAACAATCTTGATTGACATTTCTTATGTATGTTCTGTGTGTTCTTGTCGAAAGTCAGTTTGTCGTCCAAAATGGTACCTAAGTATTTGTATTCTGAAACTCTTTCCACTGTTTCACCATCAATTTCTACCTTTGGCACAGGGGGTGGATCTTTCCTAAAGTCTATTAACATTTCTTTTGTTTTGAGCACATTGAGGTCCAGATAGTTTTCTTTACACCACAGACAGAATTTCGCAACTTGACTAAAGTAGTGAGAATCGGAATTTGAAAGGTCTTGTATGGCCGAATCGTCTGAATATTTTATGATAGGAACATTCTCAGTACCTCTACAGTTGTTGGTATACAAGGTAAAAAGAACAGGAGAGAGAACAGTACCCTGAGGCGCACCAGTTGAAGTAGAGAGTGGAGAGGAGAGCACTGACTGATAACGGACTGACTGGCTTCTATTGAGAAGAAAGTTAACGAGCCAGAGGGTCAATTTAGGATCAACATGAAGGTCTAACAACTTCAGAGCTAAAAGGTGTGGCTGAATAGTGTTAAAGGCAGAGGAAAAGTCGATAAAAAGAATACGAACGAAAGACTTTGAATCATTTAAATGAATAAAAGCGTTGTGAAGCAGGGTTAGGATCGCATCATCAATGCTCCTGTGTGACTTATAAGCAAACTGAAGGGGGTCTGAATGCTGGCTGGTAAAGGTTAAAATATGTCGTAGGACAATTCTCTCAAAGCACTTCATAACTATAGAGGTTAGGGCCACAGGGCGATAGTCATTCAGAGCAACCGGGTTCTTTTTCTTGGGCATAGGGCGTTTTCCAAAAATAGAACTAAAAACACCACAAAGTTCAGAGGCACAAGTCTTCAACAGTTTACCATGCAGGGCATCTGGACCTGCCGCCTTCCTGACATTCAGTTTTGAAAACAAGGATTTAACAACATCTGGATCAACCTCTAATAGTTCATCACTACTATCTTTAATTTGATGCTCTACTTCCGTTAGTTCTGATTCTAAATCTTTCCTCTCAAATCGACAATAAAATTCATTCAGTTCATTGGAGAAAGTGTACTGTTCATCTGGTGACATAATGTTAGCACTTTTGGCACTCTTTGTTTCCCCAGTCAGAACTTTCAACCCTCGCCACGCATCCCTCACATTGCCTGTCTGAAATTTTAGCTCAACTTTTTCTTTGAATTCCCTTTGCCCTTGACGTAATTCCCCTCTAAGCTGTTTTTGCACTACTTTCCTCTCTGCTTTATTTCCTGATTGAAATGCCACCTTTTTCTTGTTCAAAGTTGCTTTGATTGACTTGACAATCCATGGTTTATTATTTGGGAATACTTTGATGGTTTTAGTAGGAATTATATTATCTTCACAGAAACGAATATAACATGTAACAACATCGGCAGCCTCATGAA
>CM065691.1:8509176-8511676 GCA_017654935.2 Phymorhynchus buccinoides
GATCAGATCAGATATCCCATAGCTTCGAACTGTGCTGAGTGTTTCTGTGACCATCTGTGCCATGTGTATGGAGACTGCTGTCCAGACGTGCAGTTACTGGACCACTTCGCGATAGAATCTTTAACGTTTCCCTTAACGTGGGAAGAAACTAAAGAACTGACATCGGGAAGGTCGGTGTACACCTGTGCGATCAGTCATCTAAAGCCCGAGGAAGATGAAGGCGATAATGGTAATTATTTCTCCATGGTCAATTATTGCCCGAGAAACCTCAGCTATTCACAAAGCAATGCTTCTGAAGAGGAGACTTCTGACGCAGACAAAGAACGTCTGGAATATCAGTGTGAGAACAGAGAGGGGTCTGTTCACTGGCACTACCTCAGGCCCTGGACGTCTGACGACGGAGTGGTGTACAGAAACCAGTTTTGTGCCCAATGTCACGGTCAACACTCCACTAATCTGACAGCGTGGGGAACCAGTGTCACGTGCGATGCCGAACTCCTGCGCTCTGTATCTTCAGTCCCAGGCAAGTGTAATGAAAATAGAAGATATTATTATTGAAAATATAAATCCTCTTCAGTTGAGCATTTCAGACTTGAGCTAAACTCCATGCACTAAAAGGGTGTTATACCTTGCTGACCCCACGTCATGATTTCTGGATGCTCTTGCGATGTAACCAATGATTATGTACAACAAGTTTTAAACCCACAACTTCTGAAGTCGAGATATTAGCAATATCTTATAAGAAATGCTGCTGTTTATAAGGAAATTGAGTTTTCATGTGCTTTAAGATCAAAGGTAATCTTGCAAAATCGCTTAGTTTTAAATGCACCTTTGCTTGAAAGCTCCATTGGAAATTGGTACACGTATGCAGTTTAGTGGCTGAATACTTAAACAATTGTCTCTGAGGCAGTTTACACACTAACACGTTCATAATGTCAATACGGCAATGACCAGGGAACAGACGGAGAGTACATGGTCTGATACACTGTATATCCACGTTCTTTTGATTTAGATTAAAGTGTTTCGATTTTCAATTATTTTATTTAGCATGCTTCTGCGTATTCTTTCCCTGTAAATGTTAACATTGGTGTCTTATTTTAATAAAGTATTTCGCCTCAAGAATGCAGATGCAATCTCTCTCTCTCTCTCTCTCTCTCTCTCTCTCTCTCTCTCTCTCTCTCTCTCTCTCTCTCTCTCTCTCTCTCTCTCTCTCTCTCTCTCTCTCTTTCTTTCTATTGCAGAGGCCTATTTTCTAGTAGCCAATACCTCTGGCTGCGACATCCGTTTCCTTCCAGACTGGTATGACGTGGTGAGAGGATGTACTTCTATACGGCCCCCTATCATCTCCACCTGCAATGAAACCGGTCTGTGGCAGAACTACGACGACAAAGTTGAACGTGCATGTGCCAGCTTTACGTCACCGGTGTTAAAAAAGTACAAGAACGTGTTCTGCTACATGTGCAACGTGGATGACTCGTACCAAGGAATTCACGACGATATAGGGATGGAACATGGTATTGCATACATAGGTAAAGTCGTGTCATTTACTTTCTCTTAAGAAAATAAAGATTTGTTTTATTTGTTTCTTGTACTGTAGAGTTTTCTTCACTAGATTCATGAACTGTGGGCCTTGATGCCAATTTTGGTGGATTAAGCATGGTTAACAAAAAGCGTGTTATTCTTGGTAATTCGTATCATAATATGACTACATTATAGTTATTCTGCGCCTTATCTGCTGATAGCGCCGTATCTATTCTCAAAATGGAAAAATAAATGACAGAATGGCATACATCTAAAATAAATACATTGCTTACATTGTCAAAGACGTCTCATTGTTTTGGATTTTAAGCGCAAAAGGTGTTATTTTTTTAAATGCCAGCAATTGCTACTGAAGAAGACTATCATAGTTAACCTTTTTTGTTCAATTGATTTGTTATGTGTAAGTGTTTTTGATCATATTTACAGAGTTATTCACTCCCATTACAAATTAAATCTGGCAATAAAAAAACCGTGTGTGTTTTCCTCTATTTCTTCGCGCCTTATCTGATGCAAGCACCTTATCTGTGACCAAAACACATTTTTATGGGGGCGGGTGGGGGGCGCCTAATGCGCTGTGGCGCCTTATGGGCTGAACATTACGGTATATGATTGATTCCTCAACAACTCCACTCTTTAAAATATCTAGTCATATTGCTACACGAAGTCACGATTTTAAACTAACTAAAAGGCTAACCAATTCTCATTAGTTCAACTCGTTTTTGTTTGTTTTCTTATTTTTTGCCAACAGAATGATAATGTAATGAAATAGTTTGTGCTGTGATACTGTCAATGCACCAATTGTAAATGCTTTTAAATATCACATTGATAAAGAATTAGTCAAACATTCTAGCAATTTGGACTTATTTAAATTGTAAAGTGATACACTACCGTTATAACTAATCCACGAGCCACACAACAGACAAGAATACAGAATAGCGACTGCTGTACCTTTTAGAACAGG
>CM065691.1:8521676-8619176 GCA_017654935.2 Phymorhynchus buccinoides
AAATTCTCCATTAATGTGAAGACGGGAGTGATTTCCCTTGCCAATACTGCACACTGTTATACAATTTTGGGCAACGTTTGGGCTGCGGATACATTAGTTTGCATTGATGTTTTGCCGAGATCTTAACGCTTCCACCTAAAAATATCACATTCTTCTGGGCCGCATTTTTGTGGGCTACACATTAACAAATAACATAGGCCTACTTATTATTTTTGTTCATCACCTAGCGGTGATAACGTAATTTTGTTAAATGGTAGGCTATGTGTTTGTTCCGATCTCTCCAAACGTTATATTTAAACAGCACATAATATCTCCTTTTTATCAATATAAGTTTAAAGTGACTACAATTCTGGATTAGTCCACAACAAATCAACTGATCAAGTCACCCAAAGTCAATTTGTGTCTAATTTCGGCTCACCCAGTGACTTCAGCAATTGCATCACGTCAGTACTTTCATTTGCTTTCAAACTGTTGGTAATAATGATATGCGTTGGCTAGAGAAATGTCCAAATGTTTTTAATAAACATTTTGATTGCGCGTGTCTGCATCTTGCTGCTCAATGATTGCTATTTGTTTCAACCTTCATTTTTCAACGCGCTTTGAATATGGCTGCCTAAACAAGTCAAGGGGAGCAACTCTGAGTGTGTTTTGAGTTGATTTAATAAAGTAACATTATCAGTTCTCTCGGATGACCATTCCGTAGTTGCAATGGTCGACTTATAGCGATGATTTGACCGCCAGGGGGCAGTCAAACCAGTAGGGGCTTATCGCGCGCGAGAGAGGGATTCATTCTCTCTCTCTCTCTCTCTCTCTCTCTCTCTCTCTCTCTCTCTCTCTCTCTCTCTCTCTCTCTCTCTCTCTCTCTCTCTCTCTCTCTACGCCGCCCAACTAAGAATATCACGCGATAAGCCCCTACTGGCTTGACTGCCCCCTGGCGGTCAAATGCGCGTCCTAAGTTGCTCATTTACAGATCCAGCTATTTTAAAATTATTTTTAATGTTGCATACCCAAATTCACATTTTCACTGGGTAGGTAGCCTACTGCTTCATAAGGGGACAATCAAACAGGATACTAATTATGGAATGTTAAATGTTTCTCCCTACTATAAACATGTGCTAACAATAGTATTTACATATCTGTGTGTGTGTGTGTGTGTGTGTGTGTGTGTGTGTGTGTGTGTGTGTGTGTGTGTGTGTGTGTGTGTGTGTATGCGAAAGAGAGAGAGCGAGAGAGAGAGAGAGAGAGAGAGAGAGAGAGAGAGAGAGAGAGAGAGAGAGAGAGAGAGAGAGAGAGAGAGAGAGAGAGAGAGAGATAGTTGTTCGTGTGCGTTTTGTATGCATGAGCGCATGTCTATGTGTGTTGTATGGGCGTGCGCATGGGTTTTTTTGGTGGTATGCGCAGGCGCGCGCGCTTGCGTGTGTGTGCGCGTTTGTATGTGTGTGCGTTAGGTATTTAGTGTAAAGAAAGGGGGGGGAGGGGGTGAAAAATGAAATGGCAAGACAAATTCTACGAAACGGTTTTGTACATTTTTGTTCTGAACATAATTGTAACCAAAACCACGTAAAAAGATTAAGAGTCATACAGTCTGTTTTCCTTTTCCCATGATAGACACTCATTCTACAGAAATGGTCAGATGAATGGAATTTATATTTTAATGTGTCTAAGTGTAAAGTAAAGCATATAGGAAAAAACACCACAATATCGAGCATGAATATAGTATGAAGCTTGACAAAGATGTGCAAAATATAACATCATGTGCAGATGAGAAAGACCTTGGGGTTATTTGTGATGATTCTAAATTTGCTATCATTTGATACTCACATTCAAAAGACTATCAACAAAGCTAACCAAATGTTAGGGTTAATCAAAAGAACATTCACTTATCTAAACAAGGAAATAGCCAATAGCTACTCAAACTAAATTTCTGCTTGAATCCAGAAGACACGAAACAGGCAACGGCAAGTCACTGACCAGTACTGTCGACGGCAGAACATAGGACTACAACGACAAAAAAAAGCTGCCGTGACGTGGATGTGGATTTCCAGCTTTAGAGAGTTGCAGTAAAAAGACAGCCCTACTTTTCTTAGGAATTACCTACTCTTCATTTCCGGTTGTGGTAACTCGTGGGCTGGTGATAAACATTGAAGCTGCGAACTGCTGTAAAACAAAACAGGGCTCAAACAGTAGTCAATGCAATGATCATCACAGACTTCACTGGTAAGTCTGTGTGTGTGAACATGTGCCCCAAAATGACTTATCTTCAGCGTGATGAAGTTCTTCTTTCTCTCACAGTAACCTAGTGCTAGTCTTTCTCTCAGTCTCAGCATCCGAGTAATCATCTTTTGACGATTTTGATGCTTGTACTTTCTTCAATATTCCATTTAGTATCCACAATCAATAATTTGATTTTTTGGTCGAGGTCTTTAGGGGGATGGAGGGTGGGGTGGAGTCAAACTCAAACAGATCATTTTTGCTGCCCAGATGATCAGTAATTGGATAGGAAATAATAAGGAATGGAAAGTGGTTGAGGGACTGGCCTGTGTGGAGTGTTGATGGCCACCTCTCCATGATGGAATTTGAAGAAGGTGGCCAACCTTGCTTAATCTTCTCCTGTCTTTGAGTGGAGGCCACTGCAGTGAGTTGGGTGATCATGCCGTCCACACTAGATGTTTGTCAGTGGCGATTAACAGCCCAGCGAGCTGCACGGCATTGGACCCTCACGATCATGCCGTCCACACTAGATGTTTGTCAGTGGCGATTAACAGCCCAGCGATCTGCACGGCATTGGAGCATCACGATCTTGCCGTTAAGGCCGCAGCATTAAACAAGCCGCAGGGGTCTGTTTCAGTTATTAGTATAGTATAGTATAGTGTGGGACTGGCTCAAGCCTAAGCCTCGCGGCTTATAAACGTCCCTTCATTGACACTGTTTTGCTTGCGTAAAGCATGCCTTTTAAAATTATGATTGTAATTCAATCATCATGTTCGAAAAATAGTTGACTAAAATTTTCATCTTTGTCAAGGAGATTTTTGAAGGTATTTAGTGTTGGTGCTCTTTTTAGGTTAGGTGTTAGTAAATTCCAGAGGTTAGCAACTCGATTACTAAAACAATGTTTACGCCTGTTAGTATTACAACGCTGTATATGTAATTTCCCCTCTTGATTTCTAGTGCTGTTATAAATGGATAGTGTAAAAAGAGAATCAATCATTTTTCAATGCTAATGTCATCTAAGTTGTTAAACATTTTGTTCATCTGTATAAGATCTCCCCTAACACGTCTTCCTTTTGATGAATGAAGGTTTAAACATTTTAATCTCTCTTGGTAATTGAACTCTTTACAACTTTTAACCATTTTGGTTGCTCTCAAGGAAAACAGTTGCGACTAATGCAGTAATAGTCTGTGAATTACGGTAAACCGTACTCCCTGTTCGAGGCAAAAGTAAGATCATTTAATTTTAAGTAGTTAAGGCACTGTGAAATGAAATGCATTGCTGATCACATACGGACATACATGGGCCTGCACAGAGTGCAGAGACGGTGTAGAGTGGCACAGTGGTATCGCGTTCGCTTCGTGTCAAGTAAACCCGAGTTCGAACCTGGGTACAGGGGATTTTTTCCTCTCATTCTGCACTAGGCCTTAACGGTCTGAACGTGGAGTCTTTCGGATGAGACGATAAACCGAGGTCCCGTGTGCCCATGCACTTAGCATACGTTAAACCCAGTGGCAACGAAAAAGTTGTCATTTGGTCAAAATTTACCCCCCGTCCCTCCTCATCAGTGACAAAAATCGCATGCAAAAAAATATATATAAAAAATGGGTGGCGCGCCTCTGACTGTGACGCGCTCTCCAGGTGGGAGCAACCCGAATTTCACAGAGACGCCTCTGTGACTATAAAGTACCTAATACCTAATACATGAAGTCGGCAGGGGGAATTTTTTTTCATAGGATCGATGTTGTGAATTTTGTATTTTTCATTTGTGATTCATACAAGCGTACAATGACCTTAAATTTCATGAGGTTGTATGAAACGTTTGTTTGCTAAGCAGGTCACACACACACACACACACACACACACACACACACATGACACACACTTGCCATTACCTTGCAATGTTCTGTATTTCCTTTTGTTTGTTCTTGTCCTTTACACTTATTTTTGGTTTTAATTAAACAAACAAAAAGTTAAGTGGCAACATTCAAAGGCTTAGGTTAAATTTAAATGAATGTTAATTATATCTTCAAAATGAGTTGTATTCATTACAACCTAATACTATACTGTATACATACATGGCAGTGTTTCTGTCATTATTGTTGTTCTGAAATGAGCACACAAGAAATAAAATCCATGATTAAAAATGCGTATTCTTTAATGTTTACAACTACAGTGAAACCTCCCTTATAAGACGGTAGACCTTAAAAAATCATCCAAAATGAGGTCTTATAACTAATAAGGGAGGGGTCTTACAAGGCAGGTAATTTTAATACTTACAAAGAAGGGCAATGTCTCAGAGAAGTAGGTCTTATGTGGGAGGGAGTCTTCAAGGGAGGTTCCACTGTAGTACTGTACATGTACTAGCAGTTTATATTTAGTCAAACACCTGTGTTTCAGTTTCTAGGCTTTATAATATTGTGCTGAATACTTGTTCATGATGTAAGCTATCCTGCTCAAAATTTGCTAAGGACATTATCTTAAGCATACAAAATTATCAAGGATAAACATAAAGCATTACTTTTTTTCTTGTTCAGTTTAATTAACATGTCGTCTTCACATTTTGATAGAAAACAAGGTCTGAGAATGATTTTATTGGCTTACCTCAAAGAATGTTTGTGATATCGCTTCTAAATGCATAAATTAACCGAATGGAGCAAATTTATCATTTTCAGACATTTGTTTTTTTGTGGCAAGAAAAGTCATGGATAAGCACGTGCGAGACCCCCTCACTGCAATCCCTGTTTGGAAACGCCATTTTGTGCTTTTGAAGCTCCTGCTGATCCAGGGTGTTCCACACCTCCAACAGGCACTGTTCTGGGTCCTGTAGACTTCTGAGCTGCTATGAACGGCTTCTAACAGCTGCCTGGAGCATATGTCAACATTTTCTATCAGACTGAGGTCTCTGGATTGGGAAACCTACCTCATATGGACGATGATCTCCTGCTGCAGATACAGGGTCAACAACCCATGAAAAGGTGCATTATCATTCATGAAGATGACGTCATCTCCGATCATGACAGCAGAAGATTTTGACGTGGACATCGATAACCTCATCCCTGTAGGGAACAGCTATCAGGGATTCCTTTTGAAGAATCTGTGACACTATTTTCCCGACAATGCCGATACAGGCCCAAACCATCAAAGACCCACCTCGAGATTTGCCATGCTATCTGACTCACATGTCCTGGTGATGCTCTCCAGAGAATCTCCACACTGATCCTGAACTCGCTGATGAAGAGAATTCATGTCCAGTTTCATAATGTCCAGATGGTGTGGTTCTGGGCTCTCAAAAGACAGCACTGCCCATGAGCTGGAATGAGCAGGATGCCCAAACGTGCCCAGGAGGAGTAAAGGCTGCATCATGGAGTCCGCTCCTCACAGTTTGCATGGAAATGTTTCGCACTGAGGTATTCAGCAAATCAAAATGCTGCGTGTGTGAAACGATTTTGGCAGGCCTGATAAAAACAGAAAACGTCCATTTTTATTACAAGTCTCCCAAATTCTGCCACCTTCAAGACGTCTATCAATCAGCAGTACCAACCTCATGGCAGTGAATCCAAGCTCTGGAAGCAACACATTGTGATATTCCAAACATGAATGACACAACGTTGTGTCATTCATGTTTGGAATATCGCAAAGAGTTGTCTTTCTGTGTCGCCATGCTGGAGAACACCTGTTCACAGCATGGCAACACAGAAAGACAATTCTTTGCATGTCAAATGACGTCATAATCTCACTTCGGCCATGAAACTTTGTCTCTTGTACGACGTTTATGGTGTGAGCAAGAAATGTCGTTGATTCTGACAATTTTACTCACTTTTATGTTTTCGCTCCATTTCAGTGAAATGACACTTTTTGGGGGTGGCATGGGAAAATCATGAGATGCACGTGAACAGGAAGTTGGATAAAACAAGTTTTAGTGAGCTTGTATTTACGGATGATTGCTCTTTTCGGTCATAATTTTGCATACGCAAGCCATCCTTGCGTTAACAACCATCAGTGGGCCCGTCTTCTCAAGAGGGGGACCACCGCATGGGACAAATATTTACAAAGAGGTTCTACTTTTGTATGTGTCATTTAGGAGGCGAAATACTACGCCATAAAAATTGTATAAAATAAGGTGGGAAAAAGTATAGTAATGTATTGTCAAAGGTGTTTAGTTCATCATTGGGGAAAAGTAATTTGTCTATCCTATATAAGATATAAGTATTTAACGTTAAAAATGGTGTTATTATATGTGTCGTGCCTAACTCGCAGAATTGCCTAGTCTGTAGATTAGGCAGCCACTTTGCCTCGTTTGTGAACTAGGCACTCAGACTGCCTAACTTGTAAACTAACTTTTCAGACGTGCCTAATCTACAGACTAGGCAACCTAATGTGTAGAATAGGCAGCCTATACAATAGTCTGTTGACTAGGCACAGTGCCCAGTCTGCAGATTAGGCAGTCCTTGTTTTATTCTCCTACATAACTCCTCTATATTTAACACCAATAATGCAATAGTAGTGTCATAAAAAGAAGTTTATTGATTTTTTGTTTACTGCATTGTTTGTTTGTCTGTATTGCAACATCACTAAATAAAATGATATCAGGTGGGGTTTTATACTAACTGTGAAATGTGCCAGAAGAAAATGAAGCCTAACAAAGGCCTCGTTGTACGCCCTCTGAGGAGTGAAGCAGTTTTGATCATTAAACTACACCAAATCGAGGATACAAGTACATATGAAACTACCAGGACCATTTCTCAAAGTTTATTGTGTTGCAGCCAATGAAATCAAAAACAGCAGCTGAAACATTAATATCATCTCATTGACATTTTCGGCTGGATGACACAACCTGCCATTTTACAGTCGGACAATGGCCGTGAGTTTACTGGCTCTGTGATCACTGAGATGAAACTGATTTGGCCTCGGATAAGGCACCCTCAGTCACAAGGCAGCATCCAGAGATCCAACTGTGACATCAAACAAATGCGTGGACAAAATATACAAATTTCAGAGAAAAATAACTAGGAGAGAGCACTTCGTGAAAATTAGAGTTGCTTACCTCCATTACTCAGTCAAATGCCATAGCAACAATGCAACAATGGCGTCGAAGCTTGAAACCACAGGATGTGAATCAGCGACTTACAAACCTTTTTTTAAAGAAAAATTAGGGGTGGTCAGTGGCCACAAATTAATAAGACTTGCAAAATGTTACGTAAAATATAAATGACATAAATATTTAGAATGAGGCATGGTGTTCTAAGTGCTCTATGTCTGCTCAAACACAGAGTCGATAGGCTATGAGAGCTGATAGTAGAGTGACTTCCCCTGTTTGACCGATTCGATTAGACAAGATCACTCCCACACACCATGAAATTACTCCCCTTAATTATTTCCGAACAATTCCTATTGACAATAATACATCACAGTGGGCTGAAGGGTTCCCCTTCATTATGTTACACAAGAATTATTCTCCTCACAGAAATCTGAAGTGTTCTATGGCAGAAAGGGTACATTAGGACTAGAACGGACATGTCTGCCGAAGGATGTAATAGAGAGACTCCAAGAAGGAAGAGGAGCTTGTTGAGCTTCTCTCTACAATGACAGCTTCTGGAGAAAATGAAGCAAGTATGCTTTTATACATTCCATTTAGCATTGTAACTTATTTTTCTCTTTGCTTTGTTACTTTAGTGCTGGTGAATTTTAAAACATTTCTTTGTTTCTGAATTGCCTTTGTATTTCCTGTGGATTTTGACCACTGTCGTATATTTTTTTCATTGCATTTTTACTCTCAATGAGGCTCTCTGTCTCTCTCTCTCTCTGTCTCTCTCTCTCTCTCTCTCTCTCTCTCTCTCTCTCTCTCTCTCTCTCTCTTCTCTCTCTCTCTCTCTCTCTCTCTCTCTCTCTCTCCATCCGTCTCTCTCTCCTTCTCTCTCTCTCTCTCTCTCTCTCTCTCTCTCTCTCTCTCTCTCTCTCTCTCTCTCTCTCTCTCTCTCTCTCTCTCTCTCTCTCAAGTGAACAGAGGGCCTCACGTGAAAGCGCCACCTACATAAAATTATGGCCCTTGGGCAACTCATAGAAGCAGTATAAAGCCTCATTACTGCGTTTTGACCCTTGCATTCATTCGATTCTGGATGGTAGCTTTATTATTGTAATTTTTTTTCTTCCGCAGGAGACAGTCAGATAGACAATGGAATAAAACAAAGTCAATAAACTTCTTTTTATGACACTACTATTCACTGCTAGATCTATGGCATTCTTGGTGTTAAAATATAGAGGAGCTATGTAGGAGATAGAAACACGAACTGCCTAATCTGTAGACTAAGCACTCTGCCTAGTCAACAGACTAGGCTGCCTATTCTACAGATTAGGCTGCCTAGTCTGTATTTTAGGCACGTCTGAAAAGTTAGTTTACAAGTTAGGCAGTCCGAGTGCCTAATTCACATATTAGGCAAAGTGGCTGCCTAATCTACAGACTAGGCAATTCTGCGGGTTAGGCATATGTATTAAAAAGACTGTTGATGTGTCTCAGCGTCCAGAGGCCCCTGGCGAGCGATCTATACGGCAATCAGCGGTAAAGGTAATAAAATACTTGATATTAAAGTACAAATAAAAATATGGTGATCTTGGTATGAAAGTATATATGTTTTGTGTGTAAAATTCCGGCGACCGAGTCCAAGGCGATATGACTAGTTGTATCCCTGCTCCGGCCGCACGAATGTATTATATAATAAGTAAATGTATTGGGTGATGTCCTTTTGGTTACGAAGAACCATATAGGACAGTTCTGTCAGTATGTTTTATAGTATTATTGTATGAAGATAAAATTATATTCTCGTATATTTATTATATTTATATATTAGGTTGTTATAGCATGGGAGCCAAAAGAACAGTAGGCTATAAAAAATATAATATGTGTAGTATAGTGGAGTGGTGGTGGGTGTGGCTAACGATTTTTTTCATACTAGGGCTGGGGGGGAGGGAGGGGGAGGGACCCTCCACCCCGGCCCGAGTAGTGGAAAGGCGTCGCCATATGAATCCTTGCACAAAGTGCGGGGGGACTCAGGGGAGTTATCCAGACGGGAAGTCAGTGCTCGAGGAGAGCATGGTGACTACGAAGCACCCCCCCAGAGTTCGCGCCGGGCACCCATTGTGAGCAAAGTGTGTGTTGTATGTGTTTGAGTGACAAGTGTTTGTGAGGTTAAAAAGAGGGGTAACTGGGAGGATCAGGGGTGTAGTTAGGTGCCCAGCCCGCTGTCCGGAAGGACCCCATCCCCACCAATGAGAAACTTTCGGAAGTAAAACATTTTAAAAGATGTTTGAGTGTGGATTGGTGAATGGCCTCTGCAAACCAGACCAAGGGGGACGACTCCTTTGGACCATGTGTCATTATATATTTTTTTGTGAATCGGATTTTGGATAGTTTGAGTTTGTGGAATAATTCTGTGAAATGGTTTTGAATATGTGGACATTTAAAGAAGAAACACTAGCTATTATGTTCCTGTTTGTGCTATCAGTTTTGTCCAATCACTCCTTCTTCATATTCTCGAAAGTGCACAATCTTTCTGAGAGCCAAGGTTTTTGGTTCACTTAACCGCAGCTAGAGAAATTATGATGCTGGCTGCCCGATCACATCTTTTCCAACAATGAAAATGGTTGATATACTGGAGCCTTCGCTTACAGAGGAAGAATCAGTGGCTATGTTCCTGCTGGAGTTGTCTGTCTTCGTCCCATCAGTGTTTGAACTTCGGTAAGATGATTGATCTTTCTGAGAGCCATAGAACTTGGAATGCTTGAAGTGCTCCTTCCAGAGGCGGTGGACTCTTTTGTTGAGGAGCAGGGTGGTGGCCAGCAGCAGGCCCTGAAGCCCCAGCAGAACGACAAAGACGTACTCCAGCCAGGGCCGTGTCCCTGGAATGGTCAGCAGAAACAGCGACAGCCAGCAGCCTCCGGACACCACGGACAAGCGGAAGCAGGCCAGGAGACTGACCCGGTCCTGGCCAGTGGTCCTCAATTTGGGCCGTCTGTGGACGTACAGGACGGTGACCAGGAACAGAACCACGTTCACAATGACCGCTGAGCCCAAAGGCAGTCCGAAACCCAGCTGGCGGGACAGAGACCTGCGGATGAAGCACATGTAGCTGGCTGGATAACCCAAGTCCCCGTACACGAGCTGGTTGCCTAGGATAGTCAGAGCGATGATTGTAGCAGACAGACCGAAGGAGACCAGCAGAGACACGAGCAGAACCTTGTTAGAGGACAGAAACATCCTGGCTCTGAGAGGACACGTCATGGACAGGAAGAGCTGTAAGGTGCATGACGTCATCATGAAAACGGCCCACAGCCACAACAGGTGGATGAGAAGGGCCAGCAGCACACACAGGGCATGGACCTCGAACTGTTCGATGGCGAACTCGTGTAGAGCCTGAGCCAGGAACAGTATGCAGGTCATGGCCAGAGTGGACTGTCCAGAACCTGACCTCAGTGGAGACATAGTGGCATAGGTCACTATCACAGCCAGCAGACAGACCAACGACAAGCACGTGCTTACATTTGACATCACACCGATGATCGTCCAGGTATCTTGGAAACGACTCTTCGAATTGAAGTAACCACTGCTGTTACAAGAAGCAGTGACATTCTGAATACTTAGATAGTCTTCCAAGCAAACCAGATACATTAACTCATCATCCTGAGATTCAATATCTGCAATTACATTTTCCCAATTCGGTTTGACTAAATAAAATGCCTCTGTATAATTCATAAACTCAACATCAGTTAAAGCAACATGTGGGCATAATGTCGTGTTATACAAAGGAGAAAACGTCAACCAAGGGTCATTCCATCGGAAGAAAGATGCAGTCCTTGAGCCCAAAGTTTCAGTGTTGTTCTTAGTGGTGCAGTAGTCAGTGATGGATGCCAACCAGTTTGTCTCATTGATACAATTGGCAGCTGGAACCATGGAACTAACGCTTGTGGAGGCATCTGAGGAAAACATGGAAACAAAGCTATCTACAGAGGAATAGAAAGATTTGATGGCATGTTCTAAGGTGAGCGTTGTGACACTGTAGATCTTCACGTGAACGTCGATGGTTGCATGTTGGTTGTCCTCGCAATCTAGGCGTGGAAAAGCTGTTACTTCCTTGATTCTATCCTGGGATGACTGTAGAACACACAAACACGTGCACGCGCGCACACAAACTCACGCACACGCACGCGCACGCACACGCACACACACACACACACACACACACACACACACACACACACACTACACTGTGGCTTGAATTTATACTGAAAAAAGGATAGCTTCGCTATTTACATTTATTGATAACATAACATGTATAAGCTGAAATGGATTTGAATTCAAATTTGTCCTTTTGTTTTTTTGCTGACCCATCTACTGGACTGCACAGTAAGTTTAAAGCATTGCTTTCGAGCTGCTCACATAGAGTCCTATCTCACAGTCACATCCTGTTGAATTAAAATGTCAATTATCTCATTGCCATGTATGTTAAACGACACAGAGATACTCTGACAAAATATATCGATAGGAAAATTAATATTCTGTTAAGAAAACAAATTTTTATTTATGTCAGTTACTTTTCATTTATGACTCAAGCCATTTACCTGTTGTATTAAAAAAGAAACATACTCTAACCACTTACTGTCATGTTGAAAATTCTGTCCAGCACATCAGTCTCATAGAAAGGTCCTGCTGTCAGCACGTGGAATCTAGTGCAGATCTCATAACCAAGGTAGTTGGTGTGGGAAAACACGTGACTACAGTTGCTTCCCTTTAGTCGTAGCCCTTCACTGCATTTCACAGGGCGGCACTGGCACTGGGGAAAATGTACACAGACTTACTATTTTAGCAGTTCTGTGCTAGCAACGTCCTCTAATCTATCACTCTCTGTGACTGCTTTTTTCCCTTTTCTTACTATCGTCTACTATTTTTTTCTGACTTGCTGATCAATTTTCCTGCCTTGTTTTAAAAAGATCTTCCAAACAGTTTTCTTCTTTGAGCTCTTCTGAAATCCGAATGTGTCAGCTGAATGCTGCAGGTAGATCAGTGAAAACTTATAACTGGACACATACGTACCTCCCCCGTTAGGGACATGTGGCCTGGGGACGCAGAAGAAGAAGAAGAAGAAGAAGAAGAAGTAGTAGTATGCAAGTCCAAAACAAAAGGTAATAAAACATAAAATGTTGTTCTGTGACAACCTCCATTGATAGGAGCAGCTTTTTTGTCTGTGTAAACTTACAGCCCATCCAAAAATACAAAATGTGTGAATAGGGGACAGGACACAAGTCAATCAAGACTATGTCAGTCATGTCTAAATATGCTGCCAACCCCAACTACAACTTTCCGTATGCAAGGGAATAATTCCTTTTTTTCTAACTACTTTGCAGGCACTAATGCATCCAAGAAAATAAATTCGCTTTCATTGCATACGGAAAGTTGTAGTTGGGGTTGGCAGCATATTTAGACATGACTGACATAGTCTTGATTGACTTGTGTCCTGTCCCCTATTCACACATTTTGTATTTTTTGGGGTTGAATTGTGTGAGTTTGCAGCTGCTTTGATGAGCAGAGAACATTTGGCTGAAGATTCTCAAAGTTTTGGGGAACACCTAGGTTTTGGCCAAGAGAAAGATAGGAGAGCTGGCCAATCGAGGGAATAATCTGTTTCTACAAACTAACTTGGACAGTCATAAAAGTTCATGACTCACCTGTATGCGATCATAAACGAATCCCTCATCACACGTATTATTCTCAGCAATCCCGTAGAACTCTGCTGACTGTGGTGCCAGCCAGCTATTCTCTACTGCTTCATCCACATCCAACAAGGCGAAGAACCCGATTCTAGCAGTGTTGACATCACCAGGACTGTGCAAATCACGTTCAAGTTCTTCATAAGTCATGTTGGTATTGCACATGTAGCAGAACACGTTCTTGTACTTTCTCCTTACTGGAGATACAAAGCTGACACAGGCACGTGCAACTTTGTCGTCGTAGTTCTGCCAGAGGCCTGTTTCGTTGCAGGTGGAAATGATAGGGGGGCGTATATAAGTACAATGTCGTTGCACTTGATAGTTGTCTGACTCGAAGAGGATATCGCAGCCCGTTATGTTGGCTGCTACAAAGTAAGCTTCTGCAAATGGAAAACACATACAGAGACACACATGCACGCATGCATGCATATGCACACACGCGTGCATGCACACACGCAGAGAGAGAGAGGGAAAAAAGAGAGAGATTGTATGACAATGTATTGTAAAGGTCTTTTTTTTTTACTGACGATATACCTATATTTCACAATTTAACATACAATGAGTGATTGTGCTCCTTTCCTTCACAGTTTGTCTCAGATAACTTTTGTATGACTAAATGTTGAAAATGATGTTAAAAAAGGTGATTGAAAGCGTATGCGGAATGTATGAACTTCAGCGTTTTGAGCCCCAGGCTCCTCTTCAAGATGTACCTGCAATCTACTTACTGGTTAACTTTGGGCAGCCGCTTCTTGAAGAAATTTCTACCTCCCAGGTACCTTTCGTTTCACCGTTTTTTTCTACTTAACTGTTGTCATCATTATGGCTTTGTTTTGCGGACGAAGATTATGGAAGGCAGTTCTGTCCACGTGGACTCCAGGCACGGGTGTGGATGACCATATGTTTAGAAAAAAATTATAGATCCAGCAACCCCTATTCAAGTGTTCAGAGAAACAAGCTAAGAGCAAAAAAACGATTCATATGTATAATAATTGTGTACATAATTTACAAAGAAAATTAACATGGATGTTGGCTTGAGAACCTTGTTACACGATACCTGTGTTAAGTGTTTCGCATGTCTAGATTAAATTCAGATCTTTGGAACATTTTAAATCCTGACCCATCCCTGTGATTCATTACAAATAATTGATTCAACGTGCAAACCTCTTCACTAAATAATAATAAACTGATTGTGGTCAAAATACTACTTTACCTGTGATAGAGTAAACTGCCGGCCTATGAACATCATCGCGACAATAGACACTTGTGGCCCATGGAGTCAGACTGTTCACGTCCTGGCCGTGACACTGGGCACAGAACTGGTTTCTGTACACCACTCCATCGTCAGACGTCCAGGGCCTGAGGTAGTGCCAGTGAACAGACCCCTCTCTGTTCTCACACTGATATTCCAAACTGTCCGTGTCAGTAAAGGGTGTAGAAGTCCCTTGACCAGAAGCATTTGCTTCTTCGTATTGTGAAGATGAATTTAGAGTCACGTTTCTTGGGCAGTAGTTAACCATAGAATAATAGTTGTGTAAATCCGCCTCTCTTTCCTTGGGTTTCAAATGGCTGATCTCACAGGTGTACACAGTCCTTCCCAAGGTCAGTTGTTTGGTTTCTTCCCACGTTAAAGGAAATGAGGAAGATTCTGGGGTATAGTTATTCAGTAGCTGAACGTCTGGGCAGCAGTCTCCATAGACATGACACAGGTGGTCGCAGAAACATTTAGAACAGTGCTGTGCTCGTGACTGCCATTCAAAATGCCGATTTGGAGGCCCATACAATTGTTCGCACAACTTGTTACACAGCATATGATGCAACACCGCCACTTGGAACATAAAATCTGCTGAAATGTTTTCTACCTTGTCAAATGGTGATGGTAGTCCACTGTCTAATGCAGAGGGCAGAGTGGACGAAATAGGCTCGAAATAAAATGGATTGATATTTCCTGTGTTTATTTCTATTTCAGATACATTCTGTGGGACAGTGGGCATCAAGACCAAAGCAGCAAACACGAAAATAACTGCCATTTCCTTGGCCATTTTACCACTAGCGGGCAAAAATGTTCAATTAGGAGCTAGGTATTGCACAAGCCTTTTTCAAGGTGAACAGAAATGACTAGAAAAGAGATCTTCTTGACATGTGTAGAACTTCACAGACAAGCAAGGGAGCTAGCCTGTGATGCATGAAGCATACTAAGCCAATCAGCCAGTAAACGGTGCTTTGTTGGTCAAGATGGCAGCTTTTAACAGCCAACATTTACGTTCCCATCAGTAGGTAATTGTGTTTGCTGCCAATTGCTAGAGGTAGAAAATTGATGTAAGTAACGTTACATGATTAATTCACTCACAATATCAAATAAAGGAAATCGAAGTGAATGTACCATGCACTCATTTCCTTGATCATGACAGCTTTCAAACGTTACCAAGATTCGGGTGAGCTATTTGTTGTATTTACAGCAAGAATTGGGCAGTGTAAATTCACAGAATCAATAATGTTTAAACAGGTCATATTGCAAGTCTTCTAGCATACAGCAACATTTCTTTACTGTGACATGTAAACCCTGTTCTAATAAATTAGTCCCTAGAGACATTGTAGGCCCGCAGTCTAGCAATGGTGTAAAACTAAAAAAATGCGCAATACTATGAATTCCTTCCTATAATGTTCATATTGCATAGACTACAAGCCCAAGGCTAAAGCACAACAATGTCACCCCTTACTTTGGGTTCGCATGCTGATGGCAGATAAGCCTTAGCACATCAAGTACTGGTCCTAAGTCTATAGAAATCGACACAGGGATGATCAACATATATCACAAGACACAATGCATACATGATTATCATCCAAGTAAGTCCACAATTGGAACCATGCAGCATGTCCATAGAATTACTGCAGTGACTAGAAGATGAAGTTAGCCTATGAGAACTGTATGCTATTGAATTATATGTAGCAAGAAAAAGGCCCTATACAAGAGGACAAGCTACACAATGTACTGTGCACGCAATGCTATGTATACATTTAAGCCTTTTGTACAACACTTGCCTAAAAACTAAGCAGCAGTGTCAATTGTGGCTATGATCTTAATTTCTCATGTTAAAATTAGCCGTCTACATATGTGCATGCAGCTAACAATATTCAAGAATAAAGATATGGGGTAAAATGAATAACTGGTACTTTTTGTCACGTTTCTGTAGTCCATGTTGTTCACCTTCAAGGCATGATAGGTAGGGGAAATTAGATGCTATGACCAGTTATGCACAGATACAACATAATCTCATGATGGGGTATAAAAAGTATGAGAGCTGACTGAGAGTACCGCTTGTCAACGCATACTTCATTGCATATCCTTAATTAAGGTCAGCAGTAGCATAATCTTTCTCGTTGGAAGCATCAAAGATAAGCTCAGCTAGACCTCATCAATAGATAGGCTTTAGGCCTCAGTCAACACAGCAATAACAGGCACAATAGTATGTACATGTGCAATGCCCCTGCCCAGGTGAGCCTAGCCTACTATCGACCAGCGCTAAGTCTATGGCCCAGCCCAATCTTAGTCTATCAGCGAACATGCATTGGGCAGGGGGGGGGGGGGTGCAAGGCCTTCAGTAGGCGAGGAAGAATATTGTATTTACTACTAATTCTCATAGCTTTTTTGCTAGTCTAGCTTCTCCCGTTACTCAGGACTGTATTAATTAGTCTTCAAACAAATCCTTAGTTTAAGACAAACAAACAATAAGACAGGGGTCTACAAAATTAGTGTAGCCAACTTGACTTGACTTAAACTTGGGAAAACAATGAGCATCGTGTATCATCCACTTTTGGGTTTCCAATTGGGATAACAATAATTGAAAGTATTGACTCTGAACAACGCATGGTAGGTGAAATCTCACTCTGCTGGACCAGCAAAAGATCGGAATCCTTGTGTGATGGTGTGGAGTGGAAGGGTGAAGGGTGCAGGGACAGACAGGAGTGCAGGAATAGTAGGCAGGAAACAATCAGCAAGCAGCAACAGCAACATGCAGTCAAGGCTGACACAGGTCTCTCTCTCTCTTTCTCTCTCTCTCTCTCTCTCTCTCTCTCTCTCTCTCTCTCTCTCTCTCTTTATTGCTTCTCTCTCTCCATTTCAGGTAGAGTCTCAGGTAAGTCTAAGTCTACAGTCTCCTACAGTCTCAAATAAGTCTCCTTTAAATTTTTTCCTGTGGCTAGATATATCGACAAAACCCGGACCGCAAAGACAACAACTTTACCTTTCACTCAACCTGCTCCCGCAGAGCTAATGGCCGCCAAACTTGTGTTTGTTACTACACCTTTTAAGTGTGTTGTCTCTACGGTCGTCATACATAACAAGACATGTTGCATATGGTTGGAAAGCTTGAAAAACACAGAATAATATGACATTCATCAATAGTTAGGAGTGTCTCTTTAAAAAGAAGTATTTGCAATTAAGGTGCAAAGTGATTCCATTCTTTAACAAGCCCAACCCGTATTTTATCAAATAATTAAATAACTGCTTCACAAATCAGAATAACAAAATAATAATAAAAAAGCAAAATACACAAACTTTCATCTGTATAAATTTCAAGTCCCAATTCCATCCATAAAGTTTATAATTTGTGTCCCGAAATTCGATAGAAAACACAAATCGAATTTCTATTGATCTAGGCTTCATGCTTGTGGTTTGAAGCAAATCTTAGATCGTAAAATATTATAAATCTATATGGTCCAAGATCATTTTGAATATACAAAACTAGTTTCGTTAGCTATTAGAACGAAAACATAAGGGCGAATCAAAATGAAATTGCTTGGTTTAGAAATTAGTGTTTCGACTCGAAAGACAGTAAATCGGCATTCGCACATGGTATAGGCCTAGCCTATCTGTTGCCCGTCACGCTCCTGTCTGATGTGTGTGTCGCTGTTAATTCCAGTAATAAAATCCGGCAGGATAATAACCTCTGTTCCGATAATAAAATCCGGCAGGATAATAACCTCTGTTCTGGAAATAAAATCTGGCAGGATAATAACCTCTGTTCCAGTAATAAATTCCGGCAGGATAATAACCTGTTCCGATAATAAATTCCGGCAGGATAATAACCTGTTCCGATAATAAAATCCGGCAGGATAATAACCGCTGTTCCGGAAATAAAATCTGACAGGATAATAACCTCTGTTCAGGGAATAACCTCCGGCAAGATAATAACCTGTTCCGGAAATAACATCCGGCAGGATAATAACTTGTTCCGGTAATAACATCTGGCAGGATAATAACCTCTGTTCCGTTAATAAAATCCGACAGGATTAAAGTGTCTTTGCTCTTGGCAATGTCGGCCATCCAGACTGATCTGGATTTCGATATTGTTTTTGTTTTATCAGAAGCAAACATAAAGAACCTTCTTTCTAATTTTCCATTTAGGCTCAGGAACCTCCCTCCCATTTTGCATCGGGGCTTTGCAAAGGCAAACATTATTAGGGTTTTTGTTGTGCCAATTTTTCAATTAAGTCCGACATACTAAGATGCCAAGATGTAGCCCAAACAAAGTGGGATAGTGCCTCAGCGGTAAGCTGACCTTGACATGTGCACGAACAAAGCCGCTGCAGCAAGTAGTAAGGCGCAAAAACCCTGTGCTAGGCTAGGCCTAGTGAAAAAAGAAAAGTGCCTGTAGCGGTGCTTGGGAGGGTGGTTCATATACCATAGAAAAATAATTTAAAACCGGAAAAATAACAGTCTTACCTGTTTCAATGCTTGAAAAACGCAAAGCAAGACACACTAACACACAAACACAAACCATAGCTAAATTTCTTCAAAAAGGAAGCTTTTGGACACATTTTATAGTATTTGTTTTGTTAATACACAAAAATTGTTTTTGATCACGTGCTTGTGTGAGTGTAGCTTTTTGATGTTTTTTAGTTCAATTTTTGTTGTTGTTACAGCTAAAAAGTTCCTGACTCAAGCTTTGGGCCCATTCCGCGTCCACTGGCTCCTGCTGCGCACACGTTCCGTAGCCTGCTTCTCACGTGATTTATCTGACCGAGAAATAGATGACAAATAATTCTATTTGGCTATATCCATGAATTAACTTTTTTCCATACCTCCTTAGAAGAGGACAATAAAAATGCTGTGATTACCCTCTTGTCGTAAGACCCTTTAGAGGCAATGTCAACTTACAGAAAGCCTATGTCTCTTTGCGTCTGTCAGTCTATCTGTCTGTTTGCTCCTCCCCTCACTTTCAAGAAAACAATGCATTACTGAAGCACAACAATGCATTTTTCATTCACATTATCTATATAGCTCCAAGGCAAACGTGAAAAAGGTGAATAATTGTTGTTACACGAGGGGTCTCGATACGTTTTTGAATGAAGACTGGAAGTACGTATATTCATTTTTGCTTTGCCCAACGATTTTGGTCCGTTGAAAAATAACAATAAAATGAAATTGCTAAATAAGCCTTTAAATAATGGTCTACTTCAGGGAACAATTCGAATTTTTGTGATGTTACCCTAATCTCCATATCTAATTTTTTTTATTATTGAGAACCCCTTGTTTCTGTAGAATCGATCTTTGGTTGTCTACCATGCTGTGCTGCATCCTGCCTTGCTTTGTATGTCATAGTGTAGTGTGGTGTAATTTAGTGTAGTGTAGTGTAGTGTAGCATAGTGTGGTGTGGTGTAGTTAGGTGTAGTGTAGTGTAATTTAGTGGAGTGGAGTGTAGTTAGTGTGGTGTAATGAGGTGTAGTGTAGTGGAGTGTAATATAGTGTAGTGTAGAGTAGCATAGTGTGGTGTTGTGTAGTGAGGTGTAGTGTAGCATAGTGTGATGTGGTGTATTGTAGTGTAGCATAGTGTGATGTGGTGTAGTGTAGTGTAGTGTAGTGTAGCATAATGTGGTGTGGTGTAGTGTAGTGTAGTGTAGCATAGTGTGATGTGGTGTAGTGTAGTGTAGTGTAGTGTAGCATAGTGTGGTGTGGTGTAGTGTAGTGTAGCATAGTGTGATGTGGTGTAGTGTAGTGTAGTGTAGTGTAGCATAATGTGGTGTGGTGTAGTGTAGTGTAGCATAGTGTGGTATGGTGTAGTGTAGTACAGTATAGTGTTGTGTGGTGTAGTGAGGTGTAGTGTAGTGTAGCGTAGTGGCGTCGAGTGTAGTTAGTGTGTTGTGGTGTAGTTAGGTGTAGTGTAGTGTAATTTAGTGTAGTGGAGTGGAGTGTAGTTAGTGTGGTGTAATGAGGTGTAGTGTAGTGGAGTGTAATATAGTGTAGTGTAGAGTAGCATAGTGTGGTGTTGTGTAGTGAGGTGTAGTGTAGCATAGTGTGATGTGGTGTATTGTAGTGTAGTGTAGCATAGTGTGATGTGGTGTAGTGTAGTGTAATGTAGTGTAGTGTAGCATAATGTGGTGTGGTGTAGTGTAGCATAGCATAGTGTGGTGTGGTGTAGTGTAGTGTAGTGTAGCATAGCATAGTGTGGTGTGGTGTAGTGAGGTGTAGTGTAGCGTAGTGGCGTCGAGTGTAGTTAGTGTGTTGTGGTGTAGTTAGGTGTAGTGTAGTGTAATTTAGTGGAGTGGAGTGTAGTTAGTGTGGTGTAATGAGGTGTAGTGTAGTGGAGTGTAATATAGTGTAGTGTATAGTAGCATAGTGTGGTGTTGTGTAGTGAGGTGTAGTGCAGCATAGTGTGATGTGGTGTAGTGTAGTGTAGTGTAGTGTAGCATAGTGTGATGTGGTGTAGTGTATTGTAGTGTAGTGTAGCATAATGTGGTGTGGTGTAGTGTAGTGTAGCATAGTGTGGTGTGGTGTAGTGTAGTGTAGTACAGCATAGTGTGGTGTGGTGTAGTGAGGTGTAGTGTAGTGTAGCGTAGTGGCGTGGAGTGTAGTTAGTGTGTTGTAATGAGGTGTAGTGTAGTGTAGTGTAGTGTAGTGTAGTGTAGTGTAGTGTAGTGTAGTGTAGTGTAGTGTAGTGTAGTGTAGTGTAGTGAAGTGTGGTGTAGTGTAGTGTAGAGTAGTGTAGTGTAGTGTAGCATAGTGTTGTGTGGTGTAATGAGGTGTAGTGTAGTGGAGTGTAATGTAGTGTAGTGTAGTGTAATGTAATGAAGTGTGGTGTAGTGTAGTGTAGTATAGTTTAGTGTAGTCCAATGTAGTGAAGTTTAGCGTAGTGTTAAGTGGCATAGTGTTGAATAATCTAGAGCAGAATATAGTGTATTGTATTGTAGTGTTGTGTTCATAGGGTTGCGGATATTGTGTAATGTAGCATAGTGCAGCTTAGTGCACTAATGTAGTATTTAGGAAATGTGTGTAATGCAGTATTTAAAAAAACCCATTAAAACCTTTTAAAAAAACATACAAACATCTGCGATATGTTAATCTATAATGACACAAAAAGATACTGGCACTTGTTTAATGCACACAAAATGTACCATGACCATAAACAAATAAGTGCATCGAACATCAAATAACGCATTCAGATGATAGTTCTTATGCTAACAAAAATCCCACATGGGACATGTTAGCCAATATCAATGATTGTTTCTTATTAAGTCTGCAGTTTCTCCAGCGTTTTGGTCTTATCCCCATTCTTCTTTCTCCTTAGCACAATCTCTCCGAAGCCTTCCCTGTATCTGGACCCCATGCTGTAGTAGATGAAGATGTTGAAAGAGGAGTTGATGTAGGATGGAATCTCCAACAGCCACAACAGAGAGAAATACAGGTTGTGGTGGCGACTACCTGGCTTCATGTAGGGGAAGAACAAGGTGACGAACCTGTGAGTTGAACACAAAACCCCCACTTGTACATGAGCCAGATTTTGACAGCTTATGGAATGCATTATTAACAGTTTATTACATGAGTATGACAAGATCAACGTGTATCGCTACGAATATACATAGATAGATGGATTATCATCAGGGGGTCGCTTTGTCGTATGGGTGCCCTTGCATGTGACAGTGTTACAGTTGTTTATCCATGGTTCTGCCTTAATTCTTTATTAGGAAATGAATAAGGCATGGAAGACCACCCTGTCTAATCCCAAATCATGTATTAGATTATCTTACCTGCACCAGAGTGAATAATAATAATTAGTCACAAGTGAATAATTCATAACTTCAAAGTTACACATTGGTAGTAATAAGGCTCCTAATGGTGACGCTTCTTAACAGAAATAAGGAACACTCATTAACAAGTGCCTTCATAAAATCTATTAAATGAGAACACGTACCTTGTTAGTGATGGTACTGGCGTCTGATTTTGACATCTATTTTTTATGCTACTTCTACCAACTCAGAAAATAATAGGTCTTATACAACTAAAACAGAACTATTAAAAGAAAACAAGACAATCTGGATATCCGAAGACAGAACAAAATACAAAAAAGCATAAGACTAAATTGTAAGGCACAGGAATGGTATAAAAGGTAACAGCAAAATAAGTAAATCGAGTCAATGGCAAGAAGGAATAATAAAAAAAAAGCAAAATACCTAAACAGCAGGAAGGGCGTGGCACATGCCAAAAAAAGCAGGGAGTTGGCCACCAGCATCCTGGTCAGTGCCAGCTCTCTGGTGGACAGAGTGCCAGACGTGGCCGACCTCCAGGACACCGCCTGCCGGAGCTTGACCGTGGTCACCAGGGTAGTCACCATGACTACCAGCATGGTGGTGCCGGGAACGATCAGCCCGAAGACTAAAGAGTCCAGGTAGTCGATCAACACCTGTAATATGTGCGTGGTGTGTAGGGTTTGCTTCATAACAGTAGACTGCAATACTGTAACACATGTAAGATAGTTACACTTTTGATTCATAACAGTTATTATTTTATATTTATTAGCAAAAAAAACATGCAAATGAATATGTTGGTCAAACCTTTGATTCGTTACCTATGCCTGGTTTTACTGAATAGAAACAAAACCTCCTTCCTTTTAGGCGCTATTAATTACCGGTAAAGGTCAAGATGTGCCACCACCACCCCTGCATTTCTCGGTTAATTGTGTTTTTCCGTGTTTGCCTTTCTTACCATACATACAGCTGTATCATTTAGGAACATTTTGAGCTAATTACCTTTTTGGAATACTAACCCTAACCCTACCCCTAAACCTAACCCTACCCCCCACTATGTACTGCAATACACCGCGATTTGTCACAGTTGTGGTTCGTTGCGTTTTTCCGTCTTATAGGGTGGGGGGTAGGGTTAGGGTTAGGGCTAGGGTTAGGGATAGGGTTAGTATTCCAAAAAGGTTTTTAGCTAAAAATGTTCCTAAAATACAGCTTTATGTATGGTAAGAAAGGCAATCACGGAAAAATACAATTAATCGAGAAATGGACGGGGGGTGGCACATCTTTGCATGAATGGACACATACTTAAATGATGCAACTGAAGCCTGTGGGTTGTGAAAAAACCCTCCATCAAGACTGTCATTACTCCACAGTATTCAATACTTCCTCAACCGATCCCAGTCAGAGATAAGGCAAAAATGTTCTTTTTTTTAGTATAAGTGTGAACACACGTAACGTTACGCGCGAATTTATAGAGTATGTACGAGTCTATGCGTTGGCTGAGTGAGTGCATACCCCCTTTAAAATCGCAGAGATAGTAAAGAAATCACGTAATGATTGCGTCATTTAATACAATGACGTTTATTTCTTCCAGATTCCATTTTAGACGAAAGAAACCAACTTTCATGGAATTAGAAGGTAAAATCTAAATCAACTCACTTTATTCCTTCCTCACTTGGTGTGGGGTGAAAGTTGCTATGGGTTTCATATAAGTGTATGTATATATATATAAACGCAACACCCGTATGTAGGGTGCGCACTGACCCGTACCGGTACGCAATGACCAATTTGCTACAGTCTTCAGGAATCCGTTTGCTTCTAGAAAACGGTTTCAGTTACAAAGCCGAGCGTTGGTACAGTTGAAGCAGAAACATTTTAACAGACGCTGGTGATCTAAATCTTTTCCAGCTTCGAACTGGAGATCCACAAATTGACGTCATATTACAATAATGCCTTAAGGGGTACTCGATCCCCCTTTGTACTCTAGATACAAATTTAAAAAATACAAAACTGCTCACAACTCCTAGCAACTTACCTGTTGTTGTTTGATATTTTTTATGGTGGTATTGAATGAATATATATTTGATGTTGTTCCAGGTAAGCCAAAATGAGCATTATTTTATTGTGTAAATTGCATTAATGAAATGCAAAATGAAAGGACAAGTTTACCTGATGTCGATAGTAAAACGGTCCACCATCCAGCACATTCAGACGCTGGTTTGTAACTGGGTCCAACACACAGACCATGCGGAATCTGGTGGCGATGAGGAAGAAAAGGGTCAAGATGACCACCACCACGACAGAGAGGATGAGGGCCATGGTGCAAGTGGTCAGCACCACGCGAGATCGCAGAGGACTGACCACACAGAAACACCGCTCACTGGCGATGATGGCAGAGAAGATCTGAATTGGGACGCGAATGTCAGTAATAAACAATGAACCTCTCTCTCTCTCTCTCTCTCTCTCTCTCTCTCTCTCTCTCTCTCTCTCTCTCTCTCTCTCTCTCTCTCTCTCTCTCTCTCTCTCTCTCTCTCTCTCTCTCTCTCTCTCTCTCTCTCAGGGCTCGGTCATAGGTCACTGGCGAATACGGTAGAGACCATCTGACATGAGACGTAAATATCGCTTGTAAATATCTACATGTCAATGATGTTGAAAACATATCCTAGAAAACACATTGCCCTATTATATAATTATGTTCATTCTTCATTATTTCCAGTAAAAAGTTAAATTTTACATTACCCTTATTATTGTTATAAGGTATAGTAGTCATTCGTTACTATGCTACATTACCATTATTTGTATTATGATAAGGCACTCTGGAAATATCTGACTTGGACGAGTATCTGTATCTTCGAATGTTACCCAAACTTATTACAGATAGAACAATGTTCAAAAAACGGTCTTGTACAATTGGTGTTATGTAAAGTTCTTTTAAATAGAATCTAGAAAATCTGTTGCATATTTGGAAATGCTTTAGATTTATTGCAAATGAAGACATATTGTTTAACGTCTTCTTTCGTACATTGTATTCTGCTTGTGCAATACTAAGTAGTCCAGTATTACTATTACAAATAATAATGACCATCTTTATAGCGCTTATTCTCCTTACGGGGTTCTAAGCGCTTCACAAAGAAGTTAAACATCTGAGCAAAAATAAAAAAGCAACGCACTAATCGACCATTCTTAATTCTTGAATATAGTCTCTGGCATTTACAACTATCAGTGTTTCTCTTCTACAGGGGCTTTCTACTCACTTGTTGAATATTTCTACCACCTCTCGTTGTTTTCTTCAGCAGTGTGAGGCTGGGGTGTAGTTGGCAGTTGGATTTGGTTGAGGTGAGTAAATGTCAGTTGTTTGGTCACAAGTAGGGGGACTTGAGTGAATAGACAGTCTGTGTAGGCTACCAATAATGGATAGATAGACTGGTAGCAGATCAATACCAACAGTTCTATTCAGACTTGGTTTTTTTAGTGTAATGTTTAATGGCCTCTTTTCTGTTTCTTTTGACCGTATGCAGTTCTGTTTCAATGATTTTGGAGTTAGACAAATCAAGGGAATGGCCACATTCAGTGAGGTGAGAGTAGAAGGCCAACCAACTGAAATCTACTCACCTTAACCAAACCCAATTGCCAACTACACCCAAGCCTCAGACTGCTGAAGAAAACCACGGGAGGTGGTAGAAATATTCAACCAGTGAGTACAAAACGTTTTGTCTATGTAGAAGGGAAACACTGACACTTGATCATTCTTCATATCTTTTCTAAGAGTTCGGGAGGATCACTCCTTTAAGCCGTGACCATTGTCTAAACGAACAAAATTATTATTAAATTATGTAATATTTTGAGGGCTGCACTGTTTATCTGCTTTCTTTGCTCATTTTTAAGACAAACAGTTCTTGCAGGCAGCCCTCGATATTTATTTCATAAACTGTAAACTGCCCACATCAACCCATTGTATTTCCTTTAGATTGTCCATTTTTATCATTCACCACCACAATCCCTTTTCGTTTGTTGCAGCATAACATTTTACCTTAGCCTAACCACAGCTGGTGGGGTGTGAAAAGAAAGAAGAACACGCAGCAACTGCTTGGTCTTTGCTATTGGCCACTGCAACTAGGGTTATTAGCGCCCTTGATGGCAAGAGTTAAGCCCTTGTTGAGCAGTATCCAAAAGGGCACTCATTCTTCCAAAGGACAGTCAATAAGTGGCCTTAAATAGGGTTATTGGCGAGAGTTATGCTTTGTTTGGTCAGTACTCAACCATCTTCCCCCACCCACTAAGGGCATTCACTCTTGCAAAAGGTGTTCTTTGCAGCAGCCAATAAATATAGTTATCGGGAGGGGGGGGGGGGGATAATAAAAACAGTCAGAATGTTTGGAGTGTGAAGCGTGTGCTCCTCTCTTCCCATTTCGTTGAACGTTATCCCATCTGATATGGATGAACATATAAAATCAACCTCTGACCTGAGAGATCCAGATGAAGCCAAAGAAGCCGATGAGGTTGTGATCCACGATAAACGTTAATATGGGTCCGTTCCTGAGTATGAGACACAAAGGCGAAAAAGCAGACAAAAATACCGTCACTGAGTAACAGCTTACATATGAAATGGCTGTTTCAAGAAATCAAATCAAATTGACGTTAACCTTTTCTCCAAATACAGTTCATTACATTGTATGTTTTTTGTTTTATTTCTTGAACATCTGACAGACTAGACAAGACCAGTAACTGATATTTCAAAGGCATGTTTTGTGTGTGGGTTTGGATTTTGTTGTGCGTATGAGAACGATTTGATGTGGTTGTGTATGTATGTTTCTGAGTTGTGTGTGTGTCTTTTTCAATATTGGGTTCCATCGTCTTCTCTTCGTCTACTTTTGGTGTCGATTTTATACATTGCGTTTTCGGCAAGTTTTGAAACAGTTATTCAAAAGTCTGATTTCCTTTAAAATGGTAATTTCAATAAAGGATGTGCACCTTTCAGCAAACAATGTCCTGTATCTGTGAGATCCGACCCTTCACCACTACAGACCACATAAGTGCAACTCTGCAGCAGTGCATTGTCTCCTCTGACAGGATATTGTTGTTAACCAAATCTTATTTTATTTAAATAGGAAAACATTGTTTGAGAGTTGTGCAACTGTGTAGATGGGTCAGTGAAAGAGAAAGAGAATAATAATAAAAAGGGTGAAGAAGAAGAAGAAGAAGAAGAAGAAGAAGGAGGAGGAGGAGGAAGAGGAGGAGGAGGAGGAGAAGAAGTAGTATTAGTAGTAGACGAATAAGAAGAAGAACAAGAACAAGAAGAAGAACAAGAAGTTAAGAACAAGAAGTTAAGAACAAGAAGAAGAACAAGAAGAAGAACAAGAAGAAGAACAAGAAGAAGAAGAAGAAGAAGAAGAAGAAGAAGAAGAAGACAGCTGATCATTCGTTGATTATTCACATTCCAACTGACCTTGCCCCAGAAGAAGAACACAGAGGGGAGAAGGAGAAGGAGAAGACGAAGAAGAGAAGGAATGGAGGAAGAAACATGTATCCCCCCTCTCCCCCCCCCCCCTCCTCACCCAGCAACCTCACACCCCAAACTTCCACCAACCTTTCCCCCGGCTTGGCAAACTGCAGGTAGATCCTCTCCGCATTCTGCGCCATGGCGACGAGGAGATAGAACTCGTCCACCAGAGCCAGGCAGAACAGACACAGGTTGATCCGCTCCCTCAGCCCCTGCCTCCAAAACACCGCCATGTTGATGACGTTGGCCGGTCCACCAATCAGATACAAGAGCGGCAAAACGATGGCGCTTTTCAGCTGTTCGCAAAAAGCCTCAAACTCCATAGTGACGATGTTGTGTGGATTGCTCCAAGGAACAAAGGCTCCCTCTGGTATAGTTCGACAATTGTCTGGAGCACTTGCATTCTGAGAATCGACGGTTCCCGTCAGTACATATGCTGTTGTGTTGTTCATAGCGTTAGTTAGATGAATACAGTACGTCAGGGAATCTTTGGAGTTAGTTCTTTGAAGGATGTTTTCGTCTTACGCGCTGAAATAGGATACCATCTTATGAGTAACAACATGTGGGTTTTTTTTTAATCTCTGTAGTGGAAACTGTAGAAACTAGTATGCGAACTTGAAGCAGTTGATGTTTTAAATGCTTATTATTGTGTTTTATTGCAATTAAGAAAGCTTCTTTTTGTTTCGTACACTTTGTAGTGAAAACAGAAAAAATAGTATGCGAACTTGAAACATTGGATTTGTTTTAATGCTTATTATTGAATAATGTTGTGTGCCACTTAAGAAAGCTTCTTTTTGATTTCATACATAATAAGAATCGTTTCTGAAAATACAAACGTCAATATATTATTGTGTTTGTGGTTTTGGAAAAACAATTGTATCTTGACGTTTGTGTATTTAAGGTGTATAGTGTAAAACTTGCCAAGTTTGCATAGGCCTTCAAAATCCTTATAATGACTAATTTTGACGATAATGAGAGCTATCGAAGATGTAAACAAGAATGATTTAACAACAAAAAACACAAACTTTCTGTAAAAAGCAAACCATAATCTTGAAAGAAAGCTGTCTTTATGTCCTGGACATCAAGACGTTGGATGCCATTCATTTTGATATGGTATCCACATAATCAATATTTTACAAAGTTTCTGTAATATTTTGTAGCATGAATACCTCGCCATTAGATTGTACACCCTGCGGTATCCTGCAAACTTAGTTGCCTAATAAATTAGAGGATAGTATCAATTAATAGCTTGCCGACTAAGATAACTAAGAAAGCAAAATTAGGATAAGGTCTGGGCCAACAGCACAATTATGCTATACACCTTTGAATGTGCAGGTAGTGAGTGATTCATTTGCTCTCGGGAACTAGCTGCACACGCCCAGTTGTCGCTAGACACCAGTTCTTTGAAAATGAATCTTCATTCTTAGGAGTAGTCATTTTTTATTTTTTTTAAATACATTGGATTGTTTTCATTATTGCTATGCCTTTTCACATTTTATGAACACATTTATGTCTGTATTGCGCGCGCGCGCGCGCGCGCGCGCGCGTGTGTGTGTGTGTGTGTGTGTGTGTGTGTGTGTGTGTGTGTGTGTGTGTGTGTGTGTGTGTGTGTGTGTGTGTGTGTGCATGTGTGTGCGTGCTTGTGTGTGTACTGAATAGCAATGCTTTATGATATGTTACTGTTTGCTGTGATGTTATCATTATGATGTTCTTTATTATTAATATTTCTTTGTTATGAAGAATTATTGTTGTTATGGGGGAAAAAAGGTAAAGGAGAACCATTGCATACATTATTTACTTATTTGTGTGTGTGTGTGTGGGGTGGGTGGGGGGTGGGAGTGTGTATGACAAACTTAATAGGTCTATGTGAATAACATGTGCTTTTATGTCTTAGTTTATATTATAATGTCTCATCAGTTTTAGATTTAAGTGCACGCTGAAAAAAGATTTTCCTCATTTGAAGACAATAAATAAAGAAATTTGAATTTGAATTTGAAATGTGACTGGTCAGTGACTGATTGTCAATCTCTGCAAAGGGAGGGGGTGGGTATATATTGTGTATTATCTTTCCTGTTTCGCTTTGTCTGTCTGTCCGTGAACAACGTTGTTTTGTTGTTGTTGCTTTTTTTGCTGTCCCATCTTTTGGGCCGTACAGTGGCGTTGCTCCCACGCTGCTCATTCCAAGTCCCAACTCGCAGCCACACCTCCGCACGTTCAGGTCGCAGAATCCGAGACCAGCAGTCCAAGGGCAGCTAATCTATGTTAGGCCGTCAGGGGGCAACCAACCGAGGAGACACTGCACTGCTGCTGAGTCATTTCCGTGGAGTTCAGTAGAGCCTGGTGAACAACGTTTTACTATGTTCTGTTCCAGTGTCTTATTACTTGTGGCAGCAAATATTGTGTAATATATCTGAACACGCTTTAATATTGTGTTCATTTGCATTTTTTGATGTTCCTATTATAATGATTTTTCAATTAAAAAAAATCTTTTGAACCAACAACATTTCTCAAACACGTACTGAATTATTTTGAAGGTATCCTTGTAACCCCACCCCAGAAATTTAGATTTTATTTTGTTCACTAGGTACAGTAATCATAATTGCGTCTTAAACCGTTAACACCGGGTAGTAACATGTAAACACAGTTGGCTCTTTGTGCTAATGTACATGTTACCAACTGGTGTTGACTGTTTAAGACACACTCATGAATATCGCACCAGATCCAGTATTGTTATTCAGTAGGATTACTATAAAAGTCAAAACGCTATATTAAAAATTATGTTGTGGACGCAAAGAATGAAATTAAAATTCGCAATTCTTTTTTTTCCTTCCAGATACTATGATTTTTATATACATGTATTGCTTGCGTCTTTGTGTTTTCACAACATAAATACAAGAAACCCAATATGTGAAACTGCAACTATTGTATATTTTAACACCCTCGAAGCCGCCGAGGGAGAGCTCAACTTGCATGCCTGGAGGGTATCCCCACAGTCTTGGTAAGAGAAGCATTCTGAGAATGTAAATGCATAATTTTCTTATTTCCTGAAACTTAGTCTTGTGATGGAATGTGTTACGCATGCCCCACTTTCTCCTCTACACCCCCCCCCCCCCCTTTACTGTTTTCATCCCTCCACTCTTTATTCTTACCGGCCGGTCTACACTCTTGTGACATCACAGGATTCCCTGACTACAAGTGGCGTTTCTTTGTTCTCCCTTCTCCACCGGGTCATATGGTTTTGACACGGACTCTGCAGTATGAAGCGCGTGACGTAACTGACAGCGCGTGATCTGTAGCTTTCTCTCGTGTCTACTACTCAACCAATGAAAGTACACTGTAGATTTGAAATCAAGCTGGAAATGCTTAGTGGGAGGCAAAACGCATATCATTCTCTTAGTCTAGTCACCAGCAAACTAAAACCTGGCTGAGTCAACACTGTAGGAACAAACCCTCTGCTTGTTTCCTGCCAGTAATACTATTAGCCCAACTCTTACGTAATATTGAATGTGGTTGGGTGTAAAATATTTGCTTGAGATTTAATTTGTTTCATTCTGTTTTTGATCCAGATCCTATGTTCCAGGTTGAGTAAGTAGTAGAGGTGTCAGTGAAAAGAATTGGTAAATATGCTGGTCTAATTCTGTGCACATATTCATTCTTGTGTTTGATTTTGACTTCAACTCTTTATGTGCAAGAACCTGATTCTATGCCTAATTTGATTTATCTGTTTATACATACATGTGTATGTGTGAAACTACTTGGTGCAAACTTGCAGCTTTTGACTTGTTCACTTTACATTCCTTTCCAAGTATTGGACTGAGAATGAGGTTTACTTGTTGGCTTGATGATAGATTTTGATCTTCCGAATTGTTGTAAAAAATGGAGTAATTCAATTCCAGAAGTAATTAGTTGGAACGCTGTGTTTGAAACAATCCACAAAATTAAAGAAGTCAAACTTAAGTGGTTTTAACTTAGGTTGTTTCATATGATTATAGCAACTAATGTTATCCTAGAAAAAAATGCATATTGTTGAGTCTTATGCATGCACGTTTTGCAAAACAGATAAAGAAACGATAGAACACTTATTTTGGAATTGTACAGTAACACAAAGCTTTTGGATTGATTTTGCAAGACAGCTAAACGAGTGTGATATTGCAATAAGGTTACGATTAACAAAAGAACTCATAATCTTTGGTAAGGATAACACGAACAAAACAGACGAAATATTCGACTACGTCCTCTTATGTGCTAAATTCTATATCTACAAAAGTAGGTGCGAAAATAGTACCCCCAAACTAACATGTTTTAGGCATTATTTTAAAAAATAAGTATAATATTGAGGAGTTTATTGCAAAAATAAATATGCAACTGAATGATTTTCAACGAAAATGGTATTGCTATGAATCGTTGGTTGAAGTCTAATCCATTGTGTTCTTCTGCTATTCCAATGTCACTAAATTAAATGTCATGAAATGTCATTAAAAGAATGTAAATTTGCAATAGTAATAGAGATATAAAGCACCAAAAAAAAGAAGAAAAAAAAAGATTTTGATCTAGCTTGGTACTGAATCATGACAGTTGATGACAGTACACCTTTCATGTTTAATTTCAGTTTGACAACTGAAATTCATGTTATTTTTCATAGTGCTTTTTGTACAAGGGCGGCCTTCTAGTCGGTTGGGATTCACTAATTACCCTCTGGCTGAAGTCCATATCTCTAATCCATAGAGATCTACACCCATATACTCCTGTGATTCTCAGCAGGGCATCGTGGTCAGGAAGCTTAATCCCTGACTCACGATTACCAAGACGGTGCTGCAACCAAGTCGCCATCACACCCAGAACCCGCGAGGAGACCACGCCTGTGCTGTGCCATCCCACGACGCCCCATCTTCAGACAACTGGGCGACCTCTCACCTGAAGAGCCAGCCAAATCAACCCAGCACTCTCCGATCCCGACAGAGGAACCTTATTTCAGCTAAGCCCTTAGGACAGCGCAAACTAATAAATAACAACCCTGGACACTTGATAATATAAGTGACCCTTCCGGCTTGGGGCTAAGCTTTTCAGACAGACAAAATTCTTGTATAATCCTTTCAGATTTCACTGTTCATACATATTTTGTTTTGGCGCCATTGAGCTGCTTTCTTATTGCTTCATAATCTGTTATGCAGATTTGTGAGTAAATAAAATGCAAGTGTACAAATAATGCTCATGCTTTGGTCAGGCGGATGAGAGTGGAAGTTTAGGGCTCGCGTCCAGGATACATTTTTTTACATAAAGCCTATCATAAATTTCATATTCAAACTTTATTTATTTTTCAAAACTTATCTTGTGTCCACTGGGAAAGTTAATGTGATTTGGTTCACAGTGTGTTGATTTGCTTTGCTTGAATGCTATTTATGACTTTATGCTTTGAGTTGCTTTGCAAGATTATGCACTATATAAGCATTATTAATTATTATTATTTTGATGTGCATGCTACTTCTGCTTAGGTTGAAATAGTTAAGTGTTGTTTGATGCATTCAGCTTTGCAACTTTGTTTGATTGGGATAGTTGTATTTGCAACCATGGCAGAGACTGTTAAACTTAGGAGGGAACTTAAAGAATGGGGAGAGTCTCTAGGATTGTCAGGCCAAGAGTTAGCTAATTTTGTCATATCTGAATATGATAAAGAGAAAGCTCGAGAGGAGGCTGAGAAAGACAAACAGAGAGCTCATGATGCTAAAGAGAAAGCTCGGGAAGAGGCTGAGAAAGATAAACAGAGAGCTCATGATGCTAAAGAGAAAGACAACCAGAGAGCTCATGATGCTGCAGAACAAGAGAACATCCAGGGCTCATGAGTTGAGGAAAAAGCAACTAGAGCAGGAAACAAAAAACAAAGAACTCGACGCAGCTGAGCGGAAAAAGGCACTGGAACATGAGCTGGCTATGAAGCAGCTAAAAACATTGTCGGACTCCAAGACTGCCTCTACAGCTTCCCCTCAAAACTGTCTCCCTCCCATTCAAGCTCCAGCCATGACCTTCACATTGGAGGCGTTCACTGAGGCAACAGAGTCTATCAATGCTTTCCTCGATAGATTTGAAAGACTGGCCCAGGAATTTAAGCTTGCTCCTGAAAATTACAACCTCAAACTTGCACAAAGTCTCAGGGGTGTGGCCTATGAGGTCTACAGCAAACTTCTGTCAGGCCAAGTTACCAACTACCAAGCCATAAAAGAAGCCCTGCTCAACAGATACCAATTGACAGTTGACGCTTACAGAAAAAAGTTTAGGACAACGAGAAAAGGTAGGGGAGAGTCATATGCCCAATTTTCAGATAGACTGGGAAACTATCTGACAAAATGGGTGTCCCTGTCTGCAAAAACTGAGTCCTATGAGGATCTCCGGGAACTGGTAGTTGGCGAGCAGCTGCGCAAAACAATGTCCCCAGAGTTATGCACCTTTACAGCTGAGCAAGGTGCCATGACTCTGTCAAACCTGCTCCAGCTAGCTGATCGATACACCATGGCCCATGAAGAACCCAGAGCCCCTAAAAGGCCAACACTCCAACAATATTTCGGCTCAAATGCTTCACGGGAAGATTAGTAATCTTCATGTAAAAACCTACTTCTCTCTGTCTGTCATTTAGAGCAAATCTACCACTTGTATTTCCTTCAATCATACGAGCCAGAACCCGGGCAAAAATATAAATGCATTAGATGAAAAGGGGCCGGGAAGTCGCTCATCTCCCACACCCTAGAGAAGTGGGCTCAAAGGAAGCTTTTCTCATTGAAAATGTAACACTTTAAAGGTCTTCCCCTAGAGACTTCACCTTTAGCCCATTCCCTCGTCAGAAGTCTGTTGCTTTTTTGTTGTGCGCTTTTGCTTTCATATTGTTTGCCTGAAATAAGGATGTCTCTCGTTGTGTGTGTGTGTATGTGTGTGTGTGTGTGTGTGTGTGTGTGTGTGTGTGTGTGTGTGTGTGTGTGTGTGTGTGTGTGTGTGTGTCTCTCTCTCTCTCTCTCTCTCTCTCTCTCTCTCTCTCTCTCTCTCTCTCTCTCTCTCTCTCTCTCTGGTAGATAATTGGCGTATTCCATTTATGTCCTGATAGTGCGTGAGCACGTGCGTATTAGAGAGAGAGAGAGAGAGAGAGAGAGAGAGAGAGAGAGAGAGAGAGAGAGAGAGAGAGAGAGTTATGTCGTTTTAATTTAAGAGGTGATCTAGAGAGAGAGAGAGAGAGAGAGAGAGAGAGAGAGAGAGTCGGTAAGTAAGGCGTACGAACAAACGAACATAATTAGTACACAAACTATGCAGCATTTATATGCACAAAACTTTCTTCCTCTCATTATCGGAGGCATTGATCGCTCTGCGTAAACTAGATCACCTCTTAAATTAAAATGACATAACCCTCTCTCTCTCTCTCTCTCTCTCTCTCTCTCTCTCTCTTAAATCAACGTAGGCCACATCTTGTGTTTGCTTGATTGTCTCTGTGTGTGGGTAATTGGATACATTATCGACACGTCCTTTAGCGTTAGTATAGTAGTTTGTTTTGTTTTTTGTTTTTTATTTTTTGTTGTCTTACTGTTGTGCGTTTATGTGTATGTTGCTAATACTATTGTTGTTATGATCTGAATTAGGCCGTGCACACATTAGACGCAGACGTTGCACACGGAAACCCATGAATATGTAAAAGAAAGAAGGACAAAAATATACGGACGTGGGGAAATACGGACACACAATACGACACATACTGTGAACAAACATAAATGTATATTGAAGCCATAACACCTAGTAGACGTCTACTAAATTTATGGAACTGACACGTGTTAAACACACGGTTTTGACTTCTGAACAAAGTGTTGTTATTCCCAGCCTTCGTCGTTGAATGTTAATAATAAATTAAAAAATGCAGTGCAAACAACTGTCAGTGCACACACCCAGAGTGACTCAGCACCAGTGCAGAGTCTCCTCTGGGATGGGTTCTTCTGACAGCCAGTCAGAACAGAAAATATACTGCATTGAGCATCACTGGTGTTATTATTATAATTTTGTGTATGCTTGAAAATAGTGGCTGGATATTTTGGATGGATGAGAAAAGAAAAAAGAAGGGAGAAACGTAAAGATCTTTCTTATGGACGCGTTAATGTTTTGCTCGTAAACTGGTTTAAGTTTTCCCTTTTAATCATCTGACAGTGCTGTATGCTTTTGCTGTTCTCCTTTGTGGTATTCGAATTGTGTATTATGCATGCTTTAATACGGTTTGGTTATCAAGCCTGAGAAAGAAAGGGAAGAGAGAAAAGGACAAACGTTTGATCTTTGTGTGTGTGTGGTTTTGATATCTTACACGTGGCTTTAATCAATGTTTGTAAGCATGTTAGTCATTTGACGATGCTAAATGTTTTTGCTGTTGCTGCTGTGATGTTTGATGTATGCATAATGCATGTTTTAGTACTGTTTGTTTATCGAGCCTGGGAATGTGCTTTGTAATTTCTCAGGGATTATTATAGTTCTTGATTGATTGATTGATTGATTGACTGGTTGTTGGTTGGTTGGTTGATTGGTTGATTGAATGATTGGTTGGTTGATCGATTGATTTGTTGGTTGCTTGATTGATTGATCGATTGATTTGTTGGTTGATTGATTGATTGATTTGTTGATTGATCGATCCATTGATTGACTTGTTGATTGATTGATTTCGTTTTCCATTTCCATGTCTTTCTTGGTCCCTCTTTCCGAGTCATTCAGTGGCGTTATAATCTCATGCCGTTCATTCTTCCCACCTGGGACCGCATGCCATAATTGGCCGGTCGCAGACCTCTGAACCTGGGAACCACACGAAGCTATCAATGTAAGGTAGTCAAGAGCCAACCGCCAGAGGAGACGCTGCACTGCTGCCGAGTCACCTTGATGGGGTTCAGATGAGCCTGCTCTGAGCTTGTTAATAGCATATACTTTTAAAATTCATAGTTAATCCTTATTACTGTCATTGTTTTGTTTTGTTTTCTGTTTGTTTTTAAAGCACAGTGGAATAATTACATTTGAGACATTCAGTATCGGTACATAGACATACATGTGAAACCACACGGGAAAAAGCAATACTTATATATCAAAGATGTATGGGAAAGTCAACATGACAAGTATATTAATTTTGAATTAAGGTTGTCATTATTTTTCATTGAATGGCATCATTCATGTCCCTTTTTGTGTGTGTTAAATTGCAGCTTTGCAAAATGCAACCACACTACACTGCTACGGAGTCACTTCGGTGGAGTTCGGTGGGTCCTGGTCTGAGGTAACATACTTAGGACACTGCCTACAAAACCTCCTACTGACCACAATAATTGCACAGTTGACTCCGAAATGTTTTGCTTGGGTAGCCTTGCGCTGATGGTTTTTGAAAGAGATACAAATAGCGAAAAGGCATACACATAGAGAGAGAGAGAGAGAGAGAGAGAGAGAGAGAGAGAGAGAGAGAGAGAGAGAGAGAGAGAGAGAGAGAGAGAGAGAGAGAGAGAGAGAGAGAGAGAGAGAGAGAGAGAGAGAGAGAGAGAGAGAGACTGAGAGAGAGACTGAGAGAGAGGGGGGGAGAGAGAGAGAGAGGGAGGGAGAGAGAGGGAGAGACAGAGACAGAGTCAGAGAGACACGGAGAGCGAGAGAGCGAGGGAAAAATATAAGGATACTCTTCATTTTTAACGGAATGACACCTGCCCCAGCCTCCTGACCGAAAACATCAGCACTTTTATTGTTTAGACAAACGGTCTGAACCTGTACTGTACTGGCGTGTGGTACCAATATTTTGTTGAGAAGTGAAAGATGAGGACCTGTGATGCCAAAATGAAGCTGCTGTACACCGCGTGCATTTTTCTAAGTAGTGCTGGTAAGCTTGAAAACTGCAATACTTTTTTTAATTTTTAATTTTATTGATACATTTTTACTTTGTTTTCGAATGCATAATAAAATGTAAAGAAAATAAAAATAAAGCAAAAAAGAATGAAAATAAATCAAATGTATCAATCATTTATACTCAAACATGTACTAAGTGTATCTTGCACACACATATCTAAGTAAATAAGCACAACAAATACACCTAGCAACAACAACAAAAACACAGTTATAGGAAAGATGAGAGAGAGAGAGCCAGAAAAAGAAAGAGAGGGAAATAGCACATTATTGGTTTCTACTTCACACATATTGTTTGTGTATATCATAGGTAACAACACAGAAAACTGCAATACTAAAGGCTGCAGCCTGGTGTTATCCTTGTACTTTGCAAGGATGGTATCACGGGAAGAGGGAAGACGGGGTAAAAAGCGCATGGGCGGGTAAGAAGCCCATCCCAATTATCATGAAATGAAGCAAATTTCAGCATCATTTTGGCCATGAGACGAGCGTTAATGTCTAGCATTCGTCTCATGGGCAAATTTGACTGAAATTTTCTTTATTTCATGAGATAATTGGGGTGGGCTTCTTACCCGCCCATGCGCTTTTTACCCCGTCTTCCCCTATTAGTTTTGTTTTAATGTGTACTGTTCCAAGCTGATTTATTTATTCATGTATTTTTGTTTTATGGCTTGTACCCACGTGTCGTCATATCCGGCCACAAGGAGCGCCATATTATGGGAGACCGCCATCTTAGTCAGTAGCTTTATTTGAAAAATGCCAGATCGATGCTGCGTATTTGGCTGTTCCAATTCGAAACTTATCTAAACTGTATTTATAACATCTGGATGTTTTCTTTACACATTTAGATAACATGTTCACTTTGTTTACACACAAATAAGGACTAAGATGGCGACACTTCCGTTGGAAGGGTCGAGATGCGCACGCAGGTGGGGGGGGGGAGCCATATGCACATGTGTTTGTTTATTCTATGTAGGCCCTAATATTTCATTCCATGAACATTGAATGTATGTATGTAATTTCACATTCAACACACGATGAGCGAGTCAGCGCACAACACAAGGATTGAGAGAAACACAGACACGTTTGCATCATAACTCACATTAATATTAATATCCGTTGTTAACACTTCGAAAACACAAGTGCATGAGAAGAGAATTTGAAGCTCAAAAAAAAAGAAAAAAAAAAAGTCCGATTAAAAAAACAATTTGCACCCTATTGAGTCGTATAGGTTTACATTTCTGGAAGGAAGAAAACTTGTCAGAATAAAGCGAACACAGGCATTCAGGACTTGTCTGCCCCCCACTTCCCCGATGTTCGTTATAGAGTCAACTATTATAGGCTTAATTATAAAAGCATACAAGGGTTATAATTATGTTTTTATTCCCCTGCCTTGCTCTACTTCGTCTTCTCGTATCATTTTCGTTCTCTCTCTCTCTCTCTCTCTCTCTCTCTCTCTCTCTCTCTCTCTCTCTCTCTCTCTCTCTCTCTCTCTCTCTCTCTCTCTCTCTCTCTCAAAGACTGGAAAATCCCAATCTAATATGCATGCTTTCTTGCGCGGTGGGCCTAATAAGAACACTACACCCGAAGACACTCGACGAAGCTCGCGTTCAAGGACACAGACTAAGGCTAAATAGCACACAGCGCGACCACAGTCACAAAGCATTAAATTTCTTAACTACAATGTGGAACATTTGTTAACTAAGATTAGTGAAGTTTCTTTCCTGCAATATATTAATGATTTTGACTTTGCTTGTATGACTGAGACGTTTATAGGACCTGGTTTTGATTTCGGTGTAATTTTCCCAGAGTTTATAAGTTTTGTTGCCCCGGCTAAAAAGTTATCTAAGCATGGACGAAATTCGGGAGGGGTTTTGTTACTTGTAAAAAATAAGTATGCAAAATATGTGGAAAAGATTGAGGTGACATGCGATAATACAGTTATAATTAAAATTGACAAGCATCTCTTAGATATTGACAAACACTTAATACTTGTAGCATGTTATGTCCCCCCAGAAGGTTCACCCGTTTATAACAACACAGAACTGAAAGATGGGGTGCAGATCTTAGAAGAAAAATGACTGTGCTGTCCTGAGTTTGATAGAGAAGATATGTGTGTATTGATGTGGGGCGATTTCAATGCCAGAACTGGGTGTGAGCAAGTAAGAATGGAAAGAATGGAAAATTATGTGTGTGGACTGGAAGAGGATGATGATGATGATTGTGCTGATGTTCGCTTTTCTAAAGATGATGGAATTAACAAATTTGGAACTTCATTTCTCGATTTATGTTTTTTATTTGATTTGAAAATTATAAATGGGTGTTGTAATAGTGATGCTGATGGTGAATGTACTTTTGTGGCGCCTCAAGGCAGTAGCGTCATTGATTATTTTGCTGTCTCGGAGGATTTATTGCCCTTTTGTGATTTGTCTGTAAGTAACTGTGTGTTTTCTTGGCACTTGCCTGTAGAGTTAACATGGAAATATGAAGGGGATTGTATGGCACAAGAAAAAGAAGACAGTTCAGCTGATGTAATGGAAGAGAAGCTGGTATGGTCGGATGAATTTAAAGACAATTTTATTGATGAAACACGTTCTGAACAGTTTAAACAAGAAGTTAGCCATGCGTGTAGTGAAGTTGAGAATGATATAGACAATTCATTAGAAATATTTACTAAAGCAATGTATGCAGCTGATGGCTGTTTGGTTAGAAAAGTAGGAGGTAAAAAGTCAGCCCACAATGAATGATTTGACAATGACTGTAGGAAACAAAGGACAGTAGTGGAAAGGCTGTTAAAGAGTTATCAGAGAGCTAAGTCCAAGGTTTATAGAAAGCAACAACATGCGCGGTATGTAGAGGAAAGAAACAAATATACTGACCTTAAAAGAGAAAAAAAGAGGATTTTCGATGAAATAAGGCTTGAGATATTACAAAATTCAACAAAAGATTCCAAGTTATTTTGGAAAACAATAAAGAGCACTTCTAGAAAGGCAGTAGTATACAATGATATTTCCATCCAACAATGGCACCAACACTTTTTCAGCGTGTTTAATGATTGTGATAATTCTGATGATAGTGATAACATACTTTTTGATGAAGAAAATGTGGATGATTCCGTGCCCATGTTTGATGGTGGTATTACTAAAGAGGAAATTAATAAAGGCATTAAAAATTTGAAATGTGGGAAACGTGCAGGTCCAGATAAGATTGTCAGTGAAATGTTGAAATTTGCAAGTGATGGCATTATAGACTACTTAGTAATATTATTTAATAAACTTTCTGACTCTGGTGTCTTTCCAAAGATTGTGATTTTTTCGATGGCCATGCATTTCATGTCAGAGAGGGAATGGTCAGGCTGATTAAAATGTTTAGTCACAAGGGTTCCAGAGTTTTTGTTTATGTTCGAACGATGCAAATAGAAGCGGGTTTTTAGTGAGTTTTTGGTTTCTCCTACATATTGAGAGAGACTGCATTTGGAACAGAACAGGAGGTAGATGATGTTGCTACTTTCGCAGGTAAGATGATGACGGATAGAGAAGGTTTCTAGGGTTTTGCCACTGTGGAAGGTTGTGGTTTCCACACAGTGCTCTCGGCACAGTACACATGTCTTACCACATTTGAAGAAACCTGGGGGGCTGGTGTCGGAAGTGGGTTGGGGTAGAGCAGAAGGCATCAAAATGTTGCGGAGGGACATACTGTTTCTTTCGCCAATGATGGGGGGTTGTGGTATGGCTTGTTTCAGTCTTTTACTTGTGTGTAGGATGGGTAAGAGATCTTTGGTTAGTTTACGTAGAGGAGGATTAGCTGGGTTGTGGGTTACCACAAGGGGCGTTCTGTTGCACTCATGTTTAGGTTTGTATGTCAGGGAGTCAGCCCTGGCTGTGTGTTTGGCCTTTAGCACAGCCTTTGTCAGGATGGAAGGGGGGTAGCCTCTCTGCAGAAAGTGCTGAAACATTTCTTGACAGCGTTTGTGGAAGTCAGAGGGGTCGGAACAGAGTCTTTTTATGCGGAGGAACTGGCTGTATGGAAGGTTGTGTTTGCAGTGGGAAGGATGGCTTGACTTGAAGTGTAGGTAGTTGTGCATGTCTGTAGGTTTGGAATAGAGATCTGTGAGGATGATGCCGTTTTCAATGCGCAGGAGAACATCAAGGAATGGTATCTGATGCTTAGAGGAATTAACAGTGAATTTTATGGTGGGGTGGAAGGAGTTGATGTACGTTTCGAACTTTTCTAGATCAGAGATGGTGCCAGTCCATATATATACAGAAAAAGATAACAGCCGCACAAGCCAAACTTCCCACTCCACACAACTCTGTAGGACTAAAAAGTTGCATTTAAATGCCAAATTGATGAAACTTTTCTGTATCTAATGTATGAATTTGTGAACTTCAGAAACCAGTTAACGTTATAAAATATTATGTGTTCCTTTAAAAAACACACCACAAAAACACCCCAATTATTAATAATAAAAATAATAAAATGTGTTGATTTACTTTTTCTCCCAATGGGGGAGGGACAGTGCCCGATGCAAAGACAGCTGTTTCGTCTTTGAGAAAGACTCTTCAGTCTGCATATCGGCCTGCAGAGAATGTCCACAGTGAACATTCAAACTGAGCTAGAAGACCTTCCCCAAGAGAAAGGTTGTCCTCTTTGCACCAGATCGAAAGTCCACAATAAAAGCAAACCAGCACAAAGTTAAACCAGAAAAAGTAAAAAGCTTATGTAAAATGAACAAAATAATAATGTTCTGAAATTTTAATTTCAAAAAACCTAATAGACCTGACTAAAGAGGGCAAACTACTGAGGTGAATATCCAAATTAAGGATAAAAATAGTAGTATGCTATGGTGGAGGAAAAACGTTGGAAGCCATTCTAGGGATCTACCAGTCAGGATGTCGTCTAAGAGGAAAAATATAGTTAAGAAATAAATCCTATAGACCAACGATCACCATCAGATGGTGAGCTGTGCAGGACAGATGAATCAAATAATACAGAAAAAGATAACAGCCGCACAAGCCAAACTTCCCACTCCACACAACTCTGTAGGACTAAAAAGTTGCATTTGAAATGCCAAATTGATGAAACTTTTCTGTATCTAATGTATGAATTTGTGAACTTCAGAAACCAGTTAACGTTATAAAATATTATGTGTTCCTTTTTAAAAAAACACACAAAAAAACCCAATTATTAATAATAAAAATAATAAAATGTGCTGATTTACTTTTTCTCCCAATGGGGGAGGGACAGTGCCCGATGCAAAGACAGCTGTTTCGTCTTTGAGAAAGACTCTTCAGTCTGCATATCGGCATATCGGCCTATATATATATATATAACAACAACAGAATAAAACAGTTTAGTCATTTTCTCCCACAGGGTATTTATTAAAACTCAAGCTTTCGCAGAACAGGCTGCTTTTTCTAGAGTATGGCTCTATGGCAAGGCCAAGAATAAAATGCTAACATTCAAACTACAATATATATATATATATATATATATAACTTATTTGACCTAAAAAGCAAAGTCGAAAAACAACTCCAAACTAGATTAGTCTTGTTTATTTATAAATATTGTCCAAATTTTCGTCTACACCCGCAGACTTTTTCTAGGACAAAAAAATGACGCATAAGGTATATATATATATATATGTGTGTGTGTGTATGGGAAACACCGAACAATACAATAATAATAATAATACAATACAATAATTAATATATACACATTTTAACAAGAGATAATGTAAACAGTGAGCATGACGGCACTCTTAATACAAGCACATTTCGTTTATGAAACAATAAATAGAGAGGGATAGAACAGTGAGACATAATTATGCGTGCACATAATACATGTTTGCCTTTTATGTAACATATACAATGCTAGTATTTCTTATAGCAAAGGCTTTAGACATATATAAAGCTAGTTTGAAACAAATTCGTGTATCAGAGAGTAACAAAGTAAGTCTGAAAGCATTTGGGTGGGCATAATATTTTTTGGGAATGAACATCTCTCGGACTTGCTTATATCGAGGGCACACTAATATAAAATGTAATTCTGATTCAGCAGTGTTTGGACAAAATGGACAATCGGTTTTTCGTTCTGTCGTTTTTAAATAGACTGACCTGTGTGTCTTTAATTGTGAAACACCTAGCCTTATTCTTACTAAATGTTTTCTTAAATTAGGATTTCTTATCAAACACAAATACTGAGGAAGGTCTTGCAAAGGTCGGAAAGTTGAATACAGCTGAAATCGTTCCTTAGTGAAAATAGTGGAATCAAGATCTTGTATATGACAATCGATTAATATTTGTTTAAAGATAGATACAAACATTTTGCTGCTTTCCACACCTTGATTCTCCCACACGTAGCCAAAACCATATTTGTATAATGTACACATCACATTTGTAACCCAATTCTTTCTGCCATTACAGTGGAGTGCATAAAGCATTTTGTAAGCTATCTTTGGGATACGATTTTCTTCCATCTGAGTAACTTTAAGCCAATATCTAATACATTTTGAATAAGTTTGAACGTAAAGAGGATACCGTTTAGATTCACAATAAACTAATACACTTGGTGTTTTTAATGCTCATCTTTAAGAGGCGTTTAATTGCTAATAGATGTATTCTCTCAATAACAGTGTGATCTGCAGTTAGGCCCCACACCTCCGAACCATACGTCAAGATAGGCTGAATTTGGGTGTCGAAAATTTTAAAAAACAATTTGGGGGAATTTTCTCCTAAAGACCAAAGGAACCTCAAAACACCAAACATGCATTTCTTTGCTTTCAGAGCCATCTCTTCCAGTGAATATGAAAAAGTCAAACCGCATGAAAAGATTATACCTAAATATTTGTACTGGTTTACAATTTCCATCTGTACCCCATCATAGAACCGTTTTTCTCTGGACGCAATATGACCCCCCTTCCTAAATACCACTATTTTTGATTTTTCCTGATTAACAGTGAGCATAAGTCTGTTAGCAGTATCGCATAAAATATTTAGTTGGCGCTGAAGGCCAATTACAGTTGTAGAAAGAAGAATAACATCATCTGCAAACAACATAACGAGGATCTGTATTAAATTAGGGGACAAGGTTACTCCATGTTTGCCACACTGCATTATATCATTTGCTAATTCGTTTATAAACAGAGCACAAAGAATTGGGCTGCAATTATCTCCTTGTTTCAGTCCATGTGGACATACAAATGGATCGGTCACATCATTGTTAGCTCTGACTCTTGCTTTCACTACTTCATAAATACTTTTAACTGCATTATACATTTTGCCCTTAATGCCATATTTGCGAAGAAGTACCCAAAGATGGTGCCTGTTAACAAGGTCAAATGCTTTTTTGAAGTCTATAAAAGCAGCATATAGTTTTTGATTGGATGAAAGCTGTTTCTGAATAAGAGATAGCAAGGTAAATATATGATCTACAGTACCATAATTCCTTCTAAATCCTGCTTGAAAGTCACTTAATTAGTGATTTTCCTCTACCCACGCTGTCAATCTCTTATTCAAAATGAAAGTGTACAGTTTGCTATTAATATTTAATAATGAGATACCACGATAGTTATCTGGTGTGCTAACATCGCCTTTCTTGTGTAATGGGTGTATATATGCTTCAGACCAGCTTTGTGGAAAAGTGCCAGAATTATACAGTTTATTGAAAAGTTTTGTCAAAAAGGAAATAACTTGTGGGGATGAATATTTATAAAATTCCCCGCTGAAACCATCTGGCCCAGCAGATTTTCCATTTTTTAAAGCTCGAATTGCATCCTTAACCTCAGCTTCTGTTATTTCAGAATCTAAAACAGAACAATCTATATTATCATCAGCTGAATATTGATGAGTAATGTTTTCACTTGAATTGTCACTTTCAGAGATGAGAGAATCGTTCTCAGCACAATCACTATTAAACACTCTTCTAAAGTGGTTGTACCATTCATCATTTGAAATTGAACACTGGGATATTTTATTGTTTGCTCTTCTTTTGATGGTACTCCAAAACATTTTGGGATCATTTATACTGTTTTCAAGAGTTTCAAGTGTTAATCTTTTATCTTCATTTTCTTTTCTTTTCAAAAGATGTTTGTATCCTTTACTCTTTTCCGAATACTCGTATCTTAATCTTTCAACTTCTTCTTTGTTAGTACATGTCTGGAGAACTTTAAGTGAAAGGCGGAGACTGGATCTCTCTCCCCTACATTCCTTATCAAACCATGGTTTCTTTCTGGTTAAGTCAATTACAATTCTCTTATCCATGCAGTGTCCTGCCAGTGAAAAGCTTTCATAGAATTTGATCAAGGCAGCATCTGTGTCCACCTCAATTAGACCTATTGCCTGATTCAAAATATTATGTACTTCTTGGGATCCCTGCTTTTTGTAGTATTCATTTACTGTTTCTTCATCCCAACCATATTTGTTGATAATGAGCTTTTTGAGTTTTACATTAATATTTCGTTCAACATTTTGGATGCTAAACGTCAATTTCACAGGCATATGTTTTGATTCGTCAATTTCACAGGCATATGTTTTGATTCAATCATAGGAAGTACTCTTAAGTTTAATGCATGCTCATCAATGGATCTGGATACCAAGAAGTAGTCGTTCACACTTGATCCATTATATGCAACATATGTAAACTCACCATGATCATCCCCTTTTGTCAGTCCATTTAATATGACGAGTGAAAATTGTTCACACAATTTTAAAAGATATCGACCAAAAACACTTGTTATGCTATCTTTTGAGTTTCTGACATACTGCACATCATTATATGTATCATCACAATCGTCATCATCACCATAACCATAATCATTTTCAAAAAGGTTAGGAAAAGAAAAATTCCCAGTTCTTGCGTTGAAGTCGCCCATAATTAAAAAGGGTAAATCGCCATATTGTTCAAAAACATCAAGAAGACAGTATTCTAATAAATAGATACCATTGTTAATTTCTGTCTCTTCATAGTAGGTGCTATGTGATAGTGGTATGTACATGCCTAGTATTATACAGTCTGAAACTAACCCGGTTAATTTGTTGGAAACTTTCAAAATAATACAATTGTCACACTCTATGGGAATGCATTGCACATATTTGGCATATTCTTTTTTAACCAACATGGCGACACCACCAGACAAGCGAGCAGTTAATTGATCAGACACCTTCACAGCTGGTGATATAAACACGTTGAAACTAGGGAGAATATCACATGAAAAACTAGTGGCAAATGTTTCTGAAAGAAAAACAAAATCATAATCTTCCAAAAATGATTTAACATCAGGCTGGAAAATAGTATTCAGCCCTTCAATATTATATGTTAGAAGAGACATTCTTTGTCTGCTTAGATTTCTGGTACCCGGAGAACATTTTACAACCATGGGATTCTGGATATGGGCAGGGCCGAGTCCCTAGGTCTTCGGGGACTGTTGTCTGGTGTCAGTTCTGGAGGAGCAGCTGCTGACACTGGGGAAACACTCGGTCATAGGTGGTTGTCGGGATTTCACTTTGCTTCTGGTCCGCATTCCTTTAGGTGAAGTGGTTCTGGACATCATAGAACAGTTCTGCTGGTCAGGCTTGGCACTTTTCTTTTGATTACTTTTCTTGCGTTCCGTTTTGTTGGGTGCAGGCTCTGGAGACTGACTCTCCAGTTCATCCACAGTGGCCCTGGGATCAGTCAGTTGCTTTGATACAGTCTCACTGGTATTAAACTGAGACTCATTTGGGGGGGGGGGGGGTAAGGGGTAGGGAAAGGTGACCTGCATCATCCCGTGGGGGTGATCCCCTTCTGCTGTGGTCTGCATGTAAGGGCAGAGTGTTCTGATGACGGGGTGTGTTGCTGCATGTTCTTCCTGGGTTAGTCTGTGCTGGGGCATTGTTGAATGAAGCATCTGTTCTGGAATCTGACTGGGCAGATGTGTTCTTTCCTTTAGGTAACGGAGATGCTGAAATGTTGCTCTCATCATCACCATGAGCAGTAGACCCAGGAATCAGCTTTTCCTCTTCATTGTCCGGCATGGGGCACAGTCTCACACCCCATTTATCCACAACTTTCTTACTTCCAAGTTGACGTTGAGGTTTAGGAGGCTCTGTTTGCTGCTTTGGAGTTGTGGCTTCGGAAGTGACTGGCGGAAGGGAGAATCCCTGTGGCACTGGAGGAGTATGCACAGGAGTGGGGCGACTTGTGGTTGGGTCTTGGCGATAGGGTGTTTCCTTGTTGAAGCGTTCTTGCTTTCTATGTATCTGAAAGGAGGGGAAAGCCGTCATGTCTGCCATCCATGGGAGTCTGGTTCTTTCATTAATGGTAGTTTTCTGTTGCGGGACCTGACAATGGTTCTATTCTGGGTGCCTTCTTAAAGGAGCCAGAGTACAGGTTGCAGCACGACTGTTACTTTCATTGCAGGGAGTTTGTTGTTGTGGGACCTGACTAGGGTTCTGTTCTGGGTGCCTTTTCAAAGGAGCAGGACTGCTGGCTGCATCACACTGAGTGATTGACACAGGGTTTTCCTTACACTGCTCTGGATGGCTTCTGTCCATGTGGATGTCTGAGCTCCCATTTACATCAGCTGTCTTCATAGTGTCTGTGCTTGATCTGGATTTGTAAACATGGTGATGCTGTTTATTTTCATGATCAAAGACCAGGTGCCCTTTCCAGATGCCTTCCTGCCTGCATTTATTTCTTCTCTCACTATTTGACTTTGGCGATCAGTGAGGTCAGAGGAGACACGAATGCCTAAAGAGTTTGCCATTTCCCTTCTCCAGTCTGTGTCTTTCAGAATGGACAGCTTGTCTCTCCAGCGAAAGAGGCGAGCGATGATTGGACGGGGGTAACTGTGGGCTTTGCTTCTCTGGCCAAGGCGATGTGCACACTCAATGTCATCAGTGGACCATTCTTTCAGAGGGAAGTATCTGTTAAGTAACTGTACTACCTTTCTAATACACTGATGATCATCTTCGTTTGCAACTTCATGCACATTGAAGAAACAAAGGTTGTTGCGGCGTGAAAACGACTCAACTCTATCAATCTGGCCATCCATCTCATGAACCTTCTCTACAAACAAGTTCTTCCACTGGAAGAGATTCCGGTATTGTTCTTCCAGGATTAGGTATTTGCTGGAAAGGCGTTGCATGATATTTCTCAGTTGGTCATTGTCCCTTTGAAGTCCTTCACACCATGACTGTAGTCACCCAATATCACTCCCGGTGTCATCCATTGGGCCGGCAGCCGATAGATCATCATAACCTGCCAGGAAAAATAAATTCCTGTGGAGATCTGTCGGGTGGGCACGATGAGTTGTTCCGGGAAAGGCATGGAGGTCATGGTTATAGGTTGGTTGGTTCACTTCCCGCATCCATAGCATAGTCCACTGAGGACCAGGGTTGGACTCAATGTCGCCGCAGGACAGGAGGTACCATGCCAGCAGGATGGCACACGCCTCCAGGAAGAAGACCAGCAGCTTGCCCCTTGGGTGGACGATGAGTACCAGGCGGAAACTGCGCTTTGGGGACCATCTGGAGGAAGCATGGAATCCAACTGCCACTGCCCACATGAGGAAGACACGATGGTGGTGGGCGAGGTAGTGCTGAAGGGAGGAGGGCGATGGGGAGGGAGAGTAGGAAGGGTGGGAGGAAGGGTGGGGGAACGGGAGAGACAGGGAGGAGGAAGGAGCACCTTTCTCACAAGCACGTCCCAGCTTACTGCATCCGCAGGCGCCCGTTGGAGCGTCATTTTCAATCAACATGCATGTTGCTATCAAAACTGTAGCAATGAACGTAGTTCTCACGAAAGAAAAAGGCCACGAAAGTATTTCAAACGCCTGAGTTGTGCGCCCTACTTTCTTGCCACCCCGACTCTGAGGCTGAACACGCTTTTCACGATTTGCACGTGCAGTTGACATTGCTGCAGTGCAGGCATGTATGGTTTGTTTTGAAAGCAAGGTTCACATTTTATTCTCCTTCATTAATGTCATGTAATTATAAGATTGCTAATTACGCTCGAGTTTCAAGATAGTTTGCCTTAATTGTACCACCAATTGATTCTACATACCTTTACACACAATGTACACAACATTCACAAATGTCCATTCACTAGAACCACAGTAATTGTAGATTGTGTTGAGAGAAACAACGACGTGTCTGACACACATCCGAGAGCAGAGCAGAGAGAGAGAGAAAGAGAGAGAAGAGAGAGAGAGAGAGAGAGAGAGAGAGAGAGAGAGAGAGAGAGAGAGAGAGAGAGAGAGAGAGAGAGAGAGAGAGAGAGAGAGAGAGAGAGAGAGAGAGAGAGAGAGAGAGAGAGAGAGAGAGAGAGAGAGAGAGAGAAAGAGAGAGAGAGAGAGAGAGAGAGAGAGAGAGAGAGAGAGAGAGAGAGAGAGAGAGAGAGAGAGAGAGAGAAGAGAGAGAGACAGAGAGAGACAGACAGAGAGAGAGACAGAAAAACAAACAAACAGAAAAACGAAAAGAAAATCCCCATAAAGTGACCGTTCTCGTTTAATAGATAATATTTTTCAAAACGTCTTATTTCACGAAGGGCTGTTTTCGTCAGAATCAAAGATTTATAATCATAATTTAAGAAAATAAACAGCTGCTCGAAGCGTTACCGTATATGTGAACTTGGCGTTTAACGGTCGCCATTTCCCCCAAGCTGTACGGTAACACTAATGGTGACGCTCAATATAGGGGGGTTAGGTTCGTTTATCCTTGCTGATTATTTTCATGTTTCAAGCTTTCTGTGGCATGAAAGTAACCATAAGCTGATTCTAACCCCATCCCTTACCCAAAGAAGTACAGAAGTTGTTGTTGTCGTACCCTGGCTTAAAGACTCCAGGGATCATCCCAACAGCCGAAGCACTTGAACACTATGGTACAAATGCACCAGCCAGGGATGAGAACATTACGTGTGTGACCGTTTTTGATTACCCCGCCAAGTGGGCAGCCATGCGCCGAATTCGGACGAAGCTCAGAATAATTTCCGATACTGATGTTGGTTTTAGCCTTTACTCTTTTCTTTTTTCTAGAAAGCAGACATAAATATTAGATAGAATAATGTGGAAACCAATGTCCAGCACCTTTAGATATGTAGGCCTACTACCCTGTCCACGCAAGAGTGCAGAATGAAAAGCACCAAAACACTTGTCCCTCCTTGATATATTTTTTGCTGTCCACTGCATTATAAACACACAAAAAACCCAACCATATTGTTTATTGAAACACCACACAATACTATTTAATGAAGGTCAAGCAACTGCCAGGGAACGCACCCAAAGTAGACTCAGCATCATCAGTGCAGGGCCTACCCCGGGATGGGGTCTCCTGAAAGCCTCTCAGAACAGAACACGAAAAAACTTAGAGTATTACTATTGCTCGGTTTATGCTTTTAAAGGTGGACTCTGACGGATGAGTTTTTGCAAGAAACACGTCGTGATCACCATAAAAACACCCTTTACAGAGATCGCAACACTCACTTTGCTCTGGTTTCCTAGAAATCAAACCATCAAATCGGCGATTCCTCCTTGGCGGAGGTGCTGGAAGTCAAATTATTTCACTGAAAGAGAAGGCGTGTGCCGTCTCTTTTGTAATGACGGCCTGAGTTTAGACCAAATCGTTTGCACGAAATTTTCGCAATGCAAGCCTTTTTATTTTATTCATTTATTTTTGTTATTCAGTTTATCTAAATGAGTTTCGCTCACAACAAATGAAATAGCTTCAATTTTTTTTACTGCACTACAAAAAAGAAAAAAAAAAGCTTCAACCACAACGGCTTCTCTCTCCGGCATCTCCGCCAAGGAGGAATCGCCGTTTTGACGGTTTGATTTCTAGGAAACCAGAGCAAAGTGAGTGTTGCGATCTCTGTAAAGGGTGTTTTCATGGTGATCTCGACGTGTTTCTTGCAAAAACTCATCCGTCAGGGTGCCCCTTTGACATTGCGCAGATTGTATGCCTGTCTGTCGTCTCCGACAATGACAGCCAGATAGCAGAGGGGGCCGCTGCTATTTGGGAGGTCTGGGCCTGTATTCACGTTGAGATAGAGCATGAGACTTAGCATCATGCTAACTTAGAAACTCTTCCAAAAGTCCTATTAAATCCTATAGGACATTGGAAGAGCTTCTAAGTTAGCATCATGCTAAGTCTCATGCTATCTCAACGTGAATACAGGCCCTGGTCTATAATCTGTTTACAGTAGAAAAGCCTCGCACAAGGGTACATCTCTCACACATCATCATCAGATACGCCAGAGACATCATCATCAGATCGCCTTTGCACATCAAGCTGAGAGGTTGCCTAGCTGAGAGAGAGAGCCACACAGAGGAAAGAAAACGAGCTTCATTACAAATACGGCGGTTGACTGACAGAGGAGTGGACACCAACTCTATTCTTTGGACCTCTTCTGCCAGCCCCGCCGCACGCCATCCTTTTCGTTGAGCTTGCTCCGAACTTGGGCCTTGAGGAGGATTTGGGATCAACTCACGACTATCTTCTGCTTCTGCTTCTGCTTCTGCCTCCACCAACGACGTCTCCTTCTGTTCGTCACTACACGTCGTTGGATCTATCTAACGTGAGCATAAATAGGGTTCTAAGGTTTTGTTTTTTTCATTTGTTTTGCAGTTCGATGTGTTATTCGACTGCCTAGAGCTAGGGCCTGTAGGACGAGCCACAAAAGTGGTATCCCTGGGAGGAATGCGCCGGCCACCAGAGCCTTTGCACAGCAGGACTCCCAGGTCTAGGGACTAAGACCTTAGCTAGCTAGCTTTCACTGGTTTTTCACTTTTACTTCTTCCTCCACTGTCTTTTTTTGGACCATCAGGTCATTCACGTCGGTCTATCAATACCCCCCACTCGTAGGCTTTTTGCCGGTGGGTACGGTCGTCACAGCATAGTTCCTGTAGGGTAGTTCCTCTTTCTTTAGGGTTGTTCTGTTTTCGCCAGCCTCCTAAATTGTTGGAGGAGTTTGTGTGCGAGCCCAACAACATAAACAGTCAGAATAAGTCTTTATAAAATGTAGGTGTTTCTACTTTCCTTCTCTTTCACTTAAATATTGATCCTGATCCTCCGAAATACTAAAAGTAACTATAAAATTGCACTCGTGGATGTGTTTTCATCCTAAGGAATAAAAATATTCTTCATAACAAAAAAATAAATAAAAGATAAACTTGTAAAAGATAAACTGAGGCGGAATAGAGAGAAACAGTTTTTTGAACTCTTTCCTCTTAAACATTAAAGATAATAATAAAATTAAACTTTTGGGCTTGCTCCCAACATAAAATAAGATACTTTTGTCATAAATTAAAGATTGTTAAATGTAAACTAATCTTGCCTCTAGTTGAAGTAAAGTAAATAGAAATAATAAAAAGATACGTTGCCAAAGCAGGTGCTCAAATCAACGACGATAGTGTTCCAACGATCTCATTGGTCGTTGGAAATAACGAAAAGTTTAAAACAGCTAAATAGGAAACCAACTATGTAGCTAGGGTATGAGAAAATCCTAGCGTTCTCATTGGTTCCCCAAATTAACGAAAGTCTAAACTTGGCTTGTTGTTGTCCTGACCGAGTTTAAGGTCACTACTAACATTGTACTAGTATAATAGACAGGTTTCCCACCTTATTGAGTAAAAAAAAAAAAAAAGAGAAAAAAGGCCTTTGGCCCATATAAATATGGAAACCCCGGCATCCCCGGACGAGGTAGAATCCTCCCCAGCCGGGGCTAGGCCCCAGGAGTCCATAGGGAAGAAATTTTGGGCTTCACCCAACAAAAAAAGAGGAAAGTCTTTTCCAGTTTCATTTTCAAATTGCTCATTGAGCGAGTCGGACAAGGAGTCCACCACTCCCCTTGAGAAACCGCTGTCAGCGGGAGCAAAAACTGTCCTTGATGACAGTGTCTTTTTGACCTCGGTGGAGGACAATGGGTCCTTCACCGAAGTACATTCAAGAAAAAAGAAAAGATCTAGAAGAGAAAGGGGGTCCAGTGACCTCCTGGATGAAGGGGTCCTGGACCCTCAAAAAATATCCCCTGAAGGAAAAAAGCTCAGGGACGATTTCAAGTCAATGGAGGAAGCCTCCAACCCACTTTCTCCCCCTTCCGGGAAATCCACCCAAGAAAATAGTACAGGGGCCCTTCCTCAGACTGGCAATGATACTCTGGCCGGGCCACAAGCGTGTGGCTCGAGCACAGTGTTAGAAAGTACTCCTGTATCCGCAGAGATTGAGCTGGTGGAATCAGTCTGGGGAAAAACACCGACTGTCAACCCAGCTCCTAAACATAATCAGAACCAAAACTTTCAAAAACAAACGAACACCAAAACCGACCCAAGAAACGTGGCACCCCCAGTCTTCCTCAAGTTTCCCATTGTTATGGAAGACCTGGGGACAGGTACAGCAAAATTTCGGGCTCTTGGGCCCAATTCCAGTTTCCAACTCTGGAAAAGTACAGTAGGAACCATCCTCAGCCAGCGACCTCTTTCCGCCAATCGCTGGCTGATAGGATGTAAAACACTAAATCAACAACAACAACTTTTGAAACAGAAATCTCTAGCAGGAATACATATCAAATGTCATATCCCAGCAGCTACAACCGAGGGTGTAATCAAAGGCATTGCCACATCAGAGAACACTAACAATTTGATTCCCCACATCCAGAATGCCAGACAAGCCACTCGTCTGAAAAATAAGGATGGCACGCCATCAAGAGCTATTAAGATCACTTTTGACTTGCCCACTCTCCCACCTACAGTAAAAATTCAAGCAGAAGAATTTGTAGTTCACACATATGTGGCACCGGTCCGTAGGTGTCGCAAATGTGCCCGCCTTGGGCACTCGCAAGACCAATGTAGGTCCAACAGGGAAATCTGTGTGCGGTGTGCCCAGGGCGGACACAACGTTAAAGACTGCTCCTCCAACATCATGAAATGTGTTAATTGTGGTGGAGGCCACTCGAGTGCCTACCTCGGGTGCCCAGAGTACCAGGCTCGCCTCAGAGCAAATAAGATAAGAGGAGCCTCTTTCATACCGTTCTCGGAGGCAATTCGTAGAGCAAAAACACAATTGAAAGAGGAAAAGACAGAAAGGGAAAGTATGAAACCACCTCCCTCACCTCCGCCTCAGGTAGATACCCTTTGGAGAACAGAGGAGAGGATACATATCCCCCATTCAGGGAGCTATGCAGCAGCCCTTCAAAACCGTACCACCACCACACAAAAAACCGCCAGTCATATACAACATGAAATAATAACCAACACTCCTTCCACTCCAACGAAAACTTCCAAACCAGTTGTCTCATACAAAATAAAAAGAACAAGAATAAACAGCAACAGAATTCGCTCTTTAAAGCTCAAAGCTAACAATCTGAAAGCCTCTCTCTCCAAAACCATCTCAGAGACGAGAATACAACAGATTGTTGCGGTAGAAATCCAAAAACAAACTCAGTCCATGATTACAACAGTCACTGAATACATGGATAAACTCATGACAACTTTCAACCAAAAACAGCAAACATCAGTCCAAACATCAGATGTCATTCCTTCCACTCCTACAACCTTAAACCTTGAACAGTTTGCTAAAGCATCCTCAAATAAGCCCCCGAGAGAGCAGATTGTAACACAAATCCTCATATCATTAGCTAAAGCCAAAACTACTAACAAACCCTCACTGTTACTGGATGGCCTGGCTGCCCTCTTCCCTGTAGGGGCGGGCACACCCCCATCAACCCTTTCCAAAGACACTAGTTTACTCAGTCTGGCCAACTTGGTCTGCGATAATAGTCCTATTGGCAGAGGCAGAAACAGACTTACACCATCAACTACAAGTAGAACTGACCATCCTTAAAAACAAATTAAATAAACTACCAGAACAAGTCAATTCCCGGGACCCCGAACATGGGGTCCCACAACACCCCTTTTGGCATTCTACAATGGAATTGCAGAGCAATAAACAGTAATATAGACTTCCTAATAAACTTCTTAGCCACTAATCCCACAAAATATCAAATCCTTTGCCTACAATCTTTAAACATTGAATACTCAGGCCTTCCTAAGATAGAAGGCTTCCAATTTCCACCTACAGTTAACAGTACGAGAGGACGAATCAAAACTGCCACTTACGTCCGTTCTAATATATATTACCAAAAAACTACTCCCCCTACTGTGGACGTTCCTTCACTAAGATATTCCAATAGTATTCAAATTACAATAAACGACAAAACGACTAACATACTAAACATTTACTTTCCACAGCCATATGAGAAGACTCCTACTTCCAATTGGTTAAGTTCCCTCACCCCCTCCGAAAACTGGGTAATCGTAGGAGATTTTAACACTCACCACCCCCTCTGGGAAGCTGGGTGTAAGGTTACCAGTTCAGGGGCATCCAAACTACTCGATGAAATAAATAATTCTGATCTAATCCTGCTAAATGATGGGTCTCCCACTAGATATCCTGACGTGCCTGGCCACAGATTAACAGCTATAGACCTAACACTGATAAGCCCTGAGTTGGAAAGAAACTATACATGGACACCACTGGCGGACCCCTTAGGGTCCGATCATAAACCTATATCTATTATTTTAAATAGTACTCCAGACCCACCAGAAGAAGAACATATCCCTAAATATATTTATGAAAAAGCTAACTGGGAACTCTTTCAATCACAACTTACTACAAATACAATATCAAACTTACAAGATGACAATCTAGAAACTTATTACAATAACATACGCAATACTATTCTTAAGGCAGGTAATACAGCCATTCCGACCACCAAAAAGCAGGGGGAGGGGTATTGCCCCACAAAAAACAACCCCTGGTGGAATAAAGAATGTGCTGCTGCAGTTAAAACTAAACACAATGTTAGTAACACCTTTAATAAATTCCCAACAATAGAAAATTTCACTTTAAAAAAAGAAGCTGAATCGTATAGTAAAAAAATGGTTGCTAAAGCCAAACTAGAATACTTTTATAAGATTAAAATCACAAATTTTAGAGATTTAGGGAATGCCTGGAAAAGACTCAAAAAGCTACGTAGAGGAGGCATTCCTACTCAAATTAGAGTCCAAACTAATGGTAAATTAACAACTTCAAACAAAGAGACAGCAGAAGCTTTAGCAGATAATTTTTCGAAAAGTAGCCAAACAAACACCCTTCCCATTGCAGAACAGGTACGAAGGAAACAAATACTAAAACCTAATAAGTCCACAAATAATTCACATGTTATAAATGCTCCCCTCAATTATGCCGAGCTCGCTATGTCCCTACGTTCAATAAGGAAAGTAAATAAAGCAACAGGAGGGGATCCCATCTCCTACCAGCTTATTAAAAAATTACCCCAATCATTTTTAAATATCCTCCTGCACTTCTACTCCAGGTGCTGGGAGGAGGGAGAGGTCCCACAAGCGTGGAGGGACGCACAGGTGATTGGGATCCTGAAACCTGGGAAACCAAAACAGGATCCCAAGAGCTTTCGTCCTATCTCCCTCACCCCTCACCTGGGTAAGGTGTACGAGAGAATCGTTAGAAAACGATTAGAATATTTTCTACAAAAAAATAATACGTTACCCTCATTCCAGGCAGGCTTCAGGAAACATCGAAGCTGCATGGAACAAGTATGCAAGCTAACGTCTCATGTCAGAAAAGCATTTAGTAGAAGAAAAAGAGTCCTAGCGACCTTCTTTGACATTAAGGGAGCCTATGACTCCGTCTGGCATGAGAAACTGCTTCAAAAAATTAGCGAACTCGGCATAGAGGGGAATCTATTCAATTTTATCAGTTCCTTCCTCCAAAACCGTACTATCACAGTCAAAGTAGGCCAGGCACTGTCCAGGACCCACACGATCGACATGGGAGTCCCTCAGGGTAGCATAATTGCACCTACTCTTTTTAACGTCATGCTGCATGATATGAAGTCGATTCCCCTTAAGGGAACAAGTATTTCCATGTACGCTGATGATATAGCAATCTGGACACAAACGCCCAGACAAATAAACTCTCTAAAAAATGACAAAATTTTTAAACAACACCAACAATACACTACAGATATAGCCACCTACTTAAGAGTGAACGGCTTTGCGCTATCCCTAAACAAATGCCAGTTCATGATATTTACAAATCAAAACATTAAAACCAACGTCTCTCTAGACATATTGGGAACTAAGGTTACCCCCAGTCCACAGGCCACCTTTTTAGGTATTGTACTAACCCCCACCTTATCGTGGGGTGCACACGCCCAGCACTTAGTCAAAAAAGCATCGAGAGCCCTAAACTTTATAAAGATCATCTCTAAAGAACCATGGGCAAAGGATGCCAGACTATTAACTTACCTAACTAGAGCGTTAGTTCGCGGTCGACTGACTTTTGGTATGGAGGTTTTTTACTCCATGCCCAAAACATTCTTTAAAAAGATACAAGCAACAGAAACAAGAGCTCTTAAAATAGCCATGGGTATCCCCCGGTATGCAAATAATAAGCTAGTCTATAGGGATGTAGACTGGCTGCCCTTGGATAAATACATGAAATTCTATTGCGCTTGCACCCTAACAAGACTATACTCTAATAAACAGGGCTCCGCAGAAGAGTTTTATGCGGATTACAAAGAAACCTCCAGCATAGTCCAAGGCAGACTAAAATTGGACAAAAACAAAATTAAATATTCTAAGGTAGTCGACCTTTTCGACTATACAAACACACTATTTAAGGAGGCAGGGGTTACAGTGGAGGAGGTGACGGACCAGTCCCAGCAAGTATTCCCACAGTGGGAACTAGAGTCCCCCACGTACGATACCTCTTTACATCTTAAATATTCTAAACATAACAACCCTAACCTTATTTCAGCAGCAGCAAAAGAACAAGTTTATAGTTTTAAAAATCACTTACAAATTTTCACAGACGGTTCTAAAATAAATGGCTGCACAGGATGTGCTTTTACAATCCCATCTCTAAAGATTCTAAAACGTTATAAATTAAATAAGAACACATCAATTTTTAGTGCAGAGCTCTGGGCTATACTGGAGTCCTGTCACTATCTAAACAACCTACCAAATTATCCAAGAAGTGTAGTCTTGTTCACAGACTCTTTATCCTCGATAAAGGCCCTTGAGGGCAATACAAACAAAAGACTAGACATCATTAATGAAATAAGACTCATAATCCATCAACTAAAGTTAAAAGGAATAGAGATTATGCTGTCGTGGATTCCCTCACATGCAGGGGTCTACGGTAATGACCTCGCTGACCGCGAGGCCAAGGCAGCAGCACAAAATAAGGACGGTCCCATCATAAATATTAAACTATCTACAGAAGAAATAAAAACCCAACTGAAATCTGCAACTTCAAAAGAATGGAAAGAACAACTAAAAACGTATGCTGCCTCCAAAGGAGTAGATTTTAACATCGTAAAGAAAGGATTATTCCTCAACGTCCCCTTCCCAGTACAATCTACCATCTTTAGACTAAGAACAAACGCAATTCTCTCCAAATTCAACCCCAGACATTGTCTTTGTGGACAAATTATAGATATAAAACACTTATTCAACTCGTGTACTTTTATTGAGGCGGAGCTGGGGGAGTGCTTGCGGAGAGCAGACACTCTTAAGATTCCGTTTCAGGAGAAACATATTTTAAATAATAATTCTGAGGGATGGGCCCCTCTGCTGTGGTTAATCGAGGACCTCTCCAAGGCATCCTTTGGCCATCTGTTTTAATCTCTTAACCAAGTTTTAAGGTGTGCAAATGCCACCAGTATAAATATTTTATGGTAAAACCGCTACGTAGTAGTCACGCTGCCCATATAAATTTATTGGGATAGCCTAGGGTCCCCCCGCGTAAGGTCCCTGACTACGCCACCCCTCTGCCCTACTCAAGGAGGAGGGGTCCCTCTCCCTCCCTCCCCTTGGTGGGATATTGAGTGAGTCGTATGCTCTCTTTTAAAATTAATGTTTTATAGGTGATTCTGTTTATAAACAGCACCTAATCCCCACCGGATCTCAGCTTGGGGGGGATGGGGGGCGGGAGGGACTTTGTCCCCCCGCCCCTCTTCCCCTCCCGGCCAAATAAAAATTTTCCCGTGTAAAATAACCCTATTTTTTAAACAAAACAAACTTTTCCTGGGCTGGGCCATTAGGCGCTGTGGGCTGACAGCCCAGGAATATAAGATAGTATCTTTTAAATTGGTTCAGTGGGGACCAGTCACCTTTTACTCAAATAATAACCTTGTTCTATGGCTTCGGCCTCTATAGGAGTGTAACATTTGTTACAATAAATATTTTTTAAAAATAAAAAGGAATAGTGTTTTGTAAACACAATGTAAATATTTTTTTACATAGACCTTCTTTGAAGTTTTAAAATTTTGTTGTTGTTGTTCTTAAAAAAGGGTGGTCCTGAAATTTTAATCTCAACCTATCCCCCTAAGTTTGCTTAGGAAAATTTCTTTTAAAATAAAGTATTTTATCTCAACAAACTCTTTTAACCGCAGGTCAGACCAGACATGGTGGAACTCAAAAAATTATTTATAAAAAATACTCTAAACTAAAAGCAAAAAAAAAAAAACTTCTTTTTCTTAAACTGCACTAAAATAAAAACTTTTAACTTTATAAAAAGAAATGTCCCACGTGGAATTTTCCGAGAGGACGTAAAACAAAGAAAAAAAAAAAAAAAAAAAAAAACATCTCTCGACCAAAGGGATTTGAGGACAGATGGCGTTGGGGCAAAGACACTGAAAAGAAAAGACTAACATCCGGTCCCTTTTCCCTATATGAGTAGTGAGGACAGAAACACTGGTTATGTCCCTGTTAAGCGTGACACATTTAGGTTATATAGCTCTTTTTTTCAAACCTGAGAGAGTTATCTTTTCATGAGTCAGTTATACTTTGGATAGCCGCCATTGTGAATTGTGTAGCTACCCCACTAACGATAACTCTATCAGCCCGGCTCGCCGTAGCTCGTAAGTAGTCCATCTTACCCTTTTAGAGCCTTTGGTTGGGGCCTGACGGTCAACCAACCCCTCTGGCTGCAGCACTAGAACCCGGTGCAAATGTCCCCTAGTGTGAGAGCCATAGTCTTCCACAACAGACGAAGCTGTGACATGATATTACAATACTGGGCCTGGGTTATTATTTGATTGTAGAATAAAGTGGAAGATAATTAGATGTGTTGGCCTGTTTTATTTCATAATGCAATTGCCAAAAAAAGTACAGATGAGCTTATTTGGGTTTGAAGATAATGATAAGCTCTGGTAAAACTCTTTGTCAACTAGAGCGTGAACAACGCTAGAATACCAGCCGCACGGCAGCATTTACGGCCTCAGTGAACTCGACCTTCATCTTCAATATTGGCCTGGATATCCTAACTGCCTATCTACGTGCAAATCAAGTGTGTATGTGTGTGTGTGTGGTGGTGGTGGGGGGGAGGATATGTATGTGGGTGTTGCTGGTAAGTAGAACTTCATGTTTAAAAGGTTAATTATCGGATGTTGATAGTGGTTGGTTGATGGTTTGTCTCATATGTGCTGCTTGCAGCCGAGCGGACGTTAAACCCCATTTTCATTCAAGTGGAACTTCGGTGATATGGCGTTGACATCTTGTTTCTTTTTCACGAGAGCGTGTGCCTTCTCTTTCTTTCTTTTTGTTTGTTTTGAGTCAGCCGATTGGAGGGGGGCGGGGGAGGGGGGTGACGGAGGTCCGTGCAACCAGGACCCTTCCTCCCCCCCTAATCCGCCTCAGCTCCTTTCTCCTTTCCTCAACCATAACATTTTGTTTCATTTTTGTGAGAAAAAGAAGTAGTTTGCACGTGAGCCTCCTCCCCGCCCTCCTTGTAAGAAAAAAAGCCCGAGTTTAACGGATTGTACTGAGCTAACTTTAATAATAGGAAATATGAAGTACATGGTGTTAATGTGAAAGCTGTTATGTGTACATTGTATCACGTGTACATTTATGACAAGCACCTGTCTTATAAAAAATAAAAACAATATTTAAACAACAACAGAATCACTCCAAAAGCAAAACCCGATTTATGTGGACTAACTAACTAAATAAGATATGATGTGTATATATTATATTAATTGATTTATATTGTTTTTTAATTTGTGGTGAAGTTTAACGTGGTGACAGCCCTGGCATGGCCTTGTAATCTTAATATTAATCTTAATTGGTTCATCTATGTTAGGTAAATATTAGTAGTTTTATGAGTGTACGTTCTTCATGTTTTTCACATCATTCTAATCAAATTCTCTCCCTCTTTTATTTAAGTCCTTGATGATGTTATATGCATTTTATTGTCTTAACTGTGGTGTTTCGATTGATGTAATCTGAATGTTTTTAGTATTGTTCATCGACCCTGTGATGGCACAATTTAATTTCCACACAAGGATGAATAAAGTTGTATTGAATTGAATTGAATTGATTTAAAGCTTATTGCATCATTTGCTAACTGAAACAGACACATTCAAAGAAGCGCTTTTTGTTGCATTACATTATACTTGATTTTCGTAAACACGTCAAAATCACCTCACACCCCTTTTCTGTTCAACATGTAACAAAGGGGTCCATAACACAGAGCGTATGACACAACCACCCACACACTGGAGCTGTCCGTTGAATGAGAGACTATCACAAAGCCATGACTCAGTGTTGTGGCTGGTCCTGTGGTTAGGCCTGGCTAAGGTACAGGACCTTTTTTCTCCTTCTCACCTATGTATAAATGTGCTAAAATATATCTTAGGCGTCAGTGATCCCAACCTTTGACCAATGACTTTTATATTCGCACTAGGCCTAAGTATTCTTAGTACCTATCCGATTGCAAAATTTGAGGGTCCTGTTCAAAGTGTGTATGTGTGTGCCCGCGCGTGTGTGCGTGCGTGTGTGTGTCCGATATATAGTGAAGCCCTGACACATGTCTTACCTATCCATATGTGTCTGATTCAGACCAAGAGGACGTAAAACACCATTTTCGCCGTCTGTCTTACCTATGCATTTTCTCCCCTACTGTCAGTCTCCCTCTCTCTCTCTCTCTCTCTCTCTCTCTCTCTCTCTCTCTCTCTCTCTCTCTCTCCTCTCTCTCTCTCTCTCTCTCCCTCTCTCTCTCTCTCTCTCGCTCTCGCTCGCTCTCTCTCTCTCTCTCTCTCTCTCTCTCTCTCTCTCTCTCTCTCTCTCTCCTCTCTCTCTCTCTCTCTCTCTCTCTCTCTCTCTCGCTCTCTCTCTCTCTCTCTCTCTCTCTCTCTCTCTCTCCTCTCTCTCTCTCTCTCTCTCTCTCCTCTCTCTCTCTCTCTCTCTCTCTCTCTCTCTCTCTCTCTCTCTCTCTCTCTCTCTCTCTCTCTCTCTCTCTCCCTCTCTCTCTCTCTCTCTCTCTCTCTCTCTCTCCCTCTCTCTCTCTCTCTCTCTCTCTCTCTCTCTCTCTCTCTCTCTCTCTCTCTCTCTCTCTCTCTCTCTCTCCCCTCTCTCTCTCTCTCTCTCTCTCTCTCTCTCTCTCTCTCTCTCTCTCTCTCTCTCCTCTCTCTCTCTCTCTCTCTCTCTCCCTTAGCCTGTATGTTCACCTTGAGACTCATTTTTAATACATATGATGGTGCTGGTCTATATGATCAGATTCTAATTATGACTTATTTTTTAATAGAATGTATTTTATTAACTTGTAATGTTTAATAGTTTGATGTGCAATTATCAATATCTTAGCCTCCCTTAGCAATGTAGTTTTATTTCTACTACCATATAATCATTTTTAAATTGAATTTCTTTGTGTTTTTCAAGGTTGAATTTGATTCTTGTGATGTATTGCTGTTAATGTATATAGTCAATATACCAGTGACTGAATGAGAGAGAAAGATAGTGTGTGTGTGTGTGGAGGGGGAGGGGGTCGTGTTTATATTGTTCTATTTTGCTGCTTTTGTTTGTATTAGGTATGTGATCTGTTTACAGCACTCACTGTCTGTCTCTCTGCTTTTCTGTCTGTCTAGCGTCTGACTATCTATCTGACTCTCTCTCTCTCTCTCTCTCTCTCTCTCTCTCTCTCTCTCTCTCTCTCTCTCTCTCTCTCTCTCTCTCTCTCTCTCTCTCCCTCTCTCTCTCACTGGCTCTCCCAGTCTCCCTTCACTCTGTCTCTCTTCCTTCATCTGCCTTCATGACTTCTCCTTGTAAGTCTCTCCTGGGGAATCAACATCCGTGCCCTTGTTTCCATAAGCATTGGATGACTAGATGTTTGTATTGTTTTCTCTACTCCTTAATGTTTCGATTAATGGTTTTTTTAATTGAACTTCTGTGGTTTTCAATCATCATATCGTGGTTATCAGTTATTATTATTTAATTTATGTCAATTAACCTTAACATTATGTTGTGTGAATGTGTGTGTGTGTGTGTGTGTGTGTGTGTGTGTGTGTGTGTGTGTGTGTGTGTGTGTGTGTGTGTGTGTGTGTGTGTGTGTGTGTGTGTGTGTGTGTGCGCGTGCGTGTGTGTGTGTGTGTGTGTGTGGTGTGTGTGTGTGTGTGTGTGTGTGTGTGTGTGTGTGTGTGTGTGTGTGTGTGTGTGCGTGTGTGTGCGTGCGTGTGTGTGTGTGCGTGTGTGTGCGTGTGTGCGTGTGCGTGCGTGTGCGTGTGTGTGCATGTATGCGTGTGTGTAGATGTAGATGTTTTGAAGAGGGTGTGGCTTGTCTAAGAATATCTGTTCATTTTTATAATACTGTTAATGCTTGTGTTAGGTTATATAGCTTAGATGTTCTACATATGTTTTTATCCCCACGCACAAGATGAAATCTTCTTGTTATGAAGCCAATAAACAGATTGATTGATTGATTGAAACGTTATCGTGTTCACATAGATATATAGATAGATAGGTATGAAAAAAATTCAGTATACTGCTGGCACCGTTCCCCCAGCCTAGATAGATAAATAGATACATAGATAGTCAGTCGGCTTCAGAATCTACTGAAAACATTACCAGCTTCACTCTCTTCGTTCGCAGCTGGTAAACATTTATGGCATAGCAAAGTTTTGTTATAAGCTGTAGGAATAAAAGTTCCCCAATGAACACCATCAAAGAGACCCAGTATGTATGTTGAATCTCTTCAGATGTGTGTTTGAATGACAACCCCATCCTTAGCCTTAATCCGAAGCTCCAATTGTAACTCTAACCCAAACCCTTTCCCTGATGCGAGAGTAACACATGGAGACGGGGCCAAATAGAGACGGGGGCACTTGAAAGCGGGGACACATAAAGACAGGGGCCCAGTGAGGGTGAAACATAGACAAGGGGACACATAGTGAGGGTGAAACATAGACAAGGGGACACATAAAGACAGGGGCCCAGTGAGGGTGAAACATAGACAAGGGGACACATAGAGACAGGGGCCCAGTGAGGGTGAAACATAGACAAAGGGGACACATAGAGACAGGGGCCCAGTGTGGGTGAAACATAGACAAGGGGACACATAAAGACAGGGGCCCAGTGAGGGTGAAACATAGACAAGGGGACGCATAGAGACAGGGGCCCAGTGAGGGTGAAACATAGACAAGGGGACACATAAAGACAGGGGCCCAGTGAGGGTGAAACATAGACAAGGGGACGCATAGAGACAGGGGCCCAGTGAGGGTGAAACATAGACAAGGGGACACATAGAGACAGGGGCCCAGTGTGGGTGAAACATAGACAAGGGGACACATAAAGACAGGGGCCCAGTGAGGGTGAAACATAGACAAGGGGACATTAGAGACAGGGGCCCAGTGAGGGTGAAACATAGACAAGGGGACACATAAAGACAGGGGCCCAGTGTGGGTGAAACATAGACAAGGGGACACATAAAGACAGGGGCCCAGTGAGGGTGAAACATAGACAAGGGGACACATAAAGACAGGGGCCCAGTGAGGGTGAAACATAGACAAGGGGACGCATAGAGACAGGGGCCCAGTGTGGGTGAAACATAGACAAGGGGACACATAAAGACAGGGGCCCAGTGAGGGTGAAACATAGACAAGGGGACACATAGAGACAGGGGCCCAGTGAGGGTGAAACATAGACAAGGGGACACATAAAGACAGGGGCCCAGTGAGGGTGAAACATAGACAAAGGGGACACATAGAGACAGGGGCCCAGTGTGGGTGAAACATAGACAAGGGGACACATAAAGACAGGGGCCCAGTGAGGGTGAAACATAGACAAAGGGGACACATAGAGACAGGGGCCCAGTGTGGGTGAAACATAGACAAGGGGACACATAAAGACAGGGGCCCAGTGAGGGTGAAACATAGACAAGGGGACGCATAGAGACAGGGGCCCAGTGAGGGTGAAGTAGACAAGGGGACACATAGAGACAGGGGCCCAGTGAGGGTGAAACATAGACAAGGGGACACATAGAGACAGGGGCCCAGTGAGGGTGAAACATAGACAAGGGGACACATAGAGACAGGGGCCCAGTGAGGGTGAGGCATAGACAAGGGGACACATAGAGACAGGGGCCCAGTGAGGGTGAGGCATAGACAAGGGGACACATAGAGACAGGGGCCCAGTGAGGGTGAAACATAGACAAGGGGACGCATAGAGACAGGGGCCCAGTGAGGGTGAAACATAGACAAGGGGACACATAGAGACAGGGGCCCAGTGAGGGTGAAACATAGACAAGGGGACTCATAGAGACAGGGGCCCAGTGAGGGTGAAACATAGACAAGGGGACACATAGAGACAGGGGCCCAGTGAGGGTGAAACATAGACAAGGGGACACATAGAGACAGGGGCCCAGTGAGGGTGAGGCATAGACAAGGGGACACATAGAGACAGGGGCCCAGTGAGGGTGAGGCATAGACAAGGGGACACATAGAGACAGGGGCCCAGTGAGGGTGAGGCATAGACAAGGGGACACATAGAGACAGGGGCCCAGTGAGGGTGAAACATAGACAAGGGGACACATAGAGACAGGGGCCCAGTGAGGGTGAAACATAGACAAGGGGACACATAGAGACAGGGGCCCAGTGAGGGTGAAACATAGACAAGGGGACACATAGAGACAGGGGCCCAGTGAGGGTGAAACATAGACAAGGGGACGCATAGAGACAGGGGCCCAGTGAGGGTGAAACATAGACAAGGGGACACATAGAGACAGGGGCCCAGTGAGGGTGAAACATAGACAAGGGGACACATAGAGACAGGGGCCCAGTGAGGGTGAAACATAGACAAGGGGACACATAGAGACAGGGGCCCAGTGAGGGTGAAACATAGACAAGGGGACACATAGAGACAGGGGCCCAGTGTGGGTGAAACATAGACAAGGGGACACATAAAGACAGGGGCCCAGTGAGGGTGAAACATAGACAAAGGGGACACATAGAGACAGGGGCCCAGTGAGGGTGAAACATAGACAAGGGGACACATAAAGACAGGGGCCCAGTGAGGGTGAAACATAGACAAGGGGACGCATAGAGACAGGGGCCCAGTGAGGGTGAAACATAGACAAGGGGACACATAGAGACAGGGGCCCAGTGAGGGTGAAACATAGACAAGGGGACACATAGAGACAGGGGCCCAGTGAGGGTGAAACATAGACAAGGGGACACATAGAGACAGGGGCCCAGTGAGGGTGAGGCATAGACAAGGGGACACATAGAGACAGGGGCCCAGTGAGGGTGAAACATAGACAAGGGGACACATAGAGACAGGGGCCCAGTGAGGGTGAAACATAGACAAGGGGACACATAGAGACAGGGGCCCAGTGAGGGTGAGGCATAGACAAGGGGACACATAAAGACAGGGGCCCAGTGAGGGTGAAACATAGACAAGGGGACACATAGAGACAGGGGCCCAGTGAGGGTGAAACATAGACAAGGGGACACATAGAGACAGGGGCCCAGTGAGGGTGAAACATAGACAAGGGGACACATAGAGACAGGGGCCCAGTGAGGGTGAAACATAGACAAGGGGACACATAGAGACAGGGGCCCAGTGAGGGTGAAACATAGACAAGGGGACACATAGAGATGGAGGCATGTCGGAATGGTCCCAGTACGGCGATGCCACGAACGCCACATGAAGAGAACTTTGGTTGAGGAGACTGAGTGCTGCGTGTTCAAAGTCTGTTTTCTCACATATATGAAACGTAATGGTATTAGGTATTAGGTACTTTATAGTCACAGAGGTGTCTCTGTGAAATTCTGGTTGCTCCCACCTGGAGAGTGTCCCAGCCAGAGGCGCGCCACCCAATTAAAAAAAACCCAAACATTTTGCATGCAGTTTTTGTGTGACTGATGAGGAAGGAAAGGGGGTAAATTTTGACCAAATGACAACTTTTTTGTTGCCACTAGGTTTAGCGTGTGCTAAGTGCATGGGCACACGGGTCCTCGGTTTATCGTCTCATCCGAAAGACTCCACGTTCAGACCGTAAGGCTTAGTGCAAAATGAGAGGGAAAATCCCCTGTACCCAGGTTCGAACTGGGGTTTATTTGACACAAGGCGAACGCGTTACCTCTGTGCCACTCTACACAGAAATGACACAAGTAACAAGCAGGGTTTTCTTTTCCCAACGTTTCGGCGTGTGCCTTCGTTCAAGGGTCTGTTTATTCATAGTGCGACATCTAAAACGTTAGAGTACCAAAAGGGGTTGCGTACCCCTCAAATTGACGCAAACAATGACGCAAGCATGACGTGGTTTCTTTACAATCTCTACTATTTAAACCGGGGGAGGGGGAGGGAGGGGTACGCGCGTACCCAACCAACGTGCAGACCTGCTAGTACTCTATATTTATGGAAGAAAAAAATACACACCTTGCCATCATCTCTGCTCATTTTCACGCCTATTGGTGTTAGTATACTTAACATTTTTTTTTCTTTCCCTATAGCAACACTGTGATATGCCAGCAATCTTATGACTGACATATCACAGTAATCTTATGACTGACATGTTACAGTAATCTTATGACTGACATATCACAGTCATCTTATGACTGACATATCACAGTAATCTTATGACTGACATGTTACAGTAATCTTATGACTGACATATCACAGTAATCTTATGACTGATATATCACAGTAATCTTATGACTGACATATCACAGTTATCTTATGACTGACATATCACAGTAATCTTATGACTGACATATCACAGTAATCTTATGACTGACATATCACAGTAATCTTATGACTGACATGTCACAGTAATCTTATGACTGACATATCACAGTAATATTATGACTGACATATCACAGTAATCTTATGACAGACATGACACTGTGTTGCGATGGGGAAAGAGTGGAAAATGTTGACGTGTATTGAGACATTCATCAACTTGCTTCTTCTTACAAAATCAAATATTCTGTTCAGCTTGTTGAAATACAGAAAACAGAGCGAAATGAATCCGATGGTCTTGAACTCTTTGTTGACGTCTGCATCTATTGCTCCTGCGTCCTCCTCTTGTCTTCCTTGGGTTGTCTCCTGAGCAATAGGGTGGCAAAGATTTCCCTGTATCTGGATCCCATGCTGTAGTAGATGAAGATGTTGATGGAGGAGTTGACGTAGGACAGGATCTCCAGCAGCCACAGGAAAGAGAGATACAGGTTGTGGTGGGTGCCCCCTGGCTTCATGTCTGGGAAGAAGAGAATCGACACCCTGCCAGATGATATAAAAACAACAGCAGGATCACTGTTCGCACATAATTCAGTAGTATATTAGGGGCTAGTCTTAAACGAAGTTTGTCTTAACCTACGTTTGTCTGACACAACGTTAATTGTAAAAGAAGTGTATGATAAACGAACGCATGGTTATTATCAGTTATTAGGACTTTGGAATGGGATATTGCTTTGATCCTATCTCTCGAGCCTTGCTGTTTATCACACGAGGTCGAGTGATAAACAGCAAGGCTCGAGAGATAGGATAAAAGCAATATCCCTTTCTAAAGTCCTAATAACGGATATATACCGATATGTATCAACAGAAAAGCAAGAAAAAGAAACAGGCTCAGATCTGCAAGAAATGAAAACGCATTCATTTTCACAACAATGGTCGCAGCACACACACTGTAACACGCATTCTTGCGCAAAGAATATAGTTTAACAAAATATAAAATTTTAACACAAATGTACTTCATAAGATGTGGTGACAAAATGCAACGTATAAAGATAAACGCAAACAGAAGCAACGAACTGAAACACTAAGAACAATTGCTGTTATTTTAACTTGTAAACACCAACAATAAAACGTACACAGTTAACGAGAGCGAGTCAATTTCAACACACCGTGAAAAAGAGGGGAGTCAGCTTTGACAAGAACGTCAATCACAGGCCCGGAAAACACGCATTTTTAAAAACGGAGGTGCGGTAGCTCTTCGCACAGGTTCAGTCGGCTCTTTTTTTTTCCGGACTGAAGATGAATTCGAGCTGTTCTTGCGACAGTACTGCGTCTACATTATCAACATGGACTCTCCCTGTGACAATTTTGAATAGGGGAAAGAGGGGTAAAAAGCGCATCCTACCGGGGTAAGAAGCCCATGGGTGGGTAAGAAGCCCACCCCAATTATCTCATGAAATGAAGCAAATTTCAGTTAAATTTTGCCCATGTTCCTTTGCACGTCTTTTAAAATACCTCATATTTAAGTTTCATGATGTTGTGGTCAATAATATGAGTTTTTGAATATTTGTTGACGTTCTTTTTTTTTCTTTCCATTTTCTGTCCTTGGAAAAGTTAAATAAAAAACCAACAACAGCAAACTACCTCCATATTTTTATATTTATACAAAGCTTATTCTATGGGCTTTTGAACGATACTTTTCTTTTTTAACAACACTGTGATTGTCAGCTACACAGACTGAAATGAATTAGCTGACTGTGACGGGGAAAAACGCCCACGGGAAAGAAGCCCATGCGCGTTTTGCACGCCTATAATTGTAGGTGATGGTCATCTTTTTTATTGCCACATATCCTGACAAACGTTGTATTTAAGTTTTTAAATGATTAGCGAACACGTTCTGCAATGTTCAAAGGTGCCTATCAGCACAAGCATTATTCATTAAGATCAAGTATATGACAGTTTCAGCTTTGAATTTAAGTGAAAATCTTATTCCGCGCACTGCTTCATCCATTCACAACCGATTTAATCTTCCATTGTCGAATGTATAAATATATAAAATGTTTCCTCATCATATGACGGTTCCTTGGTACAATGGTATAATGCGTGCCTCGTAATGTTGCAGCATGTCGGATCTGTGAGTTCAATACTGCGCAAGGCCACATTTTTTTTAATTTTAAGTTTTGTGAGTGTACGTTCATTTTTCTTTTTTTTTTTTTTTTAATGTAATGGAGACATTTATAAGTGTATAATAATTGCAAATCCGATCCAGTTTTTGTATTCTAAATATCTTGAACTGAAGCAGACTATTTAACTTAGTAGGCCTACAACAGGGATTGAAGAATACACACTGTGTCAAAACGGCAACACGCGTAGAACTTCGTTGTTTCAGTCGAGACAAAATGGCGTCGATGGTAGGGCCTAGCATGGCGCGTTGGGAGAGTGATGGTGACTTTTCAACTTAGAGAGGGGGGGGGGGGTGCGCTTTTTACCCGACCTGGGGTGCGCATATTCCCGACTACGGGGCAAAAAGCGCACCTGTAATATGTTTGCAAAGAAAAAGCATTTTCTATCAAAATCCTTTGTTTTTTTCGCCTAAAAATTCATGGATGTATAGAATAACTATTCCTGCATATTTTGCAATGTTTCAGAGGCTTCCTGTGCACGAAATAAGCAAATTATCCAACTCATAAGGCCTATCCTGAGACATCCATGCGCTTTTTACCCCGTCTTCCCCTAGCTCGAATCATCTGCTAATATCGACGCGCATGGCTGATCATGGAGTTGAGTAGCCTAGGCCTAGATCCACGGCTAGACGTTCCAAGTGGCACGCACAGAATGGTTTGTGTAGATCTGTGACAGCTGGCACTGTTGATTCAGTCAAGCCATGCATCTTCTTGAGAGTGGCTTCGTTGTGTACCAGCATTTGTCGTCAGCGCTGAATGAATCCTAGAATAGGGGTAGCACTGCATAGCTTGTCAAATTCTGGGTCCAGCTTTGGTAGGTACAGCTCGCGTTGACAAGACGGTAATGATAATAATGCTATGTGAAGATAAATAAATGTGACAAATTTCTTAGCAACGGTGTATTCTTACACCTTTTTGTCCGTCACCATAGGTGATCGGACTTTGCGATGGGCTGGTTTGTATTTTTGTATTTATTCTTTTTCTTTTCTGTCTGTTCCAAGGATATCTCCCAAACCGCTTGACCGACAATTTTGTGTGTTGGTGTGTCACCATGAGAGGAAGGCATCCGCGCAAAACGTTTTGCCGTCGTGACCTTGACCTTGGCGTACGACCTTGAAAACCGAAAATCTTTAAGGGGCCATAACTCCCACACCGTTGGTGTTAGAGTCTTCAAATTTGGCATGTAGGTACTTTGGCTTATGCCCGTTCTGATGATGGCATACCGATCAAGGTCAAGGTCACGGTCCGGGAGATCGGTAGGCCTTGAAAGTGGTAGGGGTCTACAAACTGGGTTTTAAGCTTTATTTTCCACATTTGTGCTTGACAGAAGCGCTTCAGATTGTGTGTGGTACTGTATACCCTAGAGTAGAAAACATCCCAGCATACATTATCGCCATGCTGACCTTGACCGTGAAGTTTGACCTTGAAAACCGAAATTTCCTTCTTTGCGCTATATATTTCTTCTTCAAGCTGTATCTCGTGAACTAAAAGACAGAATCCCTTCCAATTTTGTGTCAGGATGTGACACTAAGAGTATAACACAGTCGTATATAAATTATCCCTCGGAAATAGAATGTCGCCGAGCGGCAGACATATTAAATGCCACTGTCTCAGTATTAAGGGTGTGCACCCCAACAATTAAGGGTGTTGATATTTTGTGTGTGGATGTAATACAACATGTAGAATAATCATGTTGGTACCTAAATAATGCTACGGGGTGTCGCAAGTGCATGGCATTGTTGGTGACGGACATGTCTGCCGCCCGGCGACGCCCTTGTTCTCACGTGCATTTACACTAAGCCTATGGGCTAATGCTATGCAGATGATAATAATGCTATGTGAAGTTATGATTTTGTATCCCACGCTTGGCAGCTTTCTTTACCTCTCTTGAAGATCAGTAGGCCTATATATTGTATAATGCATATTTGGAGACTGCAGACCAATTTACAAGCACTAGCGCAACGCCGAGTACCAGTAACGCCTAGTAACGGTAACGCCTAGTAACGGTAATGCCAAGTACTGGTAACGCTGAGTACAGCAAATTTGAAGCGATTCGGTTAAGAAACGGCGGAGTCGTATAGCACGCGCGTTTCTGCACCGATTCGCTGCCGGTTTGGTACACGGATAGTCACCGTCCCCGGTCATCTTCCTGCCAAATTCGAAGGCAATCGGTCCAGAAACACCGGAGATACGGGCGCCGAGAGGCCGGCGGATGCGCGTTTCGCGCATTTGCCGAACCGCGCAAATGACACGGCCGCCTCGGTTGCCGTTGCCATCGCCCCGTTAGGGCTCACAGCAAATTTGAAGCGATTCGGTCGAAAAACGGCGGAGTTATAAGGCCCGTTTTGTGTTTCAGACACACAGACACACACACACACGGACGGACAGTTGGCTTTTTACTATATGATGATGATTGTATGTCTTTTACGAATGGCGGCAAACATGAGGATTGGCATTATCTTTAACCAATGGTAGGCTACAACAGGGGGGGTGGGGGTGGAGATATCTTACGGATTATCTACACCCATGAGTGGAGAGCTGGACTGGGATTAGCTTGTACTTTAGTAGATTTGCCTTGCCCATGGAACATCGTGAACGAAATAATTTTAGGACAGCTGTCGTTTGGGAAGGTACCCAGGAAAACCTGGCTGTAGCACAAAGTCTCAGTAGAATATCTTTGGTGCAGTTAATTGACAGGGCTCCCAATCGTCACACAAAACAAGGGGTCACAGGGACTCCTTCACTTACGTTATAGAGGGTCCTAGAGGCAGGATAGAAGGTCCCAGTGGCATAGCGAATGCAAACAAGATTATTTCTAGTGCATTCCGGGGACCCCCTGCACATTCTTTTAGAGGGTCCTGTAGAATGTTAGTGCTCCATAGACCCCCAAAGGGGGGGGGGGGGGTCCCTAGGAGCCCTGAGTTGGCTCTTTGATAAAAACCATGTCCGTGGGAAAAGACTATAAGCTGTGCTTTGCTTTGAGTATGCTATAGAAACTCAGTTATGTTAGTGTTGTGACACATACCAGTGAGTATCCATGTAGCACTGGCATCGAATCACATGAAGCACATCCTCCAAGAGTGTCCCGCCTACCATGCCAGATGTCAAACCTGGCCTGAAGGGATGGGGCTCAAACAGAAGCTGAGCTGTGGGGAGGTACAGTAAGTGCTGCAGAAGACAACACACTCCACCCTCACTACCGGAATGACGATCTAGGCGTAGCCCGGGATCGCAGAATAATAATAATAATAATAACAATAATAATAATAATAATAATAATAATAATAATAATAATAATAATAATAATAATAATAATAATAGTAATAAGAAGACAAAGAAGAAGAAGAAGAAGAAGAAGAAGAAGAAGAAGAAGAAGAAGAAGAAGAAGAAGAAGAAGAAGAAGAAGAAGATTAGAAGAAGAAGAAGAAGAAGAAGAAGAAGAAGAAGAAGAAGAAGAGGAGAAGAAGAAGAAAGAAGAAGAAGAAGAAGAAAGAAGAAGACGACGACGACGGCGACGACGACGACGACGACGAAGAAGAAGAAGAAGAAGAAGTACTGCCCTCAGTGCTTTACTAGGATAAACTTCGGGCTAATGCCCTCTGATGATGAAAGGGCAAAGACCCTATTATTATATGGAACTGTCTTTGGGAAGGGCCACTACACGGGGCGTTGAGCATTACCTGAACAGCAGGATAGGCGCGGTACATGCCATGAAGAGCAGGGAGTTGGCCACCAGCATCCTGGTCAGTGCCAGCTCTCTGGTGGACAGAGTGCCAGACGTGGCCGACCTCCAGGACACCGCCTGCCGCAGCTTGACCGTGGTCACCACGGTGCTCACCATGACTACCAGCGTGGTGGTGCCGGGAACGATCAGCCCAAAGACTAGGGAATCCAGGTAGTCGATCAACACCTGTAAATCGCAGACGGGTGTCTTGGAGTTTTGATACTGCGCAATCCGGCATGCTTTCTCCCTCAAGACGTCTAAAGCGAGATTATTTACTTCTTCTTCTTCTTCTTCTTCGATCGCTCAGACAGTTTTCCGTCAATTATGAGCGGAGATGCGTCATGCTGCCGTTAGGCGCCTAACTAAGAAATAGGCCCAGCAAGTCCGACTTCGGCTGGAAGAAATCTTTTTGAAAGTGTTTCATGAAAAAAGGCAGGCGAATGGACCGGTAAGGCAGAAAGATAGTAGATGACAGTAAGCGAAGGGAAAAGGCAGAGTCAAAGAGAGTGACAGATTAGGGGAAGTTACAAGCACAGAACTTCCAGAAGGTGGGGGAACTATTTATGCAAAAGACCCCCCGGTATCCCCACGGGGGGGAGATTATTTACTTAAAGGATGCGTAGCATTGTCACCCCCGTGTCTATGTGTCTATGTGTCCCCAATTTTGTCTCTATATGTCACTGTCTCTATATGTCACTGTCTCTGTATGTCACTGTCTCTATATGTCACTGTCTCTATATGTCACTGTCTCTCTATATGTCACTGTCTCTATATGTCACTGTCTCTATATGTCACTGTCTCTATATGCCCCCGTCTCTGTGTGCCCCTGTCTCTGTATGTCACTGTCTCTATATGTCACTGTCTCTGTATGTCACTGTCTCTGTGTGCCCCTGTCTCTGTATGTCACTGTCTCTATATGTCACTGTCTCTGTATGTCACTGTCTCTATATGTCACTGTCTCTATATGTCATTGTTTCTGTATGTCACTGTCTCTATTAGTCACTGTCTCTATATATCACTGTCTCTATATGTCACTGTCTCTATATGTCACTGTCTCTATATGTCACTGTCTCTATATGTCACTGTCTCTATATGTCACTGTCTCTATATGTCACTGTCTCTATATGTCACTGTCTCTATATGTCACTGTCTCTATATGTCACTGTCTCTGTATGTCACTGTCTCTATATGTCACTGTCTCTATATGTCACTGTCTCTATATGTCACTGTCTCTGTATGTCACTGTCTCTATATGCCTCCGTCTCTGTATGTCACTGTCTCTATATGTCACTGTCTCTGTATGTCACTGTCTCTATATGTCACTGTCTCTATATGTCACTGTCTCTGTATGTCACTGTCATGCAGACATATATACATACAGAGGCATAATTATGGGGAAACGCAAAGAACAATAACTCAGGAGAAACTCTGGGGAAACACAAAGAACAGCAACTCAGAAGGAACTCTTGGGAAATGTAAAGAACAATGACTCAGGAAACAAATTAGGGGAAACGCAAAGAACAAGAACTCATGAGAAAGTTTAGGGGAAACGCAAAGAACAATAATTCAATAGGAACTCTAGGGAAACGCAAAGAATAAATCAGGAGAAACTCTAGGGAAACGCAAAGAACAATAACTCAGGAGAAACTCTAGGGGGAAGTAAAGAATAAATCAGGAGAAACTCTGGGGAAACGCAAAGAACAATAACTCTGGAGAAACTCTAGGGAAACGCAAAGAACAATAACTCTGGAGAAACTCTAGGGAAACGCAAAGAACAATAACTCAGAAAGAAACTCTAGGGGGACGCAAAGAACAATAACTCAGGAGAAACTCTAGGGAAACGCAAAGAACAATAACTCAGAAAGAACTCTAGGGGGAAGTAAAGAACAATAACTCAGGAGAAACTCTGGGGAAACGCAAAGAACAATAACTCAGAAAGAACTCTAGGGGAACGCAAAGAACAATAACTCAGGAGAAACTCTGGGGAAACGCAAAGAACAATAACTCAGAAAGAACTCTAGGGGGAAGTAAAGAACAATAACTCAGGAGAAACTCTGGGGAAACGCAAAGAATAAATCAGGAGAAACTCTGGGGAAACGCAAAGAACAATAACTCAGAAAGAACTCTAGGGGGAAGTAAATAGCAATAACTCAGGAGAAACTCTAGGGAAACGCAAAGAACAATAACTCAGAAAGAACTCTAGGGGGAAGTAAAGAACAATAAATCATGAGAAACTCTGGGGAAACGCAAAGAACAATAACTCAGAAAGAACTCTAGGGGAACGTAAAGAACAATAACTCAGGAGAAACTCTAGAAGAACGCAAAGAACAAGTAACATGCAAATTAGAATGAACAGCCAATCGTTTTGCCAGTTCATTCTAATTGACATGCTACGACTCGGGTTAACTATTTAAGACGCGCTCCTGATGACCTTACCTGGTCAATCACTTCAATTATTAAATACTTGTAGCGGTGCCATAGCCGATGAGGTTTAACCGAGGCGTGGTTACCGCTACACCTATCTGCATTAATTTTAAAAAAATCGGGACTTTACTGGTTTCGTACTGCCTCCGGGCATTGCCTCCAGTATTGTTCCCACCATATTTGTATTTACAAATGTCCCATATGTGTCTGATTCAGACCAAGAGGACGTACAACACCATTTTCGTCGCCACCTTACCTGGTTTTTGTAATAGAAGGGTCCACCATCCAGGATGCCGTAGCGTCGGTTGATGGTCAGGTCGTAGACGCACATCATCCGGTATCTAGTAGCCACGAGGAAGAAAAGGGTCAAGATGACCACCGCGACGACAGAGAGGATGAGGGCCATGGTGCGAGTGGTCAGCACCACGCGAGATCGCAGAGGACTGACCACACAGAAACACCGCTCACTGGCGATGATGGCAGAGAAGATCTGAAAAGGAAAGACGTAAATATCAATATTAAGGCTGTGTCTGTATGTAAAACTATGTACTAGTAATTTCTGTATCTATTCTTTGTATGTCTGTCTCTGTTTGTCCGAGTCACAAATGTGATTGTTAGAGAGTTTTCCTAAAAGGAGAGGATGGCTTTGTGTTGTTTCCGTTCGTGGCTGCTGTGGTTGGGGTGGTTGACAGCTGGGTCTAGTTTCTCTAGATAACGGTCGCCGCGCGAATAACGCTTACGCCAAACGGGGCCTAAGAAACACTTTAAAAAACGTTTGCGGAAGAATATTACAAGCTCTTGTCTGATTGGTTAAAAAAATATTATTTTAAACAAACTTTAATGGACCAATGAACAACAAGAAACGTATTCACCCCCTACCAGTTCCGGATAGTTTGCCTGCTCGGTGTTTGGCAAGAACAGAACACACTATCGGCAAACGAAGCGTGTGTCTTATACCGTTTTCGCCGATTTGCGCTCACGCTACGTAACGTTAGCACTTGTAAAACGGCCCCCAGGTGTTTATTATACAGGGCATAAACTACTGGAATCTCGTGTGGGGAAGATTCTAGAATCGATAGATCTTTCGACGGCAGCTCACAAAAAAGAAGTTTACCTCGCTACTGGGAGATGTCTCAAGAGCGTCACTTACGCAGTGGTCTTCGGAAAGTAAAGAAAGGGAAGCAACTGTTGGCCTTCTTCGTAAAGCAGCACTACTTCAATGTTTGTAGCCAGTGCTTAATTTTATGAAGTTCTACTAAAGCTTAAGTGGGAAACTAAACGTTGTTACTTTCTAAATTAAGTAAATCGGTTTACTTAATTTAGAAAGTAACAACGTTTAGCTTCCCACTTAAGCTTTAGTAGAACTTCATAAAATTAAGGGCAGGTTTCAAGACCGTGAGGGATGACGACATCTTTTTTTTCATTTAAATGTGTCGAACCAGGGAAGGTAGCTAAGTACACAGAACGACACTCTAAGACCCACATCTTAGCAAATCGAGCCAGGAGACGGGCGTCAATGACTTCAGCCTTTTCCCCCGAACGAACTTTACTACCTGCGATAGTAATGTTCAGATTGCACATTCTGTTGGTGATACAATCATGCAAATGTCTGAAGAATGCGTATACTGAAAATGTTTTCCTTCTTCTGTTTCCTTCTGAGTCTGTCTGTTTTTCTCTCTGTCACACACACACACGCACACACGCACGCACGCACGCACACACACATACACACACACACACACACACACACACACACACACACACGCACGCACGCACACGCACACACACACACACACACACACACACACACACACACACACACACACACACACACACACACACATACACGCACGCACGCACGCATACACACACATATACACACACACGCGCGCGCCTACTTGAGATATGTAGAGGAATCCAAAGAAGCCGATGAGGTTGTGATCCACAATAAACTTCAGCACTGTTCCGTTCCTGTGAATAAAACATAAAATAGCACAAAGCACGAGAAAGGCAAAGTAGCGAACTGAAGGTTCTTCTGCTTCTGCCTCTATAGTCGGTAGGGCCACGTCGTGGCATAATCATCGACGAAACTAGGGGAGAGCACGCCCTAATCTGGAGTTTTTATGACCTGGCCAGCCAGTGCACGTTCAGCGTGCGACCAGCATGATGCCATGTCCAGCTGCAACCTATCTTTCTAACTAATTTTGTTTCTCTTTTGTATTTTCATGGGGGATGAGGATACGGGAGGGTGGAAGGGTAGGGGGTGGAGGGTGGGATATGGGGGAGGGGGCTCCATTATCCCTTCCCGTACCCCGTGGGTGTGTTTGCACCCATACTTTTACATTTTGCTTCATAGTTTCAAAACCGTTCATTGAATCTTGATGACATTTTATGACTTTGTCAACGAAAGATTTGCGCATATACACGCCAAAAATCCAGCATTTGTCTTGAAACACAAGCGAGTCAATAAACAACAAATAACCCTCGCCGTACCTTCTGGGTGCCCACACACCCATACTCCCAAAGAAGGATCTATGCGCGCCGTACCTCGTGGGTGCAAACACACCCATACTTTTACAGAACAAAAACCGTATGACTTTCAACTATGAGCTTCATTGCACTAAACTTGCATCATTTAAGAGTCATGGGCGGATGATGGGGGTTTCCTGGTTGCATGAAAAAAAACCTCAGATACCTAAAATCTCTTTCTCTCTGCCCCCCCCCCCCCTCTTTCTCTTACCACATGATTCATCTATGACCATTGTTTTATAATTCATAAACTATAATTTAAAAAAACAATATGCTGGAAACCCTCCTTGATGATCCGCCCCTGATGGTAAATGTTAAAAACGGAGCTGATTCAGAGGAAATCATCATCGAAACATGTAACAATGCGTTCAACGAAATGTATGCTTTATTGAAATAGGTTGTAATAACATCATGCTATAGCTTTATAATATGATTTATTCATTTTTGTATAATTTTCTCTCACAATCACACACATCTCTCATGCGTGTGCACGTACAAACACACGTGCGCGCGCACAACACACGGATGCACACACACGCACATATACAGACAATGAGAGAGAGATAATTAGGCTCTGTAGCCTACCCCCACCCCCCAAACATACTCACAACACAGCACAGCTATATCTTGCTGTCTGTGCTAGATACCTTTGTCTATTCTTTATGTACTTTATGCTTTGTCTAATTTATTTCTATTAGAATATTCAACAAAAGCACCAAAAATGTATGAAATAAACCTGATGTTCCCTGGTTCCAAGGGATATGAAAAATATATGGCAATTACGAGAGTTTGATTTTTTTTTTATCACTGTGTATTGTAATGTCGATCTGATATTGAGTGATATTGCTCTCACTTACCTGCTTTAGATTGCAAAACCGTTCTGAAATTTCCTATAACGTATTCTACTTTTGAACATCTAGGTAGTTCTTTTACGGCAGAGAGAGAGAGAGAGAGAGAGAGAGAGAGAGAGAGAGAGAGAGAGAGAGAGAGAGAGAGAGAGAGAGAGAGAGAGAGAGAGAGAGAGAGAGATACAGAGAGAGGGAGAGGGAGAGGGAGAGACGGATGGACGAAAGGACTGTCGAACAGGCTGACTGACAGAATGATAGCCAGACAGACAGACAAACACATAGGCTGCTCTCTCTCTCTCTCTCTCTCGCTCTCTCTCTCTCTCTCTCTCTCTCTCTCTCTCTCTCTCTCTCTCACACACACACACACACACACACACACACACACACAGTCTCTGTACTAGTAAGAAAAAGAGGAAGGAGAGAGAGAGTGAGAGACAGACAGACAGAGGGAGAGACAGACAGAGAGACAGATACAGAGACAGAAATATATATAGCAAAACAAAAAACGATAAAGAAAGACAGACACAGAGACAAAGAGAGAGAGGAAGAGGAGAGAAAAAGAGACGCTTAGACAGACCAACATACAAACAGACAGTTGAAAACAGGGAGAATGGTAAATAGGGCGAAGACAAACAGACAGGCGAACAGACAAACTAAGAGATTGTGCGTTTAACTGAATTAGTTGAAAGCAGCCACACCACTGGTTCCCTCAGGGGCTGGATGAAAATCTGTTTAACGTCTTCCGGTCTGGAACAGACACATATGGGTAGTAGATTTAAAGATGGTGGGAACGATCCTGGAGGCAATACCCGGAGGCAGTGCAACACCAGGAAAGTCCCCAATTTGTAACGATACAGATGCATTTTGCTGTTGCTAAAATACTAGCAGTGTGTCGGCAACGGTAAACTCGGGCGTTCCTAGTATTCTAGCAGCATGTTGCGAAAAAGTTTGATTCCTGAGAAAACTACAGAGCACATTCACAGGCTCAATAACCAAACAGTACTAAGACAGGCATTATTGCATATATCGAACATCACAGAGGAAACGGCAAAAACACAATTATGCCATCATCAAATGAATAAAATGGAAACGTCGGTTACATTTATATGTAAGATATTAAAACCTCACATACGGAAGAAAAAAAAGAGTATGTCCTTTTCTCTTTTCTATTACTTTCTCCGGTTCGGTGTCACGATAAATAAGTACATGCCATGAAATATCTACCTGTCGCATGCGAACTATAACCATCCTAACCCTAACCCTATCCCTAACTCTATCCCTAACCACGGAAAGAACCAAGAAATAGAGCAGGAGGGTGTTCATCTACATATTTGCCGAGAAATCGATGTACAACGCCATGCACTTAGTTTTGTAAAATTCACAATGGCGGACAAACAAACAATTCTGATTGGCTAGGCGCCGGCTAGGCCTACTTATTTCATGAGGTAGGATATTCTCTTCACACCGGCTCGATAAACATACGTACACAAACATGCATAATTATACTGTAGACAAATCACAATACACCACAGAGGAATGCAGCAAAAGCATGCAACTAATTTAATTTAAAACCCTTTCATCGCCACTGTCGCCTCTTGTCACCACAATGATTTAACACCTATGTCGCAGAAAGGCATCCAATGAGGGTCTGGTATCCAATGACTTACGTTCTTAATTTTGGGAGGTATAGGCCTTATTTTATGCATCGTCATAGAGGATTCCCCAATATTGCAGACAGAATCTTTTCTCTGCCCAGGTAAGTTTAATGGAAAGTTTGGGCTAAGAAATGGCTGGCGTTGAAAGGGTTAATTAATAAAAGAGGAAATTTAAGTCAATTTGCAAGTACTAAAACATTACAACCTCACACAAACAAGGTCTGTAATGTACTCCCTTCTTTTTCTTTCATCTTGATTGTCTGAGAAAAAACAAGTCAATCTTCTGGTTTCCACGGGTAGAAACAGTAAAGTGTTGGCTAAAAGTCGTCAGTGTCTTTAAAACAGTGATGTCCCGAGGCCACGGTCACAGGACATTGACCTATTAACATTGAAAATGGCCTTATTGTGTTCTCCCTGTCAGGACAAATGTTTGGTTACATTTTTAACACTGGCATGCTTTGGCGTATTGATTTCTGCAAGAGCCAGGACATTGTCCTATATATTTCGTATGTATCAGGACAGTTTGTCCTATTTCTTTTCGATTATCGGTACATCACTGGTCTTATTAAAGAGTCATGTGGTTACAATCACGAGTTATCAGTTTAAGAGTGTCATAGAATCAGGTGCCTTTGCTTCAAGGTGGCTTACGTGGCTGGCTATCGCGTTCGGTGCTAATAAAGAAAATCCAGCAACATTATTATATTGCTGGCACAAAATCGAGTAGAAATATGCAGCGTACGTACCCTTTCTGTACCAATGCATAACATGAGTAAACGTGGAACCTTGAGTAAGTTTGGAATCTGATTAGATCAGAGCAAAGGGACTGCATCAAGCAAAATCTGGCATACGTTAGGAAAGAGTTCTCTGCCATGAATTAAAAAACTACTAAAACAAAGAAACGGAAAACTAAACGGTGCTAATAAAGAAAATCCAGCAACATTATTATATTGCTGGCACAAAATCGAGTAGAAATATGCAGCGTACGTACCCTTTCTGTACCAATGCATAACATGAGTAAACGTGGAACCTTGAGTAAGTTTGGAATCTGATTAGATCAGAGCAAAGGGACTGCATCAAGCAAGATCTGGCATACTTTAGGAAAGAGTTCTCTGCCATGAATTAAAAAACTACTAAAACAAAGAAACGGAAAACTAAGTGTGACTTTAAAATTTTAAAAAAATCAAACACATAATTTCGTTATGCTAACGTTTGCAACTTGAACATGATGTTAAACTTTAACCTTTAAAAAAACAAAAAACAAAAAAACAAAAAAAACAAAAACTTTAACCTGAATTAATCATTTTCTTAACCACGTTTTCACGACATGTCTTAAAAACATATTTTGTGGTTGTAATATTTGTGCATGCCTATGACGTATGTTCACACTTGTTACTTAGGGGAAGACGGGGTAAAAAGCGCATGGGCGGGTAAGAAGCCCACCCCACTTATCTCATGAAATAAAGAAAATTTCAGTCAATTTTGCCCATGAGACGAATGCTAGACATTAACGCTCGTCTCATGGGCAAAATGAGACTGAAATTTGCTTCATTTCATGAGATAATTGGGGTGGGCTTCTTACCCGCACATGCGCTTTTTACCCCGTCTTCCCCTACTATCTTTCCAATCTGTAATGACCTTTCGAAAATGTAGTCTTCAAAACCTCGGGACTTTCCTAGTATTGCAGTACCTCCAGGATCGTCCCACTATCTTTATAGTCATTAATGTCCCATATAATGATGTGCCTGTTCCAGACCGGCAGACATTAAACGAACTTTCATCAACTAATTGCTCAGAAACTAAGGGCGTATTCTTTATTGATCTTTTTAATAAAAATCGTATCAAAAACGAGTATGTGAATAATGTATGGAGGAATATCATCTTAAAGAGGAAGAAAATAAAGGACCTGAAAAAGAGAACGACAATTTGTATGCAAACAAATAACCAAACAACCAATAAATCAACAGTTATCTGACCTTTCTCCAGGCTTAGCAAACTGCAGGTAGATCCTCTCCGCATTCTGCGCCATGGCGACGAGGAGATAGAACTCGTCCACCAGAGCCAGGCAGAACAGACACAGGTTGATCCGCTCCCTCAGCCCCTGCCTCCAAAACACCGCCATGTTGATGACGTTGGCCGGTCCACCAATCAGATACAAGAGCGGCAAAACGATGGCGCCTTTCAGCTGTTCGCAGAAAGCCTCAAACTCCATCGTGACGATGTTGTGCGGGTTCCTCCAAGGCACGAAAGCCCCGACTGGTATGGGCATGCAGTTGTCTGACGAATCGTTTGTGGTGTTATTAGTCTCCATGGTTACTGTCAAGACCGTTTTTGTTGTACTCATGTTTGGATTCGAAACTAACCGTGTCAACGTTTCTTCAGTATTCTCGTTGATTCAAAATGTCTGTGTTGTAATTGTCATCGATTCTGCTGAAATGGGTGCCATGAGAGTACCATGTATAAGCATTCATTGAATGCTGTACTCCTATTTACGTCTTTGTTGCTGATGTGTTGTGTAGTTTCAAATGGATTTGTTTTTTTATACACATAGATGCTTATCCGATGGCAGTAAACAAACAAACATAATTAATTTAACCCAAAATGTTATGGTTAATAATTGTATGAAGAGATAGAACTTGGAGAGATGTTGTAGGGTTGATAGTGTAGAGCATCACCCCCAAAACACTTTCAATACATTTTGGATTGCTTTAGAGTTTGCTTGGATTGATAGTCGAGTGTATTTATCGGATACAAGAATCTTTCATTTGGAATACATAAATGACATCAAGGATCTTCTTCTTCTTCTTCTTCTTCTGCGATCGCTCGGACAGTTTTATAAGCGCAGATGCATCATGCTGCCGTTATGCGCCTAAGTAAGAAATAATTAGGCCCAGCATGTCCGACTTCGGCTGGAGGAACTCTTTTTGAAAGTGTTTATTGAAAAAGGCAGGTGAATGGACCGGAAAGGCAGAAATATAGTAGATGACAGCAAGCAAAAGGAAAAGGCAGAGTCAAAGAGAGTGACAGGTTTAGAGGAAGTTACAAGCACAGAACGCCAGAAGGTGGGGTAACTGTTTATACAAAAGACCCCCCGGTATCCCCACGGGGAAATCGGGGGTCTTAAAATGTAAATAGCCATCTACTTTAGACTTTTGTAAACATCCACAACGCGGTATTTCTTAATATGTTTTTGAAAGTTCATGGTATTATACTTAAAATGTTAAATGTATCTTAAATATGACAGTTCTGACAACTAGGAATAGGCAGATAGTGACATTAGTTAACCTATGCTTTCACTACCTGCTCATGCCGAGTGGTCAGCCTTGTATTATTGTAATGGCGAATTGTTTCCACCCAACATCTATCAGTAGTAACGCGGTTTATCGAAAGTTACAATATTTTTATGTCACCAAAAAATAAAACATCTGAGGCAAATTTGAAAGAAAATAATAATCATTTGAATACACCATTATACACCAAATATTATTAGCTAGCTGGTAGCGTCCACCAAGGTTGCACTTTGGGGTAGAATGCTCTGCTTTTGTACAATGATACCTTAGTATGTAAAGATTCTGAAAGATATAGTAGTAGAAGCAAGCTTTAGTATGTCTGGTTTAGAAATAACCGTGTTTATAAAACCACCTGTTGGCGTCATGTAAACTATTGATGAGTCTTATAAAGCACACCGCACACCACACGTCAAAGCAAACTATACCATAATGCCATATGTTTGACACAGGGGAGCTTAATTTTGCGCTATTTCCACGTAGATATTGATAAGTCCATCTGCTTTGATTCCTGCTTTACAATTGAAAATCAACAATGAAACGTCGCTCTCTGGAAGGTAAAGATTTTCGTTTTCTCATATCTTTTTCTGATTTTTTTTTCAAAACCAGTTAGCGACGTTATTGTCAAGTTCGTTGCTTATATCATACACACATGTGTGTATGTGTGCGGGGAGGGGTGCGCACGCGCGCGCGAGTGTGTGTGTCTGTAACTTATCTGCTTGTGCGTGCATGCATACACCCGCTTATGTGTGTGTTTATGCTTGAATGTGTATGCTTGAACTTCGCCATGCAACGTAAGTATTGGTTTTGTTTACAGAGCTTGAATTGTGTAATGCTGCGTTGACTTTTGTTTTGAATGTATGGGTTTTAGTATGTGTGTTTGCGTCTCTGTACAGTCTGAATATGACGAAAGCAGAGAGAGAGAGAGAGAGAGAGAGAGAGAGAGAGAGAGAGAGAGAGAGAGAGAGAGAGAGAGAGAGAGAGAGAGAGAGAGAGAGAGAGAGAGAGAGAGAGAGAGAGAGAGAGAGAGAGAGAGAGAGAGAGAGAGAGAGAGAGCAGTTTTGTGTCAAGGTGATTGATGTTTTTACTTTCTGTACAGCAATTAATGAAGTAGCTAATTAGAAAAAAACCGCACCCAAACCATTTGTCAGAATACATTACTGATACGTTGTATTTTATATTGATCATCTCTCCGTCTTTAATTAACTTGTGTGTATATGTGTGTGTGTTTTGTGTGTGCGTACGTGCGTGTGTGCATGTATGTATGTGTGTGTGTGTGTGTGTGTGTGTGTGTGTGTGTGTGTGTGTGTGTGTGTGTGTGTGTGTGTGTGTGTGTGTGTGTGTGTGCATGTATGTTTGTGTTTGCAGAAGTGTTTAAATACGTGTGTGTGCGTTCAGTGTGTGTGTGTGTGTGTGTGTGTGTGTGTGTGTGTGTGTGTGTGTGTGTGTGTGTGTGTGTGTGTGTGTGTGTGTGTGTGTGTGTGTGTGTGTGTGTGTGTGTGTGTGTGTGTGTGTGTGTGTGTGTGTGTGTGTGTGTGTGTGTGTGTGTGTGTGAGAGAGAGAGAGAGAGAGAGTGTGTGTGTGTGTGTGTGTGTGTGTGTGTGTGTGTGTGTGTGTGTGTGTGTGTGTGTGTGTGTGTGTGTGTGTGTGTGTGTGTGTGTGTGTGTGTGTGTGTGTGTGTCGTTTGCGTTTGAATGTAATGTAATTCAGTGTCTTTGTTGTTCGTGTGTTGGTTAATATGTATGTGTATGTGCGTGCTTGCGTGTGTGTGTGTGTATGTGTGTGCGTGCGTGCGTGCGTGAGTGTGTGTGTGTGTGTGTGTGTGTGTGTGTGTGTGTGTGTGTGTGTGTGTGTGTGTGTGTGTGTGTGTGTGTGTGCATGTATGTTTGTGTTTGCAGAAGTGTTTAAATACGTGTGTGTGCGTTCAGTGTGTGTGTGTGTGTGTGTGTGTGTGTGTGTGTGTGTGTGTGTGTGTGTGTGTGTGTGTGTGTGTGTGTGTGTGTGTGTGTGTGTGTGTGTGTGTGTGTGTGTGTGTGTGTGTGTTTGTCGTTTGCGTGTGAATGTAATGTAATTGAGTGTCTTTGTTGTTCGTGTGTTGGCTAATATGTATGTGTATGTGCGTGCTTGCGTGTGTGTGTGTATGTGTGTGCGTGCGTGCGTGCGTGCGTGAGTGTGTGTGTGTGTGTGTGTGTGTGTGTGTGTGTGTGTGTGTGTGTGTGTGTGTGTGCTTGGGTGTGTCTGCATACGTGCGCGCGCGCGTGTGTGTGTGCGCTCGCGCGCACGCAGTAGTGTCTGCATCACCTGTTTGTGTGTTGTGCGCGTACACGCAGCCGTTTATCTTTGTGTACATTTTGTTTGTGTTTGTAGACTTGAGTGAACACAATTGTTTCTGCTGCGTTGAAGCATGGACACTACATTGTGTTAATATAGAATCCATGGTTGAAGTTATATTGAATTGATGTTACGTCTACTATAGTGTTCCTAGCATGACTGTCTGTCGTCCTGTTTGAAACACTCAGTCCTGAGGCCATCAACTGAAGGCAAAGAAGGTAGCTGCTATTGCTGCAAAGCTAGGCTGAACATTGTAGAGGAAGAAATGCCCTTGCCGAGGGTACATCCCCACTCTATGGGCAAAGTCGACGTTAAGGACAGGAAGGAAGGTTACCGTGTCTAGTATGAGGTTCATGCTTCTTCTTCTTCTTCTCTTTCGATCGCTCAGACAGTTTCCTATCAATGATGAGCGCAAATGCGTCATGCCGCCGTTATAATAATTAATAATGCTTATATGGCGCATAATCTTGCTAAGCAACTCAATGCGCTTTTCACTCACCATTCGTACAAACATTTCTAACAGACTGGTTCACGTATCCTCACCATACATCTCTATGAAAATGAATACATTAGAGAATGCATTGCATATAATCATAACACAACACACTAACACCCACCTCCCTTCAAACCCCCCACCCCACCCACCCCACCCCCCCACCACATTTCAGTTAAATGTGCTTGGATTGTAAATATTTCTAGAAAATGAATTAAAAAAAATTACAAGAATATTAAGTAAATTAACAACAGTACAGGGGGTAACATTGATTTAACAAAATTACTGAAACGTGAACGATTTGTTTGAAGTACTGATTTCACGAATTTACTGTAACTTCTTTATTGTTAACCCTAGCCTTAACTCTGAACTTATTATTTTAAAATTAATATAGTAGAACATAGATACATGGATCCTAGACACATATTAAAAGTTGAAAATGAAAAGTCTATCCAAATTGAAGCGTAGAGCAGCGTAATGTAGAGATCATCTTTACTGTGTAAACAGTTGTTGGCTGAATTGGTAATGTTTGTGATTTGAATAAAGGCAGGATTCACGCCAGCTACTATTTAATTTACATGCACAACAAATTTGAAAGTTTTAGGAAAGAAAATAAGTAAATGATTTTAGCAAGAAAGTATAATTTTTATTTTTATTTTTATTTTTTTTAATTTTTATTTTATTTATTTAAATGTATTTCATTGCTAAGGCCCCGCAGAACAATTTGGGACATTGAACACAAACGCAACTTGTCCAGTTAGGCATACTTTCCATCAACAAACATAAAAGAGATAGGCTTTCTATCTGGGACGGCATTAAAAAAAAATTCACACTTATAGTAAATTATGAAACTACTCTTCACAAGAATAGAGTAGGCCTCTTCGTGTTTCGTTTTTTTTTTAAATTATTTCTTTATTTCTTTGGTTTTTTAATTGATGCTGTAATTAACGCTATGGTCGTGTGAGTTTGAAGACGCCTTTAAGGACACGTGATCAGACACGTGATTAGACGCATGATCCGGCGGAACTTGACGGGCCAATCGTGATCCAGCCAGACCTGTGACGTCATAAGGTCACGTTTCAAGTGGGACTGACCTTATCAGGCGACCCCGTATCATCCTTGTCTCGACTTTTTCACGTAGCACTTTCCATCACAGCCGCCTCCCACTGACCAACCAAGTCGGGTGAAAAATGATTGTGATCTATCCCGCTTTTCTTTCTTTTAAAGATCCACCAGATCACGTGTCAAAATCACGGGTTTCACGTTGTTTTCCCTCTTATAACGTGAAAGAAATCTTGTTTTGACCAAGTCTGACTCCCATATAAATGGCCCCAAATTCAAACCGACACATCAGTTTAAATAGCAGCCTCAATTTGAATACGGGGAAATTTGCATGTGGGTCACAGCAACCCAAAAATACCCCAAGGGACTTAATCGTGGTGCGTCACTGGGTCTTTAACAGAGTGAGCTGGAATCACAAATGCAAATTTTGGTCGGATGAAACCCTCCCAGCTACCAGCCGCCGTAGCTCAGTGGTTAGAGTTGCGGACTAGTGGCTGGGAGTTCATTGGTTCGAATCCCATCAGGGTCTTGTGGGGTTTTTTCGACCCAGACCGGCTCCTACCCAGATTAAGATTAAAATTAAAATCATAGCCCCGTCGACAACAAACGCCATGTTAGGGCTGTCACCACGTTAAATCATACCACGTATTAAGGCTCCTACCCAGAGTGAATGGGCTGTGGGCTCAATGGGAAGACTGACTACACATCCACTTTACGGATGTGTATTTGAGAGTGTTGCTCTAATTTCCTGACCAACACTGCAGGTGTCTGTTCCTCCCGGGCCTGGTTGACGCCGGGATCAATTTGATAGGGAGCGTGGAGGACAGCCCTGTCATGGTGTCTCCAATCCTTAATCACGGGTTTCTGTATAGAATATCCGCTTATTTAGGGTTTTCCGTACGGAACTTACGCGTCTAATGTGAACCCGGCCTAATACTCTTTCAACTTTTACTCTAAGTACGGTTTTTGAATGTGTTCGGACTTTTGCTCACCCGCACACCCCTACCAAGCACGCACAAATGCAATGAAATCTGAAATATACTGTCCAAAAAAAGAAACGCATACTTTTTCAAATGTCGTTGCCATCATTGTATTGCAGCACGCATATCCTCCAAACTACTAGAAGTGTTCACCCGGTGGTCCTTGTCATGATCGCTGTCAATGTTTCTCTCTGCTCATGCACATGCGCAGACAGTGCCTAAAATGTCAGAAAAGCGATTTTTTTCATGCCCACGTGCCATGCATGGATAGAATTTCATGCAATTTCGTGAACACAGAGTTAACACCTTGTTCGCAAATGTCTACGAAAGGGAATCCCTTAGTGTTGGTGCAAGGGCGCCTAACTGCAGAGCACTACCTAAGGACATTCTGTGTCCACACGTCCTTCCTCTTCTGCACGACATTAACGCTGTGTTCCTGCACGACAAGGCTCGGACCTCATACTGTGCGACTCGGCACCCAGTTGCTCACCGACAATCACCTCCACGAAATTATCTGGCCAACCATATCATCAGACATGAACTCAAAAGAACACATTTCAGGGATGAACTGGATAGACGCGTGCATAGCCGAGAAGATGTGCCAGTGAATCACCGCAAGTTGTTGAAAGCACAGCAGGAGGAGTGGGACTTCATCCCACAGCAAGACATTCGCCGTCTGATCGAGTCCCATGCTGATAGTGTCCCAGGCACTTGTTGCTGTTTAAGGCGGCCACACCCTACTGTTCTGACAGCCAGCACACCCAAGGATATCAACTGACTGAATGATTTGAGGATACACATGCACTCGCCATACATTCAGCTAGCACCATGTCAAATGTCAAAACGAAATTTGCATTGTGTGATTTTCTGTTAAGTTTTGAAATTAAGATGAAACTTTGACTAGGCCTACAAGTTATGCGTATCTTTTTTTGGACAATTATAGATTGTTTCGCATAAACGTGTTGTGTCATATTTTGGGCAACTAAGAATCACATCAGAGCAATGTCATATAATTATGTTTTATAATCATATTTGGGCGAATAGACGATTTTCCGTATTGCTTACCTCCATTACTCGGTCAAATACCATGCAATAATGGCGTCGAAGCTTGAAACCGCAGGATGGGAGTCAGCGACTTGCAAACATTTTTTTATAAAAATTAGGGGTGGCCAATGGCTACAAACTGATAAAACTTGCAAAATGTGACGTAAAAATATAAATGACATCAATTTTAGAATTACGCACGGTGTTCTAAGTGCTGTATGTCTGCTCAAGCACACGAGGTGAGAGCTGGGGATCTACTTGATGGTAGAGTAACTTCCCCTGTTTGACCGATTGAATTAGGCAAGATCACTCCCACACACCATGAAATGACTCCCCTTAATTAATTACTTCCGAACAGTTAAGAGCGAATGGGAAACTAGCCTAGGGGCCTACATTAGAGCCTAAGCGATAAAGAAATATATTGAAACAGATTGTAGAGTGGTATTAGGGCATAACCTACAAATTATAATATAATTGCTTGTTTGCGTATTTTGTAAAGTGGTAAATTGCAGATAATCAAGTACGTGTACTGTCATTGTATATGTGTGTTGCTTTTCAATGTAACGCGCTCGTGCGTGCGTGTGTGCGTGTGTGCGTGTGTGCATGCGCGCGCAAGTGTGTGCGCGTGCGTGCGTGTGTGTGTATGTATGTATATATGCGTGTGTGTGTGTGTGTGTGTGCGTGCGCGCGCGCGCGCGCGCGTGTGTGTGTGTGTGTGTGTATGTGTATGTGTGTGTGTGTGTGTGTGTTTGTGTGGTGCGTGTGCGCTAGTCTTTTTGTCTGATTGATATATTCCAGTCTAATGTTGTGTAACATTAATATATATATATATATATAACGAAAACGTACAGCAAGAAACAGTGTATGAAGAACATACTTTCTAATAAAACAAATAACAAATACCAAACAAATTTATTGTTGTGTGTATCAGGTATTAGGTACTTTATAGTCACAGAGGCGTCTCTGTGAAATTCGGGTTGCTCCCACCTGGAGAGGGCGTCGCAGCCAGAGACGCGCCACCCAGTGCATCTGATGAAATAACAGCAACATGCAAATGTGAAAACCCTTTTCTTGGCATGTTTATGAGACTAATATATTTTTATAACTTGGTGTATATACTTGTGCAGGTGTCATAGATAATGGTGTTATTCATAATGTATGTTGACTGACACAAGAAAATAGTGCACAACGTCAGGGCTCTGTACAAACGTGAACCATATTTATGTGGGATCGAGCAGCTGGGACAGATTGAGAGATAAGAACTGGCCTTCTGTAGACAGTCAAGATTTCCAATGTCATTATTTTGTTTTGCGTCAGATACCGTAATGCATGTGTTAAAGAATATGAAACTATACTGCAGAAATATTTTAAAAAGAATCACAATTCACAAGCATGCATGTGTGCGCGCGCACGCACACACACACACACACTCACACACACGCACGCACGCACGCACACACACACACACTCTCTCTCTCTCTCTCTCTCTCTCTCTCTCTCTCTCTCTCTCTCTCTCTCTCTTCGTTGAAAATACATATCCTGCACATATGTGCGCGCACATACATAGGCCTACTACACAAACACGCGCGCACGCGCTAGCGCTTTTATACTCATATATACACGCGCGCATAGATACGTAGGCTGCATAGCCAACAAATGACAATCAAGATAAGAAAACAATGGAGACGACACTGGCCGTTCTTTGACCTTGGTACCTGGTACCTTTTTAGATCACTTACGGTACCTTTGATTGTAGTCTTCGAATGGTGCGCACACCTTGTTGAAGGATAAGGTTTGCAGGGACAGCACAGTTTCAGAGTTTGGATTGCAGGCATATTCTGTAGGCAACAACCAAAACATGTCACCACTTGTGTGTGGTAAGAATGTGTTTTTAGTCTTGGTACTTGTAGTTAGGCATACTTCTTCTTTATATATAATTGTCCATCGATTTTTTTTTTTTTTTTTTTTTTTTTTTTTATTCCATAACTATTATATGTAAAGCGCCCTGTAGCCTACATAGTAGGATAGGCGCTATATACATTTTTCTCATTATTATTAATATTATTATTATTATTATTATTATTATTATTATTATTATTATTATTATTATTATTATTATTTATCATTATTATTATTATTATTATTATTATTATTATTATTATTATTATTATCTTATCATTATTATTATTATTATTATTATTATTATTATTTCTTCCTTATTCTTCTCCTCCTCTTCTTATTCTTCTTTTTCCTCCTCCTCCTTTTGTCCTCCTGTCTTCTTTTTCTCCTCCTTCGTCTTTTCCCTCGTTTTTCTCTTTCTTTCTCTCTCCTTCCTTCCCCTCTTCCTTCAGCTTTTTGTTGTTCACCCCCTCCTCCTCCTCTTTCTTCTTTAGGCAACCTCCATGTATCTCTAAAACACCCTTCGCATAAGACAATAATCGCATTTTCTGTGGACAGTTGCAATCGTATTTGTATGGTTTGTTTTCACATTTGTTAAACTCTATTGCTTACATAGTGCACGGACATAGTATCAAGACTTAAAGGTGGACTCTGACGGGTGAGTTTTTGCAAGAAACACGTCGAGATCACCAGGAAAACACCTTTTACAGAAATAGCAACACTCGCTTTGCTCTGGTTTCCTAGAAATCCAACCGTCAAATCGGCGATTCCTCCTTGGCGGAGGTGCTGGAAGTCAAATTCTTTCACCCAAAGAGAAGGCGTGTGGCGTCTCTTTTGTAATGGCCGCCTGAGTTGTTCGCACGAAATTTTCGCAATACAAGCCTTTTTGGCTCACGTCGTTTTTTAAAACAAAGTGAGTCTATAGTATCGTACATGTTCGGTTGTGTGTCTGTGTGTATGTGTGTGTGTGTGTATGTGTGTGTGTGTTGCGTCCGTGGCCCCGACCTTTAACCTTAACTCAAACCTTAACGTTGTCATTTTCTCTAAACATATAAGGCGTTAGAGAGTTAAAGTTAGCAGGATACTTGATTTTGACGTGAGCCTTCAAGTCACGACGATCAAAGCAGTCAGATACATTGATAAAGAACAAAAGAAAGATAATCATTTGTTGCAGAGATTACTGTTGTGCAACCTTTAACCTTGACTCAGTCACACTCTTCAAACTAAAGAAGACTCTCACTCTCCACTGAAACTTTAACGTTGTCATTTTCTCAAAAAAACATAACATGTTAGAGGGTTAAAGTTAGCAGGATACTTGATTTTGACGTGAGCCTTCAAGTCATGGCGATCAAAGCAGTCAGATACATCGGTAAGGAACAAAAGAAAGAAAATCATTTGTTGCAGAGATTACTGTAACTGTTGTGTTGTACCGAGTAGGAGATACATACTGGAAAGAAGACTCTCCATTAGATATACAAAAACGCTCTTTAAAAAGAAACACAAGACTTCAGGTGTGTACAAATAGGTACATTTTAACGTCGTCAACTTATATTTTCTGTAACAAATGGATGTACCGAGTGTGTGCGTTGACGGCCCGGTTGTTTAGCTTTATTTGCGCCTTTGAGTAACGGTTGTTCGTGTTCATCTGCACATCATCTCTGCGCATAACTTAGCCTACTGCACTTCCGGCAACAAGGCCTAGGCCTACTAGAGTCCATGCCTTACCTCATAATCAAGACGACGTACTTAACATTTAGCCCACATTCATTTCAGTCTTGAAAAAAAATATACGGAAAATCCAGGGTTCGTCGATTTCACTGCCTTCGACGTACGAATCCTTTGTTAGGCCTAGACGATTGATCACCATGTGCAAAGACTGTACAGGGGAAGATAAACATGGATGAGCTTGCTGGCTGTGACCTTGACCTTTGCTTTGTGGCAGAGGGGGGGGGGGGGAATTAACGAAACGAAAATAAAATATTAGGACTAATATAAAATATCTTACAGAAATGTAGATGATGTGGAACAAGTTTTCATCGCATGAACAATCAGTTTAAAACAGTAACAGATCACGCAACTTCAATTATTAATTTTCTAAGAGTAAGAGGCTTAGACCCACAGGCAAAGACTAGGCCTACTACAGGTGTCCGTAGACCCCCCTTACCCCGGCGGGGGGGTGGGGGTGGGGGGGGATTGGTCACTATGTTTTTTCTGAAAGCTTGGTCAATATGCTTTTCAATTTTACTTGTTTGCCAAAAATAAAAATAGGGCTCCACTATGTTACATGCGCATACATATAATTAAATTTTAAAGAAAGGGGTAGGGGTGCATAGAAATAATTTTAATTTACACAGTAAAAAACAATTAATTCTGTTTTCAGATGCACAAGTGTCTACATAACAGTATTATCTCTATACAGGCATGGGAATTGTCATGGGAATTCCCATGCCTGCTATAGTAATAAAAATCAGACGTGAGCCTTGCAGGCTTTGCCTCTTTTTATTTTATGCAGTTTATCTAGAGGAGCTTCGCTCACAACAAAGGAAATAGCTTCTTTCTTTTTGTTACTGCACTACAAAAAAAGAAAATGCTTCAACCACAATGGGATTGACCTCCACCCACCCCATCCAAAATGGCTTCTCTCTCCGGCATCTCCGCCAAGGAGGAATCGCCGTTTTGACGGTTTGATTTCTAGGAAACCAGAGCAAAATGAGTGTTCCGATCCTGCTGTCTTTCTGGTGATCTCGACGTGTTTCTAGCAAGAACTCATCCGTCAGGGTTCACCTTTAAATACAAGTGCATATTTGCAACAGCCACACAATTGTAATAATATGCATTATGTATTGCGTTTTCTCTGTCCTTGAACTATTTCTATGGGATGAAGAGTGTCAGGTTTCTGCTGGTTGCAGTCGGGCTGGTTCTGCAGCTGTTGTGGACGTTCGGTGCTGCAGACAGTCACCATAATGGATGTCTTCCTAATGGTCAGCCTGTCTGTCTGTCTGTCTGTCTGTCTGTCTGTCTGTTTGTCTGTTTCCTGGTTTGGAAACCCATATGATTACTCATTGTTTAATATACCCCTCTCTCTATCTCTCTCTATCTTTCTATATATATATCTCTACCTCTTTCTCTCTCTTTCTCTCTCTCTCATATATCTATCTCTATCTCTCTCTTTCACTCTCTCGCTTTCTCTCTCTCTCTCTCTCTCTCTCTCTCTCATTATCTCTCTCTCTCTCTCTCTCATTATCTCTCTCTCTCTCTCTCTCTCTCTCTCTCTCTCTCTCTCTCTCTCTCTCTCTCTCTCTCTCTCTCTCTCTCTCTCTCTCTCTCTCTCTCTCTCTCTCTTCTCTGCCCATGTGAACGCTGGTGTTTATTGCATAAATCAGTCTGGCAAGTGAGCAAATGTGTGTGTATGTGTGTGTGTGTGTGTGTGTGTGTGTGTGTGTGTGTGTGTGTGTGTGTGTATGTGTGTGTGTGTATGTGTGTGTGTGTGTGTGTGTGTGCATGTGTGTGTGTGTGTGTGTGTGTGTGTGTGTGTGTGTGTGTGTGTGTGTGTGTGTGTGTGTGTGTGTGTGTGCACGAGCGGGTGTATGTGTGTTTGCGCGTGCGTATGTGTGTGTGTGCGTGCGTGCGTGCGCGCGCGCATGTGTGTGCGTGCGTGCTCGCACGCGCGCGTGCGAGTGAGTTTGGAAGTATGTGTGCCACATTATGTATAACCACAACAGGACAGCTAGGTTTGGTATTTGCATGCTTATTTTCTTTTGTATTTCTCTTTTGCCGCTTTTCTCTTGATTTGTTTTTGGCAAGATAGTATTATTGTAACTCCCCTTGCCACAAGGGCTTTGTAAGCTAATGACAATCAAATATTGTTGGTTGTTGATTGGTTGTGTCTTTCTCTGCCTTTGTATCATACATATCTGTCTTTTTAAGTGTCTTCGAATTCTCAAGGTTTCACAGTAGATGTTAAGCCCGCCCTTGCTGATATATTAAAGCGATCTGCTGGTGTTCAAAGAGAAACAGACAGGGACAGATAAGTAGACAGAGAGAGAGAGAGAGAGAGAGAGAGAGAGAGAGAGAGAGAGAGAGAGAGAGAGAGAGAGAGAGAGAGAGAGAGAGAGAGAGAGACAGACAGACAGACAGACAGACAGACAGACATATATACGCACAAAGAAGGTGACAAAAACATTAATTAACAGACATACACATATAAACACGCAGGTGTAGAGTGGCACACAGGTAACGCGTTCGCCTCGTGCACAATAAACCCGAGTTCTTCGAACTGGGTACAGGCGATTTGCCCTCTCACTCTGCACAAGGCATTATGGTCTGAACGTGGAGTCTTTCGGATGAGATGATAAACCGAGGTCCCGTGTGCCCATGCACTTAGCGCACATTAAACCCAGTGGCAACGAAATTGTTGTCATTTGGTCAAAATTTACACACACCCTTTTCCTTCCTCATCAGTCACACAAAAGTCGCATGCAAATAAAAGAAACAAAGTGGGTGGCGCGCTTCTGGCTGCGACGCGCTCTCCAGGTGAGAGCAACCCGAATTTCACAGAGACGCCTATGTAGCTATAAAGTACCAACTATCAAATACTAACATACCAAATGCAAACAGAGACAGCGAGCTGACTAGAAAGAGTGGAGAGTATGACTGTAGATTAAAACTGTT
>CM065691.1:8621676-8624176 GCA_017654935.2 Phymorhynchus buccinoides
GTATGTGTGTGCGTGTGTGTGCATGTGTATGTGTGTGTGTGTGCGTGCGCGCGCGTGTGTACGTGCGCGTGTGTGTGTGTGTGAGTATGTGTGTGTGTGTTTGTGTGTTGGTGTGTGTGTGTGTGTGTGTGTGTGTGTGTGTGTGTGTGTGTGTGTGTGTGTGTGTGTGTGTGTGTGTGTGTGTGTGTGTGAGAGAGAGAGAGAGAGAGTGAATTCTCTGTTGTATTCCACATAGGACCATTAGTTTGGTGTTTTTCTCTAAGCATACCAGATTCGATTAACTTAATCCGGGATGTAAAAATGCAAATCAGGCTAAACTACCAATCAGGTTGCCAGTTTGTCTATTTTACATGTTACGTCCCGGATTAAATCTGTTAGCTGCACACATGACAACAGGGCCTGGTCTTAACCCCTTGACTGCCAAAAACATATCAAGTACTGACCTGATGACATCACTGATGACGTCCTCAGATGAAGAGGACTAACTCCAATATTCTGGTTTTTGCTCTTGCACAGTCAAGAGAGTTATGTCCCCAGACCGTTTTGCAGATTGACTCTATTAGTTGTGGGGTTTTTTGTACAATTATTTTTTCTTCTAATTTTCTCTGACAGTCAAGGGGTTAAAGACCAATTCATTAATATCCGAACTATTGTTTTCCTATAAACAAAAGTTTCTACCCTATGCTAATTAGACCTAAAAGTATAACTTCGTTCGGTTTCAGAAATGTGATTAGCTGTTGATTTCTAAAAGCTGAAAAGAAAAAAAAGTTACGAAATCACATTTTTAATATAATAAATGACAGTTGTTTTGACACAACACACAAACAAAGAGTCGGGTCAAAAACAGCAACATGTTTCACTGTTTTTGCATGATGTGACTAATCCCAAGTTATACCTTAGGGAGAAAGGTGGCAGAGTGGTTAGGACGTTCGCCTGCCAAATGTAATGCGCGTGACTGCAGCGTGAGTGACCCGGGTTCGAATCCCGGCCTCCTCGCCCTTTCTTTCTAGTTCGACAGGAAAATCGAACTGAACGTCGAGTCCTTCGGATGGGGACTTAAAGCTAGTCTGACCCGTGCGCGCTACGCACGTAAAAATCCCACGGCAGTTGAAAGTCGGTAAGAGCAGGAAGAACTCCCGCTGCCTGGTATGGCCAAATTAATAGCTAGGTTTCCCAAGTCTGCCCTCACCCTGCCCCCACCCCCCACCCCCCCAAAAAGGGGGGGAGTATGCGCTGCGCTTGCGGCGGCGTTCTCTCCGGGGGAGAGCAGCCCGAATTTCACAGAGATAAGTCTCTGTGACTTGAATATACCAAATTTCTGCAAAGCTGGCAAAAAAAGTTACAAAACCCTATTTTGAGTCCAATTGTTTTGACACAAACACATAAACAATGAGTCGGATCAAAAACAGCAGAATGTGTCACTGTTTTATTGCATGATGTGACTAACCCGAGTTATAGGACGTTTCGTGTTTAGTATAATTTCTGATTAATAATTCTCTTTTTTCGTTCTTCTTGCAGTCTTGGTCAATATTACGCTGGGCATGTACCAGTACATACACCCCTGTGCCAGTGAGTATGTTGATGTGTCTGTTTGACAGTCTGTTTGACAGTCTGTTTGTCAGTCTGTCTGCTTGTCTGTCTGCCTGTCTGCCGGTTTGTCTGTCATTTTATATTTTGTCTCTCTGTTGTTTGTTGTTGTTGTACCCTGGCTTAAAGACTCCAGGGATCATTTCCCAACAGCCGAGGCACTTGGAACACTAAGCTACACATGCACCAGTTAGGGATGAGAACATTACGTGTGTGACCGTTTTTGGTATTACCGCGCCACGTGGGCAGCCACACTCCGTCTTCGGAGGATTGTTTTTCTCTCTTATTTTCCAAGAGAAAAGGAACCGGTTCTCAGTAAAATGTTTGTGTGTGTATTTGCTTTGTTGTTGCTCTTTTTGTTGTGTTATGTTTGTGTCTTTGGGGAAGACAATGATAGTGTGTGTGTGTGTGTGTGTGTGTGTGTGTGTGTGTGTGTGTGTGTGTGTGTGTGTGTGTGTGTGTGTGTGTGTGTGTGTGTGTGTGTGTGTGTGTGTGTGTGTGTGTGTGTGTGTGTGTGTGTGTGTGTGTGTGTGTGTATGTGTGTGTGTGTGTTAATACGCTAACCCAGGCGCATACAGAAACTTGTGAATTATAGTTATACACTTAAGCCTAATAATAATACAGTGGAACCTCCCTTATAAGACCCCACCCCCACCCCACCCCACCCCCTTATAAGACTCCTACTTCTCTGAGACATTGCCCTTCTTTGTAAATATTACAATTACCTCCCTTATACAACTCCCGTCCACTTAAGACCTTATTCTGGATTAGTTGTCAAGGTCTTTAAAGGGAGGTTACACTGTATGTACCATATCGATACAGAACAATAATTATGATTACGTGACCATAATATGTGTATTGTTTTCCCACTTTGTCGTTCAGAAATTGCCGAGGCGGCTCTTGTTCTGTACTT
>CM065691.1:8629176-8639176 GCA_017654935.2 Phymorhynchus buccinoides
AACATTATATAACTAACAATCCGAATGTCCCATTATGTTGTAGACTAAATGAACTATTGAATAAGTTAGACCAGATGAGCTTAGACCCGTTGGAACACATTACCACCAAGACGTTCGCCGGCGGCAACATCGAAGGTTAGACAATGCGAACTTATAATCAAAGAACCCTACCCATCTCATCAGTTTGTTCAAGTTTGGTTTATTCCAAAAATAACCTCCTGGGGGCACATGGAAATAAATATAAGTAACACAAATGCTATGAACAACATATTTAATTAAGAAAAGGAAACAAAAATGCACATAAAGCAGCTAAACACGGTACATAGAGCGACAAAAAACCACGTCAAAATCGATCAACCATTAGGTACCAGAAGAATTAACAATGATACAGACTTGCGTGGGAAATAGATGACAGTTGCGGAATGGAAGGGGATGAAAGTCGAGGAATACAAGAAATTATTTATAAGCATTTTAAGGGGGGGGGGGGGGGGGGGGGGGGGGGGGGGGGGGGGGGCGGGGGGAGCCTGTCCTGGGGGGGGGGGGGGGGGGGGGGGGGGGGAGGATACCCTTTGCTTATTAAAGGACTATTTTCAGAAACTGCCGGCGTCTTCTTCAAGCGCAGACACCCCCACTTCTACGTCCCCACCACCCAACCCCCTCCCACCACCACACCGCGCCCCACCACCACACCCCGCCCCACCACGACCACCACCACTACTACTACCACCACCACACCTCGACCCACTACAACTACTACTACGACTACCACTACCACCACCACCCCTACCCCTACGACTACGGTGAAGCCAGGTACTTCCCTTCGTTAATTTGTTCCTTCGTCCTTTCGTCTGTCTTCATTTTTCTGTCTTTCGTGCAGAAGTTAAAGGTGGACCCTGACGGATGAGTTTTTAAAGAAAAACACGTCGAGATCACCAGAAAGACAACCTTTTCAAGGATCGGAACACTCACTTTGCTCTGGTTTCCTAGAAATCAAACCATCAAAACGGCGATTCCTCCTTGGCGGAGATGCCGGAGAGAGTAGCCATTTCGGATGGGGTGGGTGAAGGTCACTCATTGTGGTTGAAGCGTTTTCTTTTTTTGCAGTGCAGTAAAAGAAATCGGAGCTGTTTCCTTTGTTGTGAGCGAAACTCTTTTAGATAATCTGTATAACATTTAGAAAAAGAAAAGAAAAAAAGGCTTGTACTGCGAAAAATTCGTGCAAACGATTTGGTCTAAACGCAGGCGGCCATTAGAAAAGAGACGGCACACGCCTTCTCTTTGGGTGAAATAATTTGACTTCCAGCACCTCCGCCAAGGAGGAATCGTCGATTTGACAGTTTGATTTCTAGGACATCAGATCAAAGTGAGTGTTGCTATCTCTGTAAAGGGTGTTTTCCTGGTGATCTCGACGTGTTTCTTGCAAAACCTCATCCACCAGGGTGCCCCTTTAAAGGTACACTGACGCACCACGATTAAGTCCCTTTTTTTGTATTTTTCTGGGTAGCTATGTGACCCACATACCAAGATGTCCCCAACTTCAAATTGAGGTTGCTCTTTAAAATGATGTTTCGGTTTTTTTTTCTGAATTTGGGAGGCATTTGTTATGGGATGTTTCGTGAATTTGGGGGCATTTGTATGACCTGGTCAAAACAAGATTTATTTCCAGCTATAAGAGGGAAAACACGGGAAACCCGAGATTTTGACACGTGATCTGGTGGGTCTTTAAAGACCCAGTGACGCACCACGATTAAGTCCCTTGTTTTTTTCTGGGTAGCTGTGACCCACATACAGATGTCCCCAACTTCAAATTGAGGCGGCTCTTTAAAATTATGTTTGGGTTTGAATTTGGGGGCATTTGTATGGGAGTGAGACCTGGTCAAAACAAGATTTATTTCCAGCTATAAGAGGGAAAGCACGTGAAACCCGTGATTTTGACACGTGATCTGGTGGGTCTTTAAGAGTGGATGGCGAGCTCATGAGGTGTAGTGTGCACTTGCGAGTGCGTGTGCTTTTGTGTCTGCAGATAAGTATAATGAGCGTTGAGTAGGTATATCTTTGGCCTGAAAAAGTTTGTTTATTCATGCAAGGGAATATTGTATGCAGCCATAATTTTATTGGCGCACGTCTATATGTGTATGAGCATGTGTATCGTATGTAATATTAGTTAATACATCTGTATCGCTACAAAATTCGGGACTTTCCTGGAGTTGCACTGCCTCCGGGCATTGCCTCCAGGATCGTTCCCACCATCTTTATATCTACTAATGTCCCATATGTGTCTGTTTCAGACCGGAGGACGTTAAACGGATTTTCATTCGTATCGTGTGTGTGTGTGTGCGTGTGTATGTGTCTGTTTCTGTCTCTGTGTGTGTATAAGTGGAACAAAGGGGGGGGGGGGGGGAGTTTGTGTTGCATTACACACGCGCGAGCACGAGCGTGTGCGTGTGTGTATGACGACTAGTGAAAGCATGCGTCTGCATAATGTGTACGAATGTGTGAGCGTATTAATGCGAGTTTTTACCAAGTTTTGTTGTTGTGACAAATACGATTTAGATAGTGTGCACACTCATTCAAGCATAATCGACTGTAGTGAAATGAATAAGGGGAAGGAACTCTCTATTTATTAACTCCCTCCACCAAAGTTATCTACTATTTTAAAAAATAGTAAATAACTTTGGTGGATGGAGTTAACTAAAAGAGACACCCCCACCCCCCACCACTGACTACATGTTCACTTTTAAGACTCTTAAGACCGCAAGGCGAGAGCCTGTGGCTTTGTCTAGGGGTGCACTGGCCTCGCCTGTCCTTGGTGGGGGCTGTTGGGGGCGTGCTGGCTTCTGAGTGGGGTGTCTTTTGCCGGTGGGCTCTGCAGTCATGAAAAACGGACTGGTACACACCCAATGGTAACATTTCACAAGGACTCCTCTGCATCGTATCCGATGGTCACCAAACCGGGAGTAGCTATGTGCCGTGTATGCTTAATGGAAAGTCCCTGTGTTGTGTGCCTGCTCCCCAGTAACGCAACACGGACTTCCAGGGCTGGAGCAGGGTTGCTCTCGTGTTGATAGGGCAGGCGTGACTGGTGCTTCTCTGGGTCCCATCAGCACCTTCGGGTGTTTCTTTTTCATTCCGTCTCTCTCTTAGCCTCACTATTTCAATCACAATCAACTGTATTTTCATATTTGAAAATTACGATAGCGTTTCATGTAGAGTGGCACAGTGGTAGCGCGTTCGCTTCGTGTCAAGTAAACCCGAGTTCGAACCTGGGTACAGGGGATTTTTTCCTCTCACTTTGCACTAGGCCTTGCGGTCTGAACGTGGAGTCTTTCGGATGAGACGATAAACCGAGGTCCCGTGTGCCCATGCACTTAGCACACGTTAAACCCAATGGCAACGAAAAAGTTGTCATTTGGTCAAAATTTACCCCCCCCTCCCTTCCTTCCTCATCAGTCACACAAAAATCGCATGCAAAAAAAATAATTGGGTGGCGCGCCTCTGGCTGCGACGCGCTCTCTATGTGGGAGCAACCTGAATTTCACAGAGACGCCTCTGTGACTATAATGTACTAACCTAACCTAATTACTCTGCTTGGCCGTCCGTCACTATTATTGTCTGTACACATTTTTTTTCTTTAAGATAGGGCTTTATATAAGCTTTCTTGTTGCCCTATCTAATGATCATTGCAGATTTTCATTTGTGACTTTGGGAAATAAAATGCTATTTAAACCAACTGTATTGTCCTTTCTTCTCTCAGCCTCCTGCACGGAGTGTGACGGACTTCAGTGTCTGCTGACCACCCACGTAGTGACCTGTCCAGCCGGACACGACCTGTGTACGACCACTGTACAGGACAAGACCTCTGGCCGACAGATCATCAGAAAGTAAGCTGTGATGTACACTACATCTTTTACGCATTGGACTGTAGAGGGGAAGCATTGTTTTTTTTTATCTTGTTGATTTTTTGTTCCTTTTGTTGCCTGCTTTTTTGCTCCTTTTGCTGTTTGCTGTTTTCTTGTTTGTCTGTGTTGATAAAGGCGCATTCGCCGAAATATCCAGTAGTTTTGTTTTGTCTCTTGTGAATAAAATCACGTCACTTTACATACTTGTCGTGTAGGTGTTTGTTTGTTGCATGATTTATGCTACAGCTTTGTACGTTGTGAGATGGCATTGTATTTAATTGCATTGTAATGTTTCACTGGCATGTACAATTCTTTACTGCTAGCATTGTGTAGGAGTAGGATCCTCCTAGGATTGTTTAACACAAAAAATAAAAGAAGCAGACTTGGAGATTGAGGTTCGTAAACATGAAGGGGGGGTGGGGGGGTGGAGGGGGGGGGGTGTGCACTGAATGCATCTTTGCGGACTCATTTTCTGAAAATGTTTGTTTGTTTGTTTGTTTGTTTCAACCAGGTGCGCCAACCGTCAAAACTGCGACGTGATTCAGAACAACAAGGAATGCGCGGACATCGAGACGAGAGTGTTGTCTGACGGCATCCGCTGTGACTATTGCTGCAGGGGAAACAACTGCAACAAACCCCCGCAACTCCTCCCCATTGCTAACACACTGTACCAGCCTGGACCTTGAATGAAGAGACTAACCCTAACCCTAACTCTATCCGCCTTAAACCTCAATAAAGAGACTAACCCTAACCCTAACCCTAATTCAACTCCTGCCCAATGCTAACACACTCTACCAGCCTTAGACCTTAAAGAAAAAGACTAACCCTAACACTAATCCTAACTCAACACCTGCCCAAATGCTAGCACACTGTACCAGCCTTAGACCTTAAAGAAAATGACTAACCCTAACCCTAACCCTAACTCAACTCCTGCCCCAATGCCAACACACCTCAATTAGACCTTAAATAAACAAGACTAACCCTAACCCTAACCCTAACTCAACTCCTGCCCAATGCCAACACACTCAATCAGCCTTAGACCTTAAAGAAAAAGACTAACCCTAACCCTAACCCTAACTCAACTCCTGCCCAATGCCAACACACTCTATCAGCCTTAGACCTTAAAGAAAAAGACTAACCCTAACCCTAACCCTAACCCTAACTCAACTCCTGCCCAATGCCAACACACTCTATCCCTTAGCCTTAAAGAAAAAGACTAACTAACCCTAACCCTAAAACTCCTGCCCAATGCCAACACACTCTACCAGCCTTAGACCTCACTAAAGAGACAGCAGAGAAGACGGGGTGTGTATGATCGATTTCGGTTTTCGAATATTGATTATTAAAGTTCTGCTTCGTTGATGATGTGTTTAGTTGATTTACGAAATGCTGATGGATGCTGGCTGTGTTATCAGAATTATAAGCCAAGACATAGACATGTGTACATATAAACATGTTTGAATGTGAACACGCTTACGCACACACACGCGCACACACATACACTCTCTCTCTCTCTCTCTCTCTCTCTCTCTCTCTCTCTCTCTCTCTCTCTCTCTCTCTCTCTCTCTCTCTCTCTCTCTCTCTCTCTCTCTCTCTTCTCTCTCCCCTCTCTCTCTCTCTCTCTCTCTCTCTCTCTCTCTCTCTCTCTCTCTCTCTCTCTCTCTCTCTCTCTCTCTCTCTCTCTCTCTTCTCTCCTTCTCTCTCTCTCTCTCTCTCTCTCTTATTTCCCCCTTCCCTCAAGATGTATTGTGGCCCATGGCCAATGTACATTAAAACTTTCAGTGTTCAGTGTTCTCTCTCTCTCTCACTCTACTCACACACGCAACGTGCGCACGTTCTCGCTCGATCATACACAATCTCTGACATTCTATACCAGTGGTAACGTCGCGGACTAGCGACTGGGAGCTCTCGGATTCAAATTCCATCAAAGGCGAGGGTGGGGTTTTTTTCTGCCCTGGGGCGAAACTCCTACCCAGAGTGAGTGTGCTATGGGCTCAATGGGAACGATTGAAACCACGCAGTCGCGATACCACACTTAAAATTAATTGGATGCCATTATAACAGCATTATTATGTTATAAATGTATAATGAACAATACTGCAAGTGTCTGTAGTTCTCTGGTTAACGCTGGAATACCACTATGAAAGGAAGCGTAGAGTACAGCCCTGCCATACAGTCTCAGACCAGTAAGGAACTCCATAGAATCATCACCATCATCAGTCATCCACCTCATTTTTATCAATCATCAAAGAAACAAATGTTTCAAATGATGTGGTCTTGTATGCCCTGCTTTCATGGTGACATCAGTTTCAATTTTCAATCCAGTCTATGCCCTTGGTGCGTTCGGGTCAAAGTCATGGGGATCAGTGTGTTCTGGGGAGCTGCCGGTGGACGGTCGTGGTGGCGCACTCGAAGGAGGACCTCATTGACGCTGGCTCAACGACTAAGACATTATTTTTACCCGTAGGGGGCTTAGTAGGTGGTTCCTGCGCACAGGCTCCACTGAACTCCAACGACAGAACCGTCACAATGATGACGGTGGTTGTTAAATGACAGAAGAAGAAGAACTCCACTGACGTGACTCAGCAGCCGTGCTGTGTCTCATCGGTTGGTTGCCCCCTGACGGCCTAACATAAATTCGCTCCTCTTATACTGCTTATTTCGGCTTCTGTGACCTGAACAAGTTGGGGTACAGTTGAGAGTAACCAATCAAGTGGCCAACCAGCCAACTGACCACGTTTGGGCGTTTATTCGGTAGGTACCCCTATGCACGAAAAAATGCCCCAGAGTTGGGACTCGGAATGAGCGGCGAGGGAGCAACGCCACTGTACGGCCCAAAACATGGGACAGCAAAAAGAAATTTATAATGGAAAGAAAAAGTTTCCTGTAAAAAGCCTGTTAACATAGCAATATTTATAATGCGCGTGGCTCAGTGGGTTAATCGTCAGCTCGTAATCCAACGGGTTTCGAACCCAGCTCCGTCCTTGGGAAAGACACTTTACTCCTATTTCCTAGGCCTTTGGATGAGACTGAAAACCGAGGTCCCGTGTGCGAACGCATGCACAAGATCTTGCACACACGGTAAAGCTCCATTCCACTATTCAGTAGGGGTAGGCCGTGTTGTGCCAGTGGGATGGACGACACGAACTCACATGGCATGCACAAATGGGCTCTCGCTGCAGCAGCGGCTGCAGACGCGCTCTCCTGTTGGAGCAACCCGAATTTCACAGACACGTGTATCTGTGGCAAGAAAACACCAAGATATCCCACACACCCTGCACACACACCTCCCTCCGTCCCCTCCCCCCTTGTATACGGTGGCAACGAAGAAGGTATTAGGTATTAGGTACTTTATAGTCACAGAGGCGTCTCTGTGAAATTCGGGTTGCTCCCACTGGAGAGCGCGTCGCAGCCAGAGGCGCGCCACACAATTAAAAAAAGAAAAAAATTGCATGCGATTTTTGTGTCACTGATGAGGAAGGAAAGTGGTGGGGAGGGGGGGGGGGGGGTTAAGTGTTGACCAAATGACAACTTTTTCGTTGCCATTGGGTTTAACGTGTGCTAAGTCAGTGCATGGGCACACGGGACCTCGGTTTATCGTCTCATCAGAAGTTGTCATTGGGTCAAAATTTCACACACACACACACACACACACACACACACACACACACACACACACACACACACACACACACACACACACACACCACACACACCACACACACACACACACACACACACACGCACATGCACACGCGCACGCACGCACGCACACGCACACACGCACGCACCTCACGCACGCGCACACGCACGCACACGCACACACACACACTTTTTTTCACACACACACACACACACACACACACACACACACACACAACATAAACACACACACACACACACACACACACAACACACACACACACACACACACACACACCACACACACACACACACACACACACACACACACACACACACCACACACACACAACACACACACACACGCACGCCGCCTTTCTTTGCATGCGAATTACAAAAATATGGTTGGTGCGCCTCTGGCTGCGACGCACTCTCCAGGTGGGAGAAACCCGAATTTTACAGAGACGCCTCTGTGGCTGAAAAGTACCAAAGTACCTTTAGTCTTATGTGAGTAGCTGTCAACCCCAAAAATAATTACAATGTCTTTTTCTTTCTTTTTTAGAGTTGTGACCTTGTTGTCTGGTTAACCTCTTAATCGCTAACTGTCACAAAGAGAGTGATGATGACAGTTCGGCTAGACAGCTCCACAGTAATCTGCCAACTCAGCTTCACCTGGTCTGCAATCTCAAGCCATGGTGGGACCCAAAGATTGCCATTTGACGGGGTAACTCCGAACATCGAAACGAACCAAAACGGACATCAAGTTGAGGCTTAATAAAAATACCCAGGGCCGGATCTAGGTGGGGTGTCCTGGATTCCGGAACCCCCCCCCCCCCCCCCCCCCCCCCCCCCCCCCCCCCCCCCACCCCCGCCCCCCCCCCCCCCCCCCCCCCTCCCCCCCCCCCCCCCCCCCCAAAGCCCCCCCCCCCCCCCCCCCCCCCCCCCCCCCCCCCCCCCCCCCCCCCCCCCCCCCCCCCCCCCCCCCCCCCCCCCCCCCCCCACCCCCCCCCCCCCCACCCCCCCCCCCCCCCCCCCCCCCCCCCCCCCCCCCCCCCCCCCCCCCCCCCCCCCCACCCCCCCCCCCCCACCCCTTAGTTCTATATGCCATGCACCTTATACGAGGCAGAACAATATAACGAATGTCAGAATCTGGCTCGATTTTCACCGTACAAATATCTAAATCGTAAACTTTACCGGGGGCTTTGCCGCCTGGACCTCCACAGAGGTTCTGCGCCTTGATCTCTGAACCTATGCGGCCCCATGGACCTCCCGCGGAACCTTTATGGTTAACTTTTGAAATGTTCAGTGACATGAACATGTAAACTGATTCTAACCCAAGGCGAAATTTAGAGGAAAATCAGTGCTCAGAATCAAAGTTGCTATCACAAAGGGGACGTTAAGTTCGAATGGAAGTCTATCTCTGTTGCAATATTATAAATAAATGGGCTTCTAAAAAGTTGTCTTCATTCCAAGTGGACCGATCCTGGAGGTCCTGCAATACCGTGTCAGCCAGTGGCGACTCGGCGCCGTCGTTCAAACATCGGTTTGACATCAAAGGACCTTGAAAATGGGGCGTATCGGATATCAAGATAATGTGTTGCTGATGTGGTTGTTTCGCAAACCGTAACTTAACGAACATTGAAAACTACAGCATATTTATACACGTGTAATATTTATTTGTTTATGTATTTAGTTTGTGTTTTATTAATTTGAAACAGGCGCGCCAACCGTCAAAGCTGCGACGTGATTCAGAACAACAAGGAATGCGCGGACATCGAGACGAGAGTGTTGTCTGACAGCATCCGCTGTGACTATTGCTGCAGGGGAAACAACTGCAACAAACCCCCGCAACTCCTCCCCATTGCCAACACAATGTACCAGCCTGGACCTTGAGTAAAGAGACTAATCCTAACCCTAACCCTAGCTCAATTCCTCCCCAATGCCAACACACTGTACCAGCCTGGACCTTGAAAAAAGATAATAACCCAAACCCTAACCCTAGCTCAATTCCTCCCCAATGCCAACACACTGTACCAGCCTTAGACCTTGAATAAAGAGACTAACCCTAACCATAACCCTAACTCAACTCCTCCCCAATGCCAACACACTGTACCAGCCTTAGACCTTGAATAAAGAGACTAACCCTAACCATAACCCTAACTCAACTCCTGCCCAATGTTAACACACTGTGCCAGCCTTAGACCTTGAATGAAGAGACTAACCCTAACCCTAACCCTAACTCAACTCCTCCCCAATGCCAACACACTGTATCAGCCTTAGACCTTGAATGAAGAGACTAACCCTAACCCTAACCCTAACCCTAACCCTAACCCTAACTCAACTCCTCACCAATGCCAACACACTGTATCAGCCTTAGACCTTGAATGAAGTTACTAATCCTAACTCTAGCCTGACCCTAACTCAACTCCTCCCCAATGCCAACACCTTATATAATTAGA
>CM065691.1:8654176-8659176 GCA_017654935.2 Phymorhynchus buccinoides
CTCAAATCCCTTTGGTCCGAGAGAGTAGGGATGTCCCGTGGCCACGGCTTCTACAGTTTGAACGAATTCCAACCCAGCCCACCGTAATAGCGCTCGCCTCCTTTGCTATCTGGGAGTCATTGCTGGACGCTACTGTCTGCATCTGGCACACTGCAATCGGAATTGGAAAACAACCTTAATTTTGTTTGTTTAGGGGAAGACGGGGTAAAAAGCGCATGGGCGGGTAAGAAGCCCCCAATTATTTCATGAAATAAAGAAAATTTCAGTCAAATTTGCCCATGAGACGAATGCTAGACATTAACGCTCGTCTCATGGGCAAAATGAGACTGAAATTTGCTTCATTTCATGAGATAATTGGGGTGGGCTTCTTACCCGCCCATGCGCTTTTTACCCCGTCTTCCCCTATATTGATGAATACATTCGTTACTGTTGAGTTTCTCATGGGTAAGGTTCTGGTCATTCATTCATTCATTAACTGATTCACTGCTTGAGAGGCTAATTGCATGTGTGGTCAATCCGTTAGTCAGTGATTTGATTGATTGATTGTAGTGAGTGAGAGAGAGAGAGAGAGAGAGAGAGAGAGAGAGAGAGAGAGAGAGAGAGAGAGAGAGAGAGAGAGAGAGAGAGAGAGAGAGAGAGAGAGAGAGAGAGAGAGAGAGAGAGAGTGCATGCTGATTGATCAATTTCATGGTCAGCTAGTTCATTCAATCATCCATCTACTCATCCATTCAGAGCAGACGTCTACTTATTTTCGACAACGGTACCCGCATTTCCCTAGCCCTGTCAGTTACACCGCTGCCACTACCAAGCTCACCACCACCACTGCTAGACCTACTACCACACCAGTCCCCACCACCACCGTCACCACCACCACCGGTGTACCTCACCAAGAACGACGTTGAAACCAGGTAGTAAAAAGTGACAGAAGACTTCTAATTTTACATAGTTTATGTGTCGTGCGGAATAATAATAATAATAATAATAATAATAATAATAATATAATAATATAATCATAATCATAATCATAATCTCATAATCATAATAATAATAATAATAATAATTATAATAATAATAATAAATAATCATAATAATAATAATAATAATAATCATCATCATCATAATAATAATAATAATAATTTATCATAATAATAATAATAATGATTTTTTTTTTTAGCGCAACACCTCTCAGTTAAACTGGAGCTCTTTGCGCTTTACAAATGATTAAAATAAGATACATAAATAAGCACCACTAAAGTAATACACAAAAGCTACAATGAATACTAGCATTAATACAGTACATCCGTAGGCATAAACACATATGATATAAACATCAAACATAGCAATGTATATTCAATCGCACGCAGACAAGCAAGGATCAACGCATTAGTACTTTAATATGAATTGAAGAAATAATTAAACATCAAAACCTATTCTGTGTATTTGCCGAGTCTGTGGAGTCTGCGGCGAATCTGTGGAATAAATAAGGAAAAACAACAACATTCTAGCACACAGATTCCGCAAAAGCTACATCGTTGCCGAATTCGTGAAATTGCCAAACCATTAGTTTAGTTGGTTACGCAGATTCGGCAATATCGCCTATATTAAGTGTGTGTTTGTGGGGGGGGGGGGGGGGGGGGGGGGGTGGGGTGGGCGCGCGTGTGTGTGTATGTAATGTGTGTGTGTGTGTGTATTTGTGTGTGTGTCTGTGGTGTGTGTCTGGTGTGTGTGTGTGTGTGTGTGTGAGGAAAAACGCGCGCGCGCGTGTGTGTGTGTGTGTGTGTGTGTGTGTGTGTGTGTGTGTCTGTCTGTCCATCTGTGTGTGTGTGTTGTGTGTGTGTGTGTGTGTGTGTGTGTGTGTCTGTGTCTGTCTGTATCTGTGTGTGTGTCCGTCTGTCTATCTGTCTGTGTCTGTGCCTGTGTGTGTGTGTGTGTGTGTGTGTGTGTGTGTGTGTGTGTGTGTGTGTGTGTGTGTGTGTGTGTGTGTGTGTGTGTGTGTGTGTGTGTGTGTGTGTGTGTGTCTATGTATGTCTGTGTGTCTGTGTCTATGTCTGTGTGTGTGTGTGTGTGTGTGTGTGTGTGTGTGTGTGTGTGTGTGTGTGTCTGTGTGTCTGTGTCTATGTCTCTGTGTGTGTGTGTGTCTATGTCTATGTATGTGTCTGTATCTCTGTGTCTGTGTGTCAGTCCGAACGTACTTGATATTGTTTTAATATTACTTCTTGTGACTGTGTTTAACCCTTTCACCGCCAACGTCGCATTTATGCACCACAATGATTTAACACCCATGTCACTAAAAGGCATCAAACCAGGGTCTGTTATCCAAAGACCATGTTCTCTTAATTTTGGGAGCTAAGGATAGGCCTTACTGTAAATACGTCACAGAGGATTCCCCGATATTACAGGCAGATTGTTTTCTCTACCCAGGTAAGTTTAATGGACATTTTTTGCTGAAATATAGCTGGCGGTGAAAGGGTTAAACCCTTAAAATAATATATAGTCTTCTGTTTTTTGTAATTCAGTGTTTGCGCACGAATGCAATTTCTCTATATAAAGATAATACATATTTCTTGACTTGACTTGACTTGACTTTTACGCAGCTACCTGCACGCAGTGTGACGGTCTCCAATGCCTGCTGTCTTTGCACGTGATCACCTGTCCAGTCCACCACCCTCTGTGCCTCACCACTGTGAAGGATACCCCCTCTGGGTCGCTCATTTCCAGAAAGTTAGTTCTTTCCGCTACACCAACTTTTTGTTTTCCTTTTTTTTTTTGCTGTCCCATCTTCTGGGCCGCACAGTGGCGTTGCTCCCACGCCGCTCATTCCGAGTCCCAACTCGCAGCCACACCTACTCCGCTTGTTCAGGTCGCAGAATCCGAGACCAGCTGCAGTTCAAGGGGAGCGGCGAATCTATGTTAGGCCGTCAGGAGGCAACCAACCGAGGAGACACTGCACTGCTGCTGAGTCACTTCGGTGGAGTTCAGTGGAGCCTGTTCAGGACACCACCTACTAAGCCCAACTTGTTTTGTTTTGTTCCTTGACGCAAGATCTGTATAATTCGATGCACCTTTTCACCAGAATCACAGTCTGTGTCCTTCTCTGTATGTCAGTTTGTGTTTCTATCTTACTTCTTAGTTTGTTTATTCGTCTGTACTGTCCCTTAGGGCCTCTATCTGACAGCAAGTATTGGTACAAATTGTGTGTGTGTGTGGGGGGGGGGGGGGGTTTCATATGTGTGTGTGTGTGTGTGTGTGTGTGTGTGTGTGTGTGTGTGTGTGTGTGTGTGTGTTGGTATTTGGTATTTGGTATATTCTAGTCACAGAGACTTATCTCTATGAAATTCGGGCTGCTCTCCCCCGGAGAGCGCGTCGCCGCAAGTGCAGCGCCTACCTAATTTTTTTTTTTTTTTTTTTAAATGTGTAGGAGGGGGCACAGGGTGAGGTGGGGGGGGGGGGCACACTTGGAAACCCTAGCTATTATTTTGCCCATACCAAGCAGCGGGATTTCTCCCTGATTTTACCGACTTTCAACTATCGTGGGATTTTTACGTGTGTAAAGCGCACGGGTCCCCATCCGAAGGACTGGACGTTCAGTTCGATTTTCCTGTCAAACTAGAAAGAAAGGGCGAGGCCGGGATTCGAATCCGGGTCACCCATGCTGCAGTCACGCATTACATTTTGCAGGCGAACGTCTTAACCACTCTGCCACCTTTCTCCCGTGTGTGCGTGTTGATATTTTTTCCTAATTGTTATGATAGGCTACGTAGCTTCTTTTGTTTTGTAGGTGGAGGCCCATGCGTGTTTAAAACTTCTGATTCTACTGACTCCCCATTCTTTTGAACTGAAATGTAATGTTCACAAATGAATTACAATCTTTGATTAACCAAAATTCCTTTCGAGGCTTACCAGTTTGTTCTGTGTTGTGTGTTGTTTATGTGTAACATATTCAAGGCTAGAAGGCTGTACCAATCTTGGATAGATGTTGATTTGTTTGTAAGTTGTCCTCTCCACCATTGTTGATGAGTACTGTGTGGGTGGAGGGTCATAAAGGCGAACTTGACACATTTGAGAATGATGCTTTGTTTGTCTCACTTTGGTTCTGACCAACGCATTGCTAGATGATTGGCATCGTAATCAACTTTGGTGGAGGGGAGTTAATTAGAACGAGAGTATTCCCCCTTTGTTCAATTTCGTTTACTCTCTCTGCCAGGTGCGCCAGTCAACAGACGTGCGACGCCGTCATCAATGACGCTCAGTGCGCTGACCTCGACTCGCGCCCCCTATCGGTGGGCATGCGCTGTGACTACTGTTGCAAGGGCGACAACTGCAACAGACCTCCTCACTTGATGCCGGAGCCCAATACGCTGTACAATATAACCCACCAGGCCTAAAGGGTTAAGAAATAAAAACGGGATTCATTCCTGCAATAATGCATCAATTGTCTCTTTTTTGTATAGGTTACAACTCATTTATTGGTGAAATTAAATCCTTTACTCCCTGTTCCAAAGGATTAAAATTATATTCTAGATTCTAGATTTTAATAGAAACAATTCCATCCCAAATGGTTTTAAAACTTTTGACAATAAAAATCATAATTATAAACATTAAAACAAAAAAGACTGCTCCCTACATTAAAAACTTAAATGTCCTGGTTTTACTTTTTTTTTATAATTTAGATAGACTTATGAACGTGTGTGTGTTCTTCATTTTAGCGTCCTTCCACTAAAAGTGATTCAGACCACACAAAAAAACGTGTGTGTGTGTGTGTGTGTGTGTGTGTGTGTGTGTGTGTGTGTGTGTGTGTGTGTGTGTGTGTGTGTGTGTGTGTCAAGTCAAGTCAAGTCAAAATTTTATTTTCAGATGGACATCGAATAAGCATTACATTATGCTTTTTTACATCAAGCCATCCATAACAAAACAGAAATCAAATAATAAACAAGCAGAACATGAAAATGCACAAATGACACACACAAACATGTACATACACGCACGCACGCACACAACAC
>CM065691.1:8664176-8669176 GCA_017654935.2 Phymorhynchus buccinoides
AGAAAGGACAGGTGTTGTATACTGTAACGTACTCGGCAGTAGTTCTACAGGAATCTGACCCCGTGTAGTCACGTTTGATCCTTCATTTAGGCCACAACAATCTTATGGTGATCGTTGCCAAAGTATAACGCAACGCAAAATGCAACCATTTGTGTAGACATTTAGTCTACTATTTTTTAGATAACCGGTCATGCAGAGCAGTCAACTGCAAAGAAAGAGAAATTACCAGTGTGTGTTTTTGTTGCGTTTTAAAAAAGAAAAGAAAATTCCTTTAAGAAAACCAATCACGATATTAAAACATTCAGTCCTGACATTAAATTTCTTTTCTTCTTCTTCTTCTTCTTCTTCTTCTTCTTCTTCTTCTTCTTCTTCTTCTTCTTCTTCTTCTTCTTCTTCTTTTCCTCCTTCTCCTCCTCCTCCTCTTCTCCTCTTCTTCTTCTTCTTCTTCTTCTTCTTCTTCTTCTTCTTTTTTCTTCTTCTTCTTCTTCTTCTTCTTCTTCTTCTTCTTCTTCTTCTTCTTCTTCTTCTTCTTCTTCCTCTTCTCCTCCTCCTCCTCCTCCTCCTCCTCCTCCTCCTCCTCCTCTTCTTCTTCTTCTTCTTCTTCTTCTTCTTCTTCTTCTTCTTCTTCTTCTTCTTCTTCTTCTTCTTCTTCTCCTCCTCCTCCTCCTCCTCCTCTTCTTCTTCTTCTTCTTCTTCTTCTTTTCTTCTTCTCTTCTTCTTCTTCTTCTTCTTCTTCTTCTTCTTCTTCTTCTTCTTCTTCTTCTTCTTCTTCTTCTTCTTCTTCTTCTTCTCTTCTTCTTCTTCTTCTTCTTCTCCTCCTCCTCCTCCTCCTCCTCCTCCTCCTCCTCCTCTCCTCCTCTTCTTCTTTCTTCTTCTTCTTCTTCTTCTTCTTCTTCTTCTTCTTCTTCTTCTTCTTCTTCTTCCTCCTCCTCCTCCTCCTCCTCCTCCTCCTCCTCCTCCTCCTCCTCCTCCTCCTCCTCCTCCTCTTCTTCTTCTTCTTCTTCTTCTTCTTCTTCTTTCTTCTTCTTCTTCTTCTTCTTCTTCTTCTCCTTCTTCCTCCACAACCATAATGGGTCCTCCTCCTTCCTCCTCCTCCCCTCTTCCTGTCGAAGTCTTCTTCTTCTTCTGTCCTCGGTTCTTCTTCTTCTTTTGGAGGAGCCCACTCCTCCTCCTCCTCCTTCCTTCCTCCTCCTCCTCCTCCTCCTCCTCCTCCTCTTCTTCTAGACTTCTTCTTCTTCTTCTTCATTCTTCTTCTTCTTCTTCTTCTTCTTCTTTCCAAACCACAACCATAATGGGTTGTGCACTTACTTATTTTTACCTCTTTGTTGTCGAAGTCTTCGCTGTCCTCGGTTCCATATTCACGTTTTGGAGGAGCCCACAAGGAGAGACTTGTTAAAAAGAGTTCATATAACAAGAATTTAGACAAACAGAACTACCAACATTCATAAAAGCAAAGTCAAACAAGCGCGAAATCGCAATAGTTTGTGGCACGCGGTCTATTTTTACCACTCCAATCATGAGTCACCTCCCCTGGCTTTTCAATAATTTTAATCTGTAAACCAGAATGTTATCTCTGCACCATTTCGTAACTTTTTATATCTTTTGGAAAACATTTAAAACTATGTATCCTACTTATACTCATCGAAAGAAGCACCGCATACTCGTCGTGTCTGTTGTAGTGTCTGTATTACGTATGTTTATTATTTTGTACGCTTTTAAAATACATCATTTTAAAGAGCGGCCTCAATTAATTTTGAAGTGTAGCCTCGATTTGAAGTGCGACAATTTGTCAAAATGTGCGACAATTTTGGACCGACCGAGACCGACCGACAAAGTGAGTTATAGGTTCGTGGCTTGAGCCAAAAACAGAAGCCGGCGATCACAGTCATGCAATGTTGCCAGTAGCAGGGGAAATGTCTGCGGCAATAGCAAAGATGTTACGGAGATTCTTCTTATTCTTATTCTTCTGCGTTCCCAGGCCATATGGCCATAATGGGTAAGTTTTCACTGGTCTCCCCGCTGCATTCAGCCGGCACATTCCGATTTCGGAGAAGCTCAAAGGAGAAAATTATTTGGAAGATTGTTGTTGTTTTTTGGGGGGGCAGGAGAATGGGCCAATAAGGCAGAAGAATATTCGATGACAGAAAGCAAAGTGAAAAGGCAGAGTCAAAGAGTGTGACAGATTAGAGGAAGCTGCTAGCACAGAACTTCCAGAAGGCGGAGGAGCTATTTGTACGAAACACACACACACACACACACACACACACACACACACACACACAAGATTCACAGGGAGCGGGGACAGGGGGGGGGGCACACACACACACAGGCACGACACACACACACACACCACACGGAGACAAACACCGACAAGGGGAAACCAAAGCAGAACGCTTCACAACGCTACACGGTGAGAGATTCGTGAATGGAGCTGGGGAGACTGTGGGGGGGGGGGTGGTCGTGGTTAGTAGTACCCGCATGGAGGCACGAGACATCCACCCACTGCCCCAGTTACGGAGATAAACTGACCGAGAAAGGGGAAAATGCCAAAGCAGAACGCTTCACAACGCTACACAATAGCAGCATGCTCAGGCAGCTGTTGATGGCACAGTCTGGCAGTGACTGTGCTGTCAGTCAGTGGTCGTGGTTAGTAGTACACTCCCACGAAGCCCAGACCGTGGAGCACAATGGGATTACAACGTCTTGTGGGTAGGTGTTCCACTTGTACGTGGGGTTGTTGTTTGGTGCATAAATCTTGTTGTTTTTGACATTAAAATGATAATAGGTTTGTTTCCTTCTTCGCCTCAGGCAGCCAACTTCATCAGGCTGAAGATTCTGCTGCACTTTGGGGGGTAGTAAGAAGACAAGAAATTAGAAAGCTGAGGAGATAGAAGTAGCCTAATGGAAAAGGAAAGTAAACATAAAATAAAACCTTGTGTGGATTTTTTTTTTTAGTGGACCATAGCCTTTATTTCGTAGTATCTGGGCAAGACCAATCCGGCTACCGTAGCGGTCCCCGGGGGCGAACCCCGACCGGCACAGCTCCTGCCCTTCATTTACCACTGCTTTGATCTATGCCCCCTAGTTCCCTGGTTTTAGTTTCAGTGGAGGTGTTTGTGGAGGCCTCTTTTGAAGGCCTCCAATGACTGAGAGGAGGCAACTGCTTCTGGGAGGCAGTTCCACTGTGGGATGGTGCGGGGGAAGAATGTGGAGGGTTTTTTAAGGCATCGATGCTGCCCTTGTTGTGGGGGTCCCAGACTGGGCTGTCGTATTCCAGGAGGGGGCGTACCATAAACTTGTAGGCCTGCTGCTTGAGCTTTTTATTATTTTTATCTTCAGATCAATAATGGGTAGTAGTAGTAGTAGTAGTAGTAGTAGTAGTAGTAGTAGTAGTAGTAGTAGTAGTAGTAGTAGTAGTAGTAGTAGTGGTGGTGGTTGTGGCGGCGATGTTGTCGGCGTTGTTTCTTGTCTTTTTCTCTTTCCTCCTCCTCCACCTGTTTTTCATTCTTCTCTTTCCTCCTTCCTAAACATTGATTTTTCCTCTCTCCCCCTCTTTTTCTCTGTTCTTCTTCTTTGTTTTCTGCCTTCGTCATCCCTGTTGACCCCCCCCATTCCCCCGTCCCCTGTTCCACCCACCCCATTCTCCCGTCATCCTGTTCCTCTTCCCCCGTCATCCTGTTCTCACCCACCCTTCTTGTTCTGTTCTTCTTTGTTTTCTGCCCCACCCCATTCGTCACCCTGTTCTGTTGACACCCACCCCATTCCCCCGTCATCCTGTTCTGTTGACACCCACCCCATTCCCCCGTCATCCTGTTCTGTTGACACCCACCCCATTCCCCCGTCACCCTGTTCTGTTGACACCCACCCCATTCCCCCGTCATCCTGTTCTGTTGACACCCACCCCATTCCCCCGTCACCCTGTTCTGTTGACACCCACCCCATTCCCCTAACTATGAGAACTGTCTTCGGCAAAGTCCTCTTGTTTCTCCTCCTCCTCCTCCATGTCTTTCCCTGCCTTCCCAGCCTCTTTCGTTGCCTGTATTTTTAGAGCTGGTTTGTCTTCTAGTGAAAACAAATGCCAAAGGTTTCTTCTACATAGGTGGCATCGATGACATGAACTCTCATTGCAACATTAGCACATGTCTATTATAAACATAATACACTAAACATCAGCGTTTAGACTTTAAATGTACATGTTTTGACTGTGTTACTCTTTGAGGGTTTGTTTTGTAGTTGTTTTTGTGTGTGTTTTTGTGTGATTTTTGTTTGTGTGTGCGTGTGTTGTTGTTGGTTGGGTGGGTGTTGTTGTTTTTTTTTTCGGGGGGGGGGCTTTGGGGGGGGGGGGGGGGGGTTATGTTGTTTTGTCGTTGTTTTTTCAGTACTGCATTGCCTAATCGAACAATGCCAGCAATGTCTTCTGAATTTAAATGGCATAAATGGCCAAGCCCATGTCATTTTCCTCTCTTCTTCTGCGTCCCCACGGGCCATATGGCCATAATGGGTTAGGTAGGTATTCTTACGTACACTTCTCCTCGCTGAATTCAGCCGACACATTCCGATTTCGGAGGACAAAATGTCATAAATGTTAGACATTTTCATTTTGAAAATACACTATCCTTTGCAGATAACTTATTGTTGGCTGCGATGGTGTCGCTGTATGGTGTCGCTGTATGGTGTCGCTGCTGTATGGCATTCTGTATGGTGTCGTGTATGGTTTCGCTGTGAAAGTGTCGCTTTGGTGTCGCTTAATCTGTCGCTGTTGGTTAAAGCTCGCGGTAAGGTGTCGGCTGTAAAGGCTTCCCTGGGATGGTATCGCTGTCGGTGTCGCATAAGCTGTTAGCATGATGCAAACTTAGTGTCGTGGCTCTTTAGCCTGAAAGATTTTGGATAATACTTAATCTGAAAATAACATTGGTTAGAGCTAGCTAAGTTAGCATCCTGCTAAGTCTCAAGCAGTAGGCTAACAAGAATTACCCAGAACTTTACATAAAGAAATGTCC
>CM065691.1:8684176-8686676 GCA_017654935.2 Phymorhynchus buccinoides
CATTTCCTGGGTATGACGCGCGCGCACGCACACACAGAGAGAGAGAGAGAGAGAGAGAGAGAGAGAGAGAGAGAGAGAGAGAGAGAGAGAGAGAGAGAGAGAGAGAGAGAGAGAGAGAGAGAGAGAGAGAGAGAGAGAGAGAGAGAGAGAGACACACACACACTTTGTTCTTTTATTTTACAAGTCTGTCTTAGCTTACTACATAGGCTGAGACTTAATGCATGCCTAACAAAATATTCCAAGGATATTAGCTGTATTTATCAAAATAGAATTTTGTATTGAACATATATTAATTTGCTCTAAATTCTACCGACAGAGTTAATAAATACTGAAATAACAACCCTGCTATACGAAAAAGATAATTCATTTTTGATCAATCTAGGACAAAACATTGTACATAAACATTGTACATAAGTCATAATGAACTATAGTTCAGTAGAATACTTGTTATAACGGGTTTTCAATTGCATGCTAGTATTGATTTCCGTTTTGAGATAAGAAAAATATAAAGCGACTATATTTCGTTTAAAAATAATAATAACATAACAACGAAGCAGCCGAAATAAATCGTAAATCCATTGTTGTTGTGTCTTTTTTAGTCTTTTGTTTCTGAAGCCTGATTAATTTTGTCTTACTTTTTGTTCTCTACCTTGTTAATGTTACCAGGCACCAGCAAGAACTACTTTCTCAGGCAACATCACCACTTCCCCAACCCGTATCCCTACACCCAGACCCCCTCACCCCCTCCTACCACTACCACCCACCACCACCACTACCACACCACCCGGCCCACCACCACCCAGCCCACCCCTGCTCCGACCACCACCACCACCACCACCCCTACTACTACTACTACTACTACTACTACTACTACTACTACCACTACTACACCCAAACCTACCGTCGTGACCAGCAAATCCACGTCATCTTCTTCATCTTCGGGACACACCTCTCCTTCAGGCCCTAAGCCAATGCCAGGTACAGTTATGCAATAGGCATATAGACACCCCCACAAATAGTTCCCCCATCTTCTGGAACTTGTGTGCCCCCCACATGTATGGCTAACCCGTTCACCGCCACAGTCGCATGTTAGCACCACAGTGAGTTAACACTTATAACACTAAAAGGCACCAAATTGGGGTCTGTTATCCCAAAGACCCTATTGTTCCAGTTTGGGGAAGTAAGGGTAGACCTTATTTTATGTATGTCACAGAAGAATCCCCAATACTGCAGATGGATTTTGTTCTCTACCCAGGTAAATTTAATGGCCATTCTGGCTGAAATATGGCTGGCGGTGAAAGGGTTAACAATGCCCCATATGTGCCTTTCGGATCAAGAGGACGTAAAATGTCCGATTTCGTCGGAAGTTCTGTGCTTGTAACTTCCTCTAACTTGTCACTCTCTTTGACTCTGCCTTTTCCCTTTGCTTACTGTCGTCTTACTATATTTCTGCCTTACCGGTCCATTCTCCTGCCTTTTGTTTTGGAGAGAATCTTAATAGGGAGGTTCCTCTCTATCATATTCTGATTTGATCATTTACATACGGGTAAAGCATATACAAACTGGGGTGAATATGTCCGAAACAGAAATGTGATACTTATGTGCTGAGATAGCCTACTGTTATGTAGGGTTTATCGTAATGTAGGGATACTTTATGATACATAAATTGTAGGGATACATTGAAGCTTTGTGTTCTTTTCGTTGGAAAACGAGTTATGTTTTTGCTACATTCATAAACCAAGTTAAGTCAATTTACAGAAACTAGCGCTAATGTTTCTTTGTAATCAAATAAGTAGATCACAGATACGCCTTTAACCCTTTCGCCGTCAGCCATTTTTCAGTCAAAATATACCCTTAAACTTAACTGGGTGGAGAAACAAAATGATCTGCAATATTGTGAATTCCTCTGTGACGTGTATTACATTAGGCCTATCCTTACCTCCCAAAAGTAAGAAAATAGGGTCTTCAGATAACAGGCCCTGATTTGATGCCTTTTAGTAACAGGGTGTTAAACCATTGTGGTGCACACATGCAACATTGGCGGTGAAAGGGTTCATTGAATCGAGAAAGGATAGATTAAGGCCGTGCACCAGGGCCGGACCTGGGACACATTACGGGAGGAGGGGGGGGGGAGGGGTTACAAACAAGAGCGGGGGTCTGTGGCACTGCCATCTGGAACTATACTATAGTCTATTCACGATGGCGACGTCTTGGGGCCGGCGTAGGCCCCCGGTGGGGACCAGGGGCAACGCCCCCGGTGGGTCCGTGCATTCATCATGCATGCATGTTACGTGTTTCCCTATAATATCTGACAGTGAGCTGTGCCGTGTGCTCGGGTCGTGCATTCATCATGCATGCATGTTACGTGTTTCCCTATAATATCTGACAGTGAGCTGTGCCGTGTGCTCGGGTCGTGCATTCATCATGCATGCATGTTACGTGTTTCCCTATAATATCTGACAGTGAGCTGTGCCGTGTGCTCGGTTCGTGCATTCATCAT
>CM065691.1:8691676-8706676 GCA_017654935.2 Phymorhynchus buccinoides
AACATATTCTGGACTGTTATTTGTGAAAAGTATTAGGTATTATTAGGTATTAGGTACTTTATAGTCACACAGGCGCCTCTGTGAAATTCGGGTTGCTCACACCTGGAGAGCGCGATTTTTGTCACATTTCGACCAAATGACAACTTTTTCGTTGCCACTGGGTTTAACGTATGCTATGTTTATCTAAGTAACTTATGGTAAACTAATAAAGATGGCTTGAAAAAACTTATGAAAGCATAGATAAACTAAATGTTCCACCCGAAACAGCTGTGTACAGTCTAGGGCCTAGACGGCTCCTGTGCCGCATTTTTCAGAGGACTGGACATCAGACTGTTCTGATGCCTGTTAAAAGGGAGGAGGGTGAAGATAGGAGAAAAGAGGAGATAGAACAGAGGAAGGAAAGGAGGAGAGGGGGTGGGGTGGAGAGATGGGAGAGGGGTTGGGAACGGTGTTTTTAAAAATTTTGAATAGGTTCCGGTATCTAATGCATTAAGATTAAGATGTAGTCCAAGACATTCGAATCAGGTTTTTTGTATCGTAAGAAAGGAAAATTTGCAGTACAGTGAAGTCGTTTTTAGCCATGTTGCAAAAACGAACATCACTCTACTAGCAAGCGATTCCTAGCCAAAAGTCTTGCCTTTAAGATGGAAAAAACAGTATCACCAGTTCATGTCACATTTTGTCTATCTAGCAAATGCAAGCACGATTTACCATGTATTCTGGCATCATTTACATACACGCATAGCTATGTTCTTATTCCAAGTCTTCAACTACCAGTGTTACCCAGGGGGCCGTTTCATAAGGGCTAACGTTACGTAGCGCGAGCTCAAATCGGCCAAAATGGTACTAAGAAACACCTCTTTTGCCGACGTTTGCCGCAAACGTTTTGTGGCTGCTATCGAGGTAGCAAGCGACAAACTATTTGAAGGATCATGGGAAATATCAATACTTCCGGATTTTTAAAAAGTATCTCGCGTAAATGTGACTAACTTTCAAAATGGAAGACCAAAACAACAAGCTTGTCACAGCAAATATTCTTAAATACGGGATGATTTTAGCAAAATAAACGAACAAAAGTGTTTTTGAGTGCTCTTTGTTAATTTTTCATCATGTTAGATGGCATACTATCGTGCACATTTAATTTTCTGCACACAAATAGACGTGGGTGAAATCGAAAACTTTGTACAAACTGACAGATTTATCTCCCTTATGATAGCAACCGTTTTCTCTCTCCCAAAAGTGAAGAGTAAGCTTAAAGAGTTATCTGACCTTAGCAAACGTTTAGGGTGTTTCTTAGACCCCTTTTGGCGTAACAGTTATTCGCGCGGCGACCGTTATCTAAAGAAACTCGACCCTGGTCTAAGTATTTAGGTCCTCAGATCGATGACTTTGCTGTGTTGTGCACAAGTGCACGTGCTTACCTTTAACCTCCTTGTTCCATTTCCCCCTGCTTCCTCAATGCTTTCTCCTACGTGACAAATATTGTAAATGGTAAAATAGTGAAATAAACAAATGAAGTAAAACATAACACTTTTTTGTTCTCATTCTGTGTGCGTGTGCGTGTGTGTCCACATTTTTTCTTTTCACGTCATTTGACCTTTTCTTTCACTCTCTACTTCTACTGGTGCGCCTCAGGGTACTGTTCTCTCTCCTGCTAGTTTTACCTTGTATACCAACAACTGTAGAGGTGTTGAGAATGTTCCTATCACAAAATATTCAGACGATTCGGCCATACAAGACCTTTCAAATTCTGATTCTCACTACTTTAGTCAAGTTGCGAAATTCTGTCTGTGGTGTAAAGAAAACTATCTGGACCTCAATGTGCTCAAAACGAAAGAAATGTTAATAGACTTTAGGAAAGATCCACCCCCTGTGCCAAAGGTAGAAATTGATGGTGAAACAGTGGAAAGAGTTTCAGAATACAAATACTTACGTACCATTTTGGACGACAAACTGACTTTCGACAAGAACACACAGAACATACATAAGAAATGTCAATCAAGATTGTTTATTTTGCACAGACTGAGAAACATTGGTATTAACTCAAACATTTTGCATACGTACTGTAGTAGCTGCATTGAGTCTGTGCTTACTGTTTCCTGTATGTGTTGGTTTGGAAGTCTGTGTTTGAAGAACAAGCGTTTGTTGGATGATGTGGTGAATGTGTGTAGTAAAGTTGTTGGAAAGAGAGAGATGAGTTTGAATGAGATGTACGAAAGACGAACCAAGCATAAAGCCAGGAAGATTGTAAATGACACCTCCCATGTTTTGAACAAACATTACGAACTATTACCTTCTGGACGTCGCTACAAAACTTTTAAAGTCAACTCCAGGGCACAGAAATCCTTCATCCCCAGATCCATCCACCTCCTAAACTCATGATCCTTTTAGGCTTAAATGTGTGTTCATCGTGTTAAAACAAACTGCATGCTTATCCTTAGATGTGTATGTATCCACATATCATAATGTGTATCTTTAAGCGTGTATTATGTGTAACTTTTGCTCCTATTCATGCATGCTGAATGTCGATGTCTTTGTTATTCTGGCACCTGAACAAAATTTCTCCTTGGGAGATAATAAAGTGAATTTGATTTGAATCTTGTTCATTCTTTCCCCTCGAGGGCTGTATTATGCTTATTTATTAACCCTCAAATAACATTTGTAGTCTGTGTTTATCCGTCACCACTCTCTACATGAAGAAAACAGACATCTTAGATTCACATTAAATCCGGTTTTGTGTGTGTTATTGTTTTTTTAAACTATTTTCCATTATTGTGTGTGTGCGCCCGAGCATGCGTGTTTGCACGCCCCCTGACCTTTGCATGTGTGTTTGTCGAGGGGTGCCTGCCAGAACAGTCTATCTCAAAAGGAATAAAGAACACAGATAATCAGTTCTGGCATTCACCCCCTGTTGTGTGTGGAACACGCTGTGTGGAGTATGCATTTTGTGGCTTGTTTGTCTATTCGTTTATTTTGTAAGCGCTTGGTGCTTCTAAAGGTTAAGCGCAAAGAAAATGCTTAGGCCCTCCTAGTATTATCATTATTTTCTTGTTACCTTTGGATAGCTTACAGATATGTATTTACTTATAAACTAGTGTCATGTCAGATAATTACCAAGCAAACTGACATAACGTGGTTGGTTAAATTGTAGGATCACACATACTTATCACCGGTAAAGAGAGAGAGAGAGAGAGAGAGAGAGAGAGAGAGAGAGAGAGAGAGAGAGAGAGAGAGAGAGAGAGAGAGAGAGAGAGAGAGAGAGAGAGAGAGAGAGAGAGAGAAAGAGACAGACAGACAGACAGACAGAGAAAGAGGGACAGACAGACAGAGAGAGATGGATAGATGGATGAACAGATGGATCTATCTATCAAAGGATCGTTTTACAAATTCTAACTTAGACAGACAGACATCAAACCTCAAAATTAGATTTAAAAAATAAAACCACCAGACAATCACAAAGCAGCATTTCATACACAGCAACATTTATTGGATTTCCCCAGGACAGTAAAAAAAACCAACTAATATAACAAGCAGCAACCCCAAAACCACGTTCCAGTTTGCTAAAACCACCAGCTGTATGCCCGCAGATGCCTTCCATTCCGATGAAGAACATTTAAACCATTTTTAGAATTGTGATAGACATTCTACTATGAATCAAACTGATCACATTTTTCCTTTCAAAAAAAAAAAAATAAAAAAAAAAAAAAATGAAAGAAAGTTTAAGAACTACTGTTTAAAAAATGAAAGAGACAACAAAAAGGAAAACAATCTGAAGTAAATAAACACACTCGGGATACATTACAGCAAATGAGGAAAAATTCTATAAAAGTTTTAACCCTCTTGCATTAATTCCGCCCCAAACCGCCCAGCCCCAAAGTTGCCTCGGTGTATTCAAACCGCCCCAAACCGCCCAGCCGGAAGTTGCCTCGGTGTATTCAAACCGCCCCAAACCGCCCAGCCCCGAAGTTGCCTCTGTGTATTCAAACCGCCCAAACCGCCCAGCCCCGAAGTTGCCTCTGTGTATTCAAACCGCCCCAAACCGCCCAGCCCGGAAGTTGCCTCTGTGTATTCAAACCGCCCCAAACCGCCCAGCCCGGAAGTTGCCTCTGTGTATTCAAACCGCCCCAAACCGCCCAGCCCGGAAGTTGCCTCTGTGTATTCAAACCGCCCCAAACCGCCCAGCCGGAAGTTGCCTCTGTGTATTCAAACCGCCCCAAACCGCCCAGCCCGGAAGTTGCCTCTGTGTATTCAAACCGCCCCAAACCGCCCAGCCCGAAGTTGCCTCTGTGTATTCAAACCGCCCCAAACCGCCCAGCCCGGAAGTTGCCTCTGTGTATTCAAACCGCCCCAAACCGCCCAGCCCGGAAGTTGCCTCTGTGTATTCAAACCGCCCCAAACCGCCCAGCCCGGAAGTTGCCTCTGTGTATTCAAACCGCCCCAAACCGCCCAGCCGGAAGTTGCCTCTGTGTATTCAAACCGCCCCAAACCGCCCAGCCCGGAAGTTGCCTCTGTGTATTCAAACCGCCCCAAACCGCCCAGCCCGGAAGTTGCCTCTGTGTATTCAAACCGCCCAAAACCGCCCAGCCCGGAAGTTGCCTCTGTGTATTCAAACCGCCCCAAACCGCCCAGCCCGGAAGTTGCCTCTGTGTATTCAAACCGCCCCAAACCGCCCAGCCGGAAGTTGCCTCTGTGTATTCAAACCGCCCCAAACCGCCCTTGTCTTGCCCCCACTCTGAGACCCCCTCTGATGGCATTTTCATCACGCACAAAGTTCTGGCTTGTTATACACACACTATGATGGAGCTTCTCACTTGCAGTGATGTGGTAGTAACTGTATGGCACTCTGTGTGCTTCAAATGACAGATTTTCCTGAAAATGTGTGAACAAAATGTGAATACTAGAAGAAGTTTTTTCTGTAACAAATGCGAATGCAAGAGGGTTAAACATAAACATTCTGTTGTGGTTTTTTTCTTTCCTAAATCAAATTAACTGCAGAGATTCGAAACATCCATTTGAATAAATAAAACTTAAAACAACATTAAAAGAAGTACAAACACAACAACCCAATGTATTCTAAAACAAATACTCACTAAAAAACAGAAAATAAACACAAAACGGAGTTGTAGATTTTATCGTACAGAATTACTGGTAAGTTGATCGGCATACCTATGCCCGTGAAAAACAAAGATCTCTAAAACAGGAGCTATCGAAAACAAATGATCAACATATTCAACCAAGACCTTAAAGGAGCACTCTGACGGATGAGTTTTTGCAAGAAACACATCGAGATCACCAGGAAAACACCCTTTACAGAGATCGCAACACTCACTTTGCTCTGGTTTCCTAGAAATCAAACCGTCAAATCGGCGATTCATCCTTGGCGGAGGTGCTGGAAGTCAAATTCTTTCACTGAAAGAGAAGGTCTCTTTTGTAATGGCCACCAAATAATTTGCACAAATGTTTTCGCAATACAAGCCTTTTTATTTATCTTTTTAAAATTTGTATGCAGTTTATCTGAAAGAGTTTCGCTCACAACAAAGGAAATAGCTTAAACTTTTTTTTACTGCACTACAAAAAATAAAAAGCTTCAACCACAATGGGTTTGGCCCCCACCCATCCCATCCAAAATGGCTACTCTCTCCGGCATCTCCGCCAAGGAGGAATCGACGTTTTGACGGTTTGATTTCTAAGAAACCAGAGCAAAGTGAGTGTTCCGATCCTTGAAAAGGCTGTCTTTCTGGTGATCTCGACATGTTCTTGCAAAAACTCATCCGTCAGGGTCCATCTTTAAATCGCTAGTAGGAGTAACACTTTTATAAAAGAAGATTTTTTTATTTTTAAGTTTTCCCCTTTCAAATAAAGAAAATTCTATATCAGAGTTAGTTAGTTAGCTAGCCTGTTATAGTCCCGTCAACAGCTATGGTTATCTCAGGACTGTCACTGCATAAAGTTCGACCACGTATAACAAAACACACATCAATGATTCTTAACAACATCCAAACACCTGAGAGAAAAAACAGTACAATTCACGACATGGCATATCCATCATTGTACCCTATAGCTCATAATTTCACACAGTGCTGGAAACGTTGAGTCACTCTACTCTACTTATTGGATCCAGGTTTAAAACAAAACAGTAAAAAAGTTTAACAAACACATCCTAGTAACAAAAAAATGTAAAAGCACAAGCAAAGAAACGAACATTATATAAGGTGAGTCCCCCTTTAGTACAACAACAGAATCATAAAAAAGATGATGGTGGTTGTTCAAAGAAAGAAGAAGAAGAAGTCAGTCATGTTTGACAACGGCAACCTGATAGCAGCAAAGACAACTGCTAACCTGGAAAATGGGCTGGAATTAGTTTATAGGGGACATACCTTGCCCAAGGATACACCCTCTCTCTCTCTCTGTCTCTCTCTCTCTCTCTCTGATATGGATTCCATATTGTGAATATATTATTGTAAATATGTTCGGTTTGATTCGATTTCGTAGCAAGGACTTTCAGTTTTTGTGGAGAACCAATAATGCCTTCAGACGGTCCATTGACTTGCTATGTAACTTATTGCCCAAAAAATAATAACTTGCATGAAATAAGACTGGGTATTAGGTATTTGGTACTTTATAGCCACAGAGGCGTTTGTGAAATTCGGGTTGCTCCCACTTGGAGAGCATGTCGCAGCCAGAGGCGCGCCACCCTTTTTTTTTTTTTCTGCATGCGATTTTTTGTGTGACTGATGAGGAAGGAAAGGGGGGGGGGGGGGGGTAAATTTTGACCAAATGACAACTTTTTCGTTGCCACTGGGATTAACATGTGCTAAGTGCATGGGCACACAGGACCTCAGTTTATCGTCTCATCCGAAAGACTCCACATTCAGACCATAAGGCCTAGTGCAAAGTGAGAGGAAAAATCCCCTGTGACCAAAATTAGAACTCTACACCTTATGCTGCTTATATTTTTTCAGTTAGTTTTTTTCTTATGTACAAATTATTATTTTTCTAAATAATGTCCATATTAAGTCAATGGACCATGTGAAGATAGTCTGCTTTGAGTCTTAGGCATCAATTTTATTATTTTTTTATATTTCTTTTTTTTTTTTTTTTACAATTTCACTCTCTTTACCATTCAGGCCGCCAACCAATGAGAAAAGCATAAAACATTAAAATATATACTTGGAATTTTGATCCACGTTCTAAAAAACCGGAATAAAAACATAAAGAGTGCTAGTTTAGTTTTTCCTCCTTGTTAGGGAGGCAATGGCAGAACCAAGCCGAGAACAGCTGTTTCAACCTTTGGGGGTCTCATTAGCTCGGCAATGGATGGGGTCTTAGTCTACCAAAGTGGCCCTCTCTCACCTAAACAAGAAGATTGTTTCACAAAGGGAAGGTTTCTTCATGTATATTGGTAGGGAAATAGAAATGATAAAAATCTTAAGTAAAAGTATGAACAAGGTTTCTTCAAGTATATTGGTAGGGAAATAGAAATGATAAAAATCTTAAGTAAAAGTATGAACAAGGTTTCTTCAAGTATATTGGTAGGGAAATAGAAATGATAAAAATCTTAAGTAACAAGGTTTCTTCAAGTATATTGGTAGGGAAATAGAAATGATAAAAATCTTAAGTAAAAGTATGAACAAGGTTTCTTCATGTATATTGGTAGGGAAATAGAAATGATAAAAATCTTAAGTAAACATATGAACAAAACATGTGGGTTTTTTCACAACTTCTCAATGTATGTATATATATCATTACTACTACCTCAACCTCCACCTCCAAAAACGTACACTCATGAATAAAATTGCCACATGCAAGAAATACAAGTAAAGCTAGAGAGAAAATTCTCAAGATTCCCTACAGAAAAAAGAAACTGCTCAGAAGATTTACATTCAAAGAAAATGTAATTTTGATCAAACATTAACACAAGTTTGAACAAAGACACTGCCATTCAAGATGCTGAAAGATAAACCGTACAACACGCAATATGTAAACATGTTACATTAAACCATCGATCTTTAACAATAACAATAATTTTATTTATATAGCGCAATAACCCGTTATATGCTTTATATCCGTTTTATATCCTTTATACGCTTTAGAATGACAGGATAGAAAAATGACAAAGCATTGAAATAAAAGAAAATCCTTAAAACGTGTAACCAGAAACAAAGACTTAAAAAGAACATTACTGAATGAAACGCTCACTGCATGTTTCCCGTAATTTACAGGTTACATGATTTCACAATAAATGCAAGTCAAGTGCATAAAAAGGCAAGCACAATGGAAAAAAAGAAAGAAAATACACAAAATGATACCAAAAAAAAACCCAAAACCATTGTCTTAGCAATACACAGGGAAGACAGGAATACATAGACGTATATGCTTCGCTAATAGTGGTCTCTCTCTCTTGCAATTTCTTGCTCTTTCTTTCCACCCCCCCCCCCCCCCCTTCTCTCTCATACACAAACACATATACAAACACACACACATACATATACTAACATAAGCTTGTAATCATACAAAACACATCAGTTACTAACATCCGCAAGTTTTACTTTTCTAACCGAGTTGTCCAATACTGGAATAATTTGTCAACTAACATTAAGGCTGCACCTAACATAAATATATTCAAGAATCTTCTGGACAAAGACACAATGATGTGAATTATTTTATAATACTTTAGATGAATAAAAAAAGAAGAAGAAAAAAGTCCATTCCATATTTTTGCTCAATTTTATAGTTTAGCTGTAGAAAGCAAGCCACCTTGAAACGAATCAAAGTCACAAACGAGAAAGGGCGTAAAAGGGTCGCGAGGCCCACTTCTAGCCCTAATTACTACTACTACTTGTAATCATACAAACACAAGCAAGCACATGCACAAACACACACAAACAAACATGTGTGCGCGCATACGCACACACATACATCATCACACCTTCACCACAACAAAGTTAAAAAAACACAACCACCTCTGGCTACGAGTTGAGATTCGGAATGAGCGGCGTGGGAGCAATGCCACTGTACGGCCCAGAAGATTGGACAGCACAACAAAACGAATAAACACCACCACTTTACACAACACTGATGCAGTGTTTATAAAGTTCAATGTGTTAAAAGTGCTTTTTTTTCCATTGAAAATGTGGATACTTTTCAAGAAAAATGTAACTACATATCTCTGCTTGTTAACAGAAGATTTCGCATTTCACATGTCATTGATTTCAAGATGTTAAAAGTGCAGATGCAACTTGATCATACCATAAAGCAGAAAGATTCAAACATCAACTGCTGAAAGAAGTGAGAGAAATGAACATTTAAAAGCATTCAATATATAACATAACATGCGTTAAAAGAAAGATTTAAACATCAACTGCTGAAAGAAGTGAGAGAAATGAACATTTAAAAGCATTCACTATATAACATAACATGCGTTAAAAGAAAGATTTAAACATCAACTGCTGAAAGAAGTGAGAGAAATGAACATTTAAAAGCATTCACTATATAACATAACATGCGTTAAAAGAAAGATTTAAACATCAACTGCTGAAAGAAGTGAGAGAAATGAACATTTAAAAGCATTCACTATATAACATAACATGCGTTTTAAAAGAAAGATTCAAGCATCAAACGCTGAAATATTGAGCAACATTTTATTTTAATAGGATTGAATATCTAACACATTGCATGTTCATAGAACTGACTTTGACAACTATATTGGAAGAAGAAGAAGAAGAAGAACATTGAACATGATTTCACACTTAACGTTTGCTAAAACAAGTTTGAATACGAAACAATACGAATGCTAAAAGAGTACAGACAAACCCCTATTTTACGACCCTCTGTTAAGCGACCACCTCTCATTTGAGACCGGATTTGTTGGCACAGATGCAAATTACTATGTAAACGACCTCTCTTAAACAACTTCCTCTAAAACGCGACTTACGACCGCCATTTTGTTGGTTTTTACGACTGTTGCTGTCGTCTGCATAGACTTCGAGCAAAGGGAAACAACCACGGTCAAGGGTCTGAAAGCGAAGTCGCTTCCCTTGTTGTAGAAAAGATGGCGGAAAGCGTAGGAAAAGCACGAAAACCACTGACTTAAAACTTTGTTTACAAAACAAGCAAAAATAACAACAAAACTAGAGCGTTAAGACGCTAAATCACCAACCGCGCGGCAGTGACCTTGACCTTTGACCCATAACCTTCATTATCGAACTTGGCCTAGATCTTCCTACTACCTACCCGCATGCAAAATTTGAGCACCCTAAGTCCATCCGTTCAAACGCTAGAGAGGATACATACAAACATACAAACACCACCTCAGACACGAGTGAAAACATTACCAATCCGCTCTCTACGATCACGGTTGGTAAATATCAGTTGGAGTTGGTGGTCCCTTACTTTCCTCCAACTGAGACAACATTTTCATGCACACCTTTAAAAAAAAAATAATAATAAAAAAAACTCAACAAAAGGAGTATCACAACCATTAAAAACAATTCAACCGGTGATGATCCCTTACTTCCAACTAACACAAAAATGTTCATGCACAACTCATTATTTAACAATTTATTTTAAAAAACCACAAAAAAACTCAACAACATAAGCCATAAAGATTATCACAACCATAAAAAAAAATTCAGCCCGAGTTCGTCCGACTGACTTACTGAGACATTTTCATGCACACCTTAAAAAGAACTCAACCAAACAAGCCAAAAAGATTATCACAACCATAAAACCAAAATCATCAGGAGTTATATCATATCAGCTTAGGCTCTGTATGCTTTTTAAGCCTTTTGCCCTCTAGATATTTTTCATATGTAGTATAAATTTATATATTTTGATTTTTGCCCGTGAATTACTTGGGCTTTTGTGCATTTTATTTAGAAATAGCCAATATTTTGAGTTAAAAAGACCTTTTAGCATAAAGATGATTAAACTAGCACCAGAAAAGTATTGTGAGTTATTACCAGAATTTTTGAGTTATCACGAATCCGCTGTACTCATCAAATTAACATAATTTAAAAAATGCTGGTGCCCACAATTATTGTGAAGAGTTGGTCCCTTGCTTTCTTCCTCCCAACGGAGACCAAACTTTCATGCACAACTAACCTTACCCCCTTCCCTGCCTGGCCCTGCGTCTACTACGGGGTGTGTGATGTCACAATTATTGTGAAGAGTTGGTCCCTTGCTTTCTTCCTCCCAACGGAGACCAAACCTTCATGCCCAACTAACCTTACCCCCTTCCCTGCCTGGCCCTGTGTCTACTACGGGGTGTGTGATGTCACTGATGATGTCACAACTTTTGATGTCATAGCCTTGGAATGATGGTTTTCGCTTTCAGGGATGTGAGAGGGCCCAAAACATAAAAGCGTAGCTGATGGCATTGTCAAACGTACTCAAACAAAACGTTTGCCTGCGACATCAAATTTGCGGCTCGTCTTCACGGATCTTACAGTCCGATACAGTTTCATCCAGCCAAGCCCTGTCAAATTTGTGTTGGCATCCTTTGTCGATCTCCTTTCCTCACATCTATAATGTGATGCATAATTGTCATGATAGAAAATGAAACATTCACGCTGCAATCTTCTTTCGCCTTCACCGTGCGCATAAGAAGAAAGTCTACCAAATTCAACAATCTGTACGATATTGTCTCCTCTCTGTACGTTTTGCTCCTTTCTCAAAATTAGGCAGTCGAATAGAAAAAGCGCATTTACGCATAACTCTCACATCCCTGAGTTTTAGGAAAGATATGTCTCTAGACTATTTTCTCAGATTGAATCTAACAGGTGTATATAGTTCGCCTCATATACAATAAACCCCAAGTTTGAACCTGGGATTTTCCCTCTCACTCTGCACTAGGCCTTACGGTCTGAATGTGGAGTCTTTTCGGATGAGGCGATAAACTGAGGTCCTGTGTGCCCATGCACTTAGCACACATGAAACCCAGTGGCAACGAAAAAGTTGTCGTTTGTTCAAAATTTACCCCCCCCCCCCCCCCCCCCCCCTTCCTTCATCATCACACAAAAATTGCATGCAAAAAAAAAGAAAAAAGGGTGGCGCGCCTCTGGCTGCGACACGCTCTCCAGGTGGGAGCAAAACGAATTTCACAGAGACGCCTCTGACTATAAAGTACCAAATACCAGGTCTCTTTTTCATTTTATAAAGATACAGAAGATCGTTTGTCAATTTTTTTTTAAGCAGTGAAGGGGTTAATTACTTAATAATTTTTTTTTTTAAAAGCCAAAAAGAGTATCACAAAACCATAATTTAAAACATTCATCAGGAGTTGGTCCTTACTCCAACTGAAAAAAAAAATGCAAAAATTATTAACCACTTCACTGCCCCATCACGGATATTTCCGTCAACTTACGGTAACCTATAAACTGCCCCGTCATGGAAATATCCGTCATAGGGTTATTCTAAGAGTTTCACCTTTTCTATCCATATGCTTTCCGCAGTATGTTTGAATGCATAAGAGTGTTCTCAAATGATAGTATATTCAATTCCCTTTCAGAAAAGCATAGGTTATATGCACTTTTATTCAGAAATGTTTGCGATAGACTCCACAACCTAAAACGGCTTGGCAAATAGTTGCCCCGGAACTGGAAACGGGCTCGGCAGTGAAGGGGTTAATTTTGTTGTTTTTAACTCAGCAAAACAAGCCAAAGAGAGTATCACAACCATAAAAAAAATCATCATGAGTTGATTCCTTACTTTCACTTTCCTTTTACATGCACAGCTTAACTAACAAATTATCACACACACAAAACAAAACACAAACAAAAACAACTCACACCTGCAAGCGTAAAGTTCCATTGCAATAAGTGTATAAAGTACAGTGAAAATGGCTGAAGTCAAAATTGGAGGGACTCAAATTTTATTTTGAGATAGCCAATATTTTGAGTTAAAAAGACCTTTTAGCATAAAGATGATTAAACTGGGACCGGAAAACTATTGCGAGTTATCCAGATTATTTGAGTTATCCAGATTTTTTGGAGTTATCCGTTTTTTAGTTATGAGGAATCCACTGTACTCATCAAATTAACATAATTTTTAAAAATGCTGATGCCCACAATTATTGTCAAGAAGACATCCCCCAGCAGTTTATCTACACACTCAAAAACGCCTTTGGAATGTATCTCTGAATAATAACAAAAATAGCGGTCATTATGTCGGTTTAATTGCAATATGCTTTAGAGTATACCGAGTGACAAACACGTGTGTCTGGATTTCACTGAGATTTTAACTTTTGAGATTGGAAGGTGGCAGGATAGTTAATGCGTTCACCTGCCAATTCATTGCATGAGTGACCCGGGTTCGAATTCGGATCTTTTCCTTTCTTTTCAGTCTAATGGGAAAGTCGAACTGAACTCCCAGGTCCTTCGGATGGGGACTTTAACCTTTACCGGATCATGCTTTTGACTACACGGACACGATGGCGGGGGTCTTCCACGACCCCCTACTCAGCAAAGAGCAAATTCCGAGGTGTTTATCCCTGTCCGGATGGTGGGGGTCTCCCACGACCCCTACTTGTCAAAGAGGCACCATGTGTTTATCCCTGTCCGGATGGCGGGGGTCTCCCACGACCCCTACGACCCCTACAATGCACTGCAGTGCTCTTTAAAGTAGGGGTCGTGGGAGACCCCCGTCATCCGGACAGGTATATCAAAATTACGCGTCATATTACGTCATTTATATTTTATACACATTAATAAAATTTAACACACTTAAAGCCATTTACGTTTTTGACAAAGTCATGAAATTTCATGAAGATTGCTTAAATAGTTTTAGAGATATAACATGTTTTGTGTGTCAAGGGGTCGTGGGCAACCCCAGAAGTCCGGTAAAGGTTAAGCAAGTCTGATTCGAGCACTTCCTCTTCTTTGCTTAACCCTTTCTTCGCCGCCAGACATATTTCAGCCCAAACCACTAAACGCAACGGGGTAGAGAAAATAAAATATCTGCAGTATTGGGAATTCATCTGTGACATGTACAACATTAGGCCTATCCTTATCTCCCAAAATTAAGACAATAAGATCTTGAAATAACGGGCCCTGATTTGATGCCTTTTAGTGACATACACGGGTGTTAAACCACTGTGGTGCATAAATGCGACATTGGCGGTGAAAGGGTTAAAGACACACTGACCCAAAGATTTTTCTTTCTAAAAATGCATAGAGATCACTGAGAGAAATCGTTCTGCATAAACCGCACCACGCAGTTTCCTTTGGTTACCCACAAACCGAGCGTCAAAGGTGGTTATTTTTACCTGGATTTTTTTGGGAGGTCCAGGTGTGACTTCCATACAAATGCCCCCAAATTCAAAACGAGACAGCACTTTGTAAAGAGCAGCCTCGTTTTCAATTTGGGGGAATTTGTATGTGGGTCACACCTGGCCAGAAAAAAAAATCAAGGGATTTAAATTTGCTGGGTCAGTGCGTCTTTAAGGCAGCCAACTTCATCAGGTTGAAGATTCTGCTGCACTTTGGGGGGTAGTAAGAAGAAAGAAATAGGCCTAGCAGATCAGAAAGCAAGGAAGACATGAGCAATAGAAAAGGAAAGTAAAAAGAAATTACAATCTCCAATGGATTGTGTGGATCTATGGGATCTTGATGCTTAAAAACAAAAGTGGACCATAAACCTATATTTCGCAGCATCTAGGCAAAACCAATCCGTAACGGTCACAGGGGGCGAACCCCGACCGGCACAGCTCCTGCCCTTCATTTACCACTACTTTGATCTATGGCCCCTACTTCCCGAGTTTCAGTGGAGGTGTGTGTGGAGGCCTCTTTTGAATGCCTCCAAGGACAGAGAGGAGGCAACGGCTTCTGGGAGGCAGTTCCACTGCGGGATGGTGCGGGGGAAGGAATGTGGATTGTCTGTATCGTGTTCTGTGGCTTCAGGGCTCCCAATCGTCCCGCAAAACAAGGGGTCCCAGGGACTACAGCATAGAGGGACCTAGAGGCGGGATAGAGTGTCCCAGTGGCATTGCGAACGGAGTTGTAA
>CM065691.1:8709176-8728484 GCA_017654935.2 Phymorhynchus buccinoides
TCTCGCTTGCCAGATCCCAAATTGTAGAGGCATAGTTGATGTGTGATTGGATATAAGCATTGAAAAAAAGTTTACGACTATCTAAATCAAGAAAATGCTTTATCCTGGAAAGTTGATAGACTTTTTTTGATACTTGCTTACAAACCATGGATATTTGATGGGACCATGAAAGGTTGTGATCAACAATAAGTCCTAAAATTTTATGATAGTCAACCTCTTCCATGATTTCACCATTGATATACAGGGATTGAGAACCAAGGGTAAGATTTTGACGCTTTTGTCTGGTGGTGATAAGTAAGTATTTACATTTCTTGGGGTGTAGCTGCATGTGATTAAATTCGGACCATTCTATTAGTCTGTTAATGTTATCTTGTAAAGAAATAAAAACGTTTTCCACTTTACTGTCACAGGAGTGTACTGTAGTATCGTCTGCAAACATTTCACATAAAGTCGTTAGATATAATGGTAAGTCGTTAATATATATTGAGAATAATATAGGACCAAGGATGGAGCCTTGGGGAATACCATAATTGACAGGCATAGTAGAAGATTCGCATTCATTTAAAGAAACTCGCTGCTTTCGGTCTGATAAAAATGATGTTAGGAGTTCTATGGTATTGTTAGTAATGCCATATATCTTCAGTTTTTTTAGTAAAAGATTACGATCGACAACATCAAAGGCTTTCATAAAGTCAACAGCAAGAACACCCGTGATTTTGTCATCGTTTATGTTAATAAGCCATTGGTCTATCTAGCTTAATTAGTTAGGGCCGTATGACATGAATGGTTAGCTCTAAAGCATCCGATTAGATGACATGAATGGTTAGCTCTAAAGCCCGATTTTTTGTCATCGTTTATGTTAATAAGCCATTGGTCTACTAGGTTAGTTAGGGCCGTATGACATGAATGGTTAGCTCTAATGGTCATCGTTTATGTTAATAAGCCATTGGTCTACTAGCTGACATGAATGGTTAGCTCTAAAGCCCGATTGATTTGGATGAAACAGACCAAAAGAGTTAAAGTGATTAAGAATATGTTTATTTATGTGGTGTTCCAACGGTTTAGACAGCACCGACAGAATAGAAATGGGCCTGTAATTAGAAGGATCTTCATAGTCACCCGATTTGTGGATAGGTATAATTTTGGCTACTTTAAATGCTTTAGGAAAACGATTTTTAGCAATACATAAATTGTAAACATAGGTCAAAGTTTCAGTTATTGCAGGAGCTGACAATTTCAATATTTTAGAATCAATTCCATCAACGCCTCGAGTATTGGTCTGTTTTAAGTGATTAAGATAATTGAAAACTTCATGTACACTCAAAAACGGAATGTTAGGGCAATCATTAACATGCTTGGATTCACAAAAATTGTGCAGAATATGTAAATTGTTTTCAGACGATCTATCTGACGTTATAATTGAATTTGCAATGTTACAAAAGTGTACATTCATGTCTTCGGTAGATAGGTCTTTTGGGGATGAGATGCTGGCATTTACATTTTTATTGGTTAATAAATTTATTGCTTTCCAAATGGATTTGCTATCTGATCTAGAAGAAATAAGACTTTTGAAGAAAGCTCTTTGTGCAGATCGTTTAAAAGAATTAACTAAGTTTCTTTGTTTTTTAAAATCATAGTCATTCCCTGACATCAAAAGCCTCTCTCTTTCATTAATGGCAGCGTCTATGTCCTTTGATATCCAAGGTTTTTTAGGGTTATTTCTGATACGTACTGTTTTAAAAGGAGCGTGTTTGTCATAAATATTAAGGAAACTATGGTACCAGATTTCAAAAGCTTCATCTGGATCATTGAACTGATAAACAGAAAGTAACCAAGGAGAATTTGCTAGTTCAAGAAGAAAAGAGTCTATGTCAAAATGAGTAAAGGATCTACGAGTTATTAGCCTATGAGAATTCCTATGAATTTTAACACCGCGCTTTGACCATGTAAAGAGAGAGAGAGAGAGAGAGAGAGAGGGGGGGGGGGGGGGACAGGTCCACAAACAGGATTTGGGTTGCATAGTCTTGATGCTGCGTATGTCCGCCTGTCAGTTTGTCTGGCTGGTTGTCGGTCTGTTTGACTCTCTCTCTTTTATTCCTTCTTATATAATAGGCCAGCTGGTGCCAGACTTCCGAGAATGGTAATGATTTGGGATTCCAGGAACTTGCTGTAGGCCTTGGTCGAAGAGTTCTAAATATGGCACTTTCACATTTTAAGTTATACAAAAATTGCGGAAAAATGAATTTTATCTTTGAAAAAAAGAAAAGAAAATATATGCAGAAAAAAGTTTTCAATATGGCACTTTCAAAATTAAAGTTATAACATTTTTTTTACTGAAGAATGCATTTCATCTTAATTTTTTCTTAATGCAGAAAAAAACAAATATGGCACTTTCAAAATTGAAGTTATCAGAAAAGCTAGACATGATTGTTATACAAGGCCAAAACCAAAAAAATTAAAGAATTAATTGGCATCATCACATTTGCAAGGGTTAAACCTGACAATTTTAAAAAAACGGAAATGTGACAACCCCCCCCCCCTCCCCACTCCCCACGTGTCTTTACTGTCCAGCCAGTCCCACTGCCATTTGTTTGTAACCTTAGCGTCAATGGCAGACACATCCGTGTTTTCTTGAACGAACGGCATCAGCGGCAGGCGAAGCTGAACTCCAGTACGGTCTCTTCTTTCTTATCTTTTTTCCTCCCTTTCTTTTCACAACTCACAATGAAGACAAGTTTCGCATCTCACATTGTTGAAACTTTCAATGAAAGGAAATTGCGCTTCCTACGGGATTCACACTTGGCCGAACACGGATCGGTAATCACTTCCGTTTCCGTTAAACCGAAACTGGTTTCAATGCGGCAATCGCGTTTTCGCTTATCAGCAAGCCGTTTTCCTTTATTTTTTTTGGGGGGGGGATTTTTTTTAAAACGGATTTCCGTCTTTACTGATTTTTTCATGGATGGATTTCCGTCCTAAAATGGAACAGGTTTAAGCCATGCATTTGCAATGAAAAACAAAACAACGATAATAAAACTTGCATTTGACACACATCGTTATGCATGCTCTCTGTCAGTGCTCTTTTCAGCAACCCATCCAATGGCCAACTTTGGATGACAATTTGACCGCCAGGGGGCAGTCAAACCAGTAGGGGCTTAGCGTGTGATACTCTTAGTTGGGCATAGTGAGAGAGAGAGAGAGGGATGGACTCATCTCCCTATCTCTCTCTCTCTCACAACGCCAACCGAAGATTAGCACGCGCTAAGCCCCTACCGGTTTGACTGCCCCCTGGCGGTCAAATTATCGTCCTAAGTTGCCCATTTCGCTCTGATTTGCAATCTTAGCAAAAACCAACAACTACATAACCCTCACCTTCACCCTCACAAAACAAATTCACCAAAAAATTGATCATGCTGCAAAGTACATAAAGATATTCTATTGATTTGAAAGTAAAATGAATGGAACAATATTCAGTGCTGACAGGATGAAATGACTCACAATTGGGGGGGGGGGGGGGGGGGGGGGGGGGGGGGGGGGGTGGGGGGGGGGGGGGGGGGGGGGGGGGGGGGATACAAAATTTATATAAAATTAAAAAAAGATACCAAAAAAAAGATGAAAATTTAGGATGACTGACTTGAGTCACGATTGGGTCGCACACCAAATGTCAAAGAACATCAAGGTATCGAAATGGTTCCCAAAACTATGACCGTACTTCCAGGAGCAAGAGCTGGAGGTGAACTGTGAGGAGACGCAAAGCAGTAGATGTCACGTTCTGTCGCAACAATAAACTGCTCCACTTTCACAGTGCTCTCCCGTTTTGTTCTTCAACCGTGTTGCGGTTCACATTTGAAGTACGGATCGTACCTGAAACGAAAACAAACAAACAAGCCACCGCAAGTCAATACCTCTGCAACGTCTCTCATTCACAGGGGGGCTAGTGAGAGAATGTCCCAAAACATAAACTAGAATTCCCAGAAAAAACACCACAAAACCTGAAATGACAGATTGACAGTTCCCTCGTTCAGCTCCTTTCAATTCATGCCTTTTGTTAACACTCATCACCAGCATAAACCAATTTAACCCTCTTATATTCGGATTGTTTGAGACCAAACTTCTGCTAGATTTCGTATTCTTTTGGCAAATGTAGCCCAAAATGGGTTAGTGTGGTTTATGCTTCACCATTGCTAGAAATAAATGTCTACAGCCATAAAATTTTGCATGTGTGGTCATGAGGCTTTGTTCTCGGGTGTGAAGTGTGTTTTGTGTGTCTCAGAGTGAAGGGTCGTGTCATTGTCAACTAAATGTCACCAAATGTGTCACATATTATGGTTAACATTGTAAAACAGCACACTGACATGCAGTTTATTCATGAACATGCACGTTACTAGGGTGAAAATGAAAGCTGAAGCCTACCTCACCTAGTCTGTACTCTGTCCGTCACTTCAGTTCATACTGCTAATCCAGTGAGTGACACAGAAAATTGTCAACTGTCACCAATAAAACCTATTTGAATGTAATTCAAACCACAACTGTACATTGTTTGTATACACTTCCACACACTGTAATACACTTTATAAAACACTTACACACACTCAACCAGAGCTGTACAGTGATAAGTCACAGTGTGTACCACCACTGTCGTCGTGTCATTGGTGTCACCCCATCATACAGGTGTGCATACCCCACCCCCACCCCCTACCCTCCACCCTACATACATTCTACTACTGTGTCATGGTAGTCACAAAAAAACACTAATTCTTGCGATAACAGAGAACTAGCTGACAGACGAGCACAGTGATGTAGGCCAAGGACGGACTGTCACTGTCGCTTGATGCCCCAAACATGTAGGCCTAGGCCTATACGTATCGTCTGCTATGACCCACAAAAGTGGGTCAAGTGTGGGCCTTTGTTTACTTGCTTGTGTGTTGCACATCTGTTTGCTTTGCCTGCTGCTGTTTTGAAGAATAGGTGGGGTAAAACAAAAATAAATAATTGAGAGGGGCCCCAGTGTTTGGAAATGCGTGTATGGGCCAGTTGGTTCTCGAAATGCTGGCCTCCTGGCATGCCGTACCTAGTCCGCCATTTTGTTTGACGCGATGCAAGCTGAGTGTTGACTAGACTTCGTAATTGCTAACGTTTTGCTCTACACCACCTCCTAAATCCACATCTGACTCTTCTTCTAACTCTTCATGGTCATATTTTTTCCATTTCTTCAATAATATTATCCTACTCATCTTCCGAAATGCCGAGAAATCCTTACAATCACACACAGCAGTGCTCGAGCAGACGACAAATTTGGTACCCACGCTTAGCTACACTGACACGCATGCAGCTTTAGCTCCTCGTCTATGAATGGACACGAATTACTATCCCATAATACTAGAAGCAGTTTCATTGGTCTGTCTCAAGGATGCTACGAAGTTTTTGGTCCATTCTACACACTTTCACGCGGTCAGCACGTGACGGAAAAGTACCAGGTTGAAGGTCACGGCGACTTACGCTATGAACACATTGGGGGGTATTGGGGAATTCCCGTAGCGTTACGTTATGAATGCGAGAGGGTTAAGGTGTTTTATCCATCAGGCTTACATTGTTTCATAGTAGTATACCACTTGTAAGGTCTTTTTCTATCCATAACCACAATCAATGAAAAGAATATTTGCCGCTGTTAAAGGAAATAGTTTGAAACAAACAGCTTTCTGTGGAAAACTGAAAGGAGCCAGACTGAGGGGAATCCGTGTGGATTGTGAAAACAGAAAACTTCAGAAGACCTGGAAGCCACAATTGTTTTCATTCCAAAAACCAGAAGCCGCAAGCTTCAGCACACAAAAAAAAAAAAAAAAAGACGGATTTACAGCATATGCCTGAAAATTAGCACCCTATAATAGATGATTTTCTGAAAAAAAGAATGTTTTTTTACCACAAAATAGAATTATTCCCCATGAAAAAGTAGGACAAACACAAGACAAAGAAAGAAAAGGGAAGACAGAAAGAGAGAGACAGAGAAAGACAGATGAAATGAGACAAAGATGATGGAAACAGATAGAGAAAAGGGAAGACAGAGAGAGAGACAGAAAGACAGAGAAAATGAGACAAAGATGATAGAAACAGATAGAGAAAAGGGAAGACAGAGAGAGAGACAGAAAGACAGAGAAAATGAGACAAAGATTATAGAAACAGATAGAGAAAGGGAAGACAGAGAGAGAGACAGAAAGACAGAGAAAATGAGACAAAGATGATAGAAACAGATAGAGAAAGGGAAGACAGAGAGAGAGACAGAAAGACAGAGAAAATAAGACAAAGATGATAGAAACAGATAGAGAAAGGGAAGACAGAGAGAGAGACAGAAAGACAGAGAAAAATAAAACAAAGATGATAGAAACAGATAGAGAAAGGGAAGACAGAGAGAGACAGAAAAACAGAGAAAATAAGACAAAGATGATAGAAACAGATAGAGAAAGGGAAGACAGAGAGAGACAGAGAAAATGAGACAAAGATGATAGAAACAGATAGAGAAAGGGAAGACAGAGAGAGAGACAGAAAGACAGAGAAAATGAGACAAAGATGATAGAAACAGATAGAGAAAGGGAAGACAGAGAGAGAGAGACAGAAAGACAGAGAAAATGAGACAAAGATGATAGAAACAGATAGAGAAAGGGAAGACAGAGAGAGAGACAGAAAGACAGAGAAAATAAGACAAAGATGATAGAAACAGATAGAGAAAGGGAAGACAGAGAGAGAGACAGAAAGACAGAGAAAATGAGACAAAGATGATAGAAACAGATAAAGAAAGGGAAGACAGAGAGAGAGACAGAAAGACAGAGAAAATGAGACAAAGATGATAGAAACAGATAGAGAAAGGGAAGACAGAGAGAGAGACAGAAAGACGGATGAAATGAAATAAAGATGATAGAAACAGATAGAGAAATGGGAAGAAAGAGAGAGACAGAGAAAGTGAGACAAAGATGATAGAAACAGACAGAAAACAGCGAACGTAGAGCCACAAGTCCACTCACATATCGGCCGTACACGATGCTGATGGCGTACAAGAGGACGACAAAGGAAAGGCCCAAGTACTGCATAATGTTCAAAAACTCCTGAAAAAAAAAGAAGAAAAGAAAAACCCAGGAATCATAATTTTGCATTAACCCTTTCACCGCCAACGTCGCATTTTAGCACCACAATGATTTAACACCCATGTCACTAAAAGGCATCAAATCAGGGTCTGTTATCCAAAGACCCTATTCTCTTAATTTTGGGAGGTAAGGACAGGCTTTACTTTCACAGAAGAATCCCCAATATTACAGACAGATTTTTTTCTCTACCCAGGTAAGTTTAACCCTTTCACCGCCAATGTCGCATTTTAGCACCACAATGGTTTAACACCCATGTCACTAAAAGGCATCAAATCAGGGCCTGTTATCCAAAGACCCTATTTTCTTAATTTTGGGAGGTAAGGATAGGCCTAATGGTATACATGTCACAGAGAAATTCGCAATATTGCAGATTTTTTTTTTCTCTACCCAGTTAAATTTAATGGTATTTTTTTGGGCTGAAAAATGGCTGGCGGCAAAAGGGTTAATGGATTTTTTTTCAAATGGCTGGCGGTGAAAGGGTTAATGGACATTTTTGGCTGAAATGGCTGGCAGCGAAAGGGTTAATGGAAAAAAAATTTAAATGGCTGGCGGCGAAAGGGTTAATGGAATTTTTTTCAAATGGCTGGCAGCGAAAGGATTAATGGAATTTTTTTCAAATGGCTGGCGGCGAAAGGGTTAATGGAATTTTTTTCAAAATGGCTGGCAGCGAAAGGGTTAAAGGTTTTGATTTGCGTATTGATCATCCACCAACCTTTACACAAACAGCAGTTACAGCTTATCGCACATATTACACTCTGACACTCTTGCATGGATGAAAATGACAAACATTCTCTCAACCCTGACATGACACGTTTCAATGTTCTCTGAATGTTCCCAATTCTGAAGTGTTGACCGTATTCAAAATAATTTCCAACCTGTGTTTGTCTGGACACTGGACACTGGACAACTTTATTTTTGACAAGGATAAAGATTTTAGGCGATGTCTATTCTTACAATCTGTCCTTGGATTAAAAAACACACAAAAAACAAACCAAAGACAAATTTAAGAAACAAAAAACATTTGCAAACATACTATCTCTCTCTCTCTGTCTCTCTCTCTCTCTCTCTCTGACTCTCATACACACATACATTGTTTATACATACATATAAAAAAAATATTTAAAAAAATACACATAGTGAAACAAATAATTGATGACAAATAGGAGGTGAAAGCAACATCAATCCAAACACATTTAACAAGCAGTTTAAAGGCAAACCAATAAACAAAGCATAAAACATTCAATTGACATATACCATGTATATAACATGTAGTTGTACACAAGGCAATAAAGTTATACTGTACATTAAAAAAGACACAGGATTTAAGCAGGGCTGTAAATTATGTTTGCCCACACCATCTGTCTGTGTCAGTATGTATAGTTAGTGTGTATGGCATATCTGTCATCTGTGTATCCAAAGTTCATTAGGTTTGTGAGTAAGAATCATGTTATCTTTGTTACTTTATTTCTTTGCATTGGAATCTTGGTACAATGGAACCTCCCTTATAAGACCTCCCATTATAAGACTCCCTCCCATATAAGACCTACTTCTCTGAGACATTGCCCTTCTTTGTAAGTATTAAAATTACCTCTCTTATAAGACCCCTCCCTTATAAGACCTCATTTTGGATGATTTTTGAAGGTCTTTATAAGGGAGGTTCCACTGTAGTATGACTATCTTGTTGATTTCACTGCATGTTTTTCATCTTATAATGCTGCTTTTGTAAAGCGCATCGAGCATACTACTGTATGGATTTTAGCGCTATATGAAATAAAATTAATATTACTTTTAGTTTTGTTTTAATCTGACATAAATTTGGCAGAAATGAATGATTTCATAACACTGTGGTTCCGGATGACAAGATGGCCAATCCTGAAGACTCATAATTCTAACAGTTTTTTCAATCCTGATTTCAGGAGCATGCCTGAACCACTTTCACCCATGCTCTTGATCCTGCAAAGAAACTAGAACTATCATAATCTTACGACTATAAGGCGATAATGTTTTATCCAATTTTGACTTCAGCACCCAATATACGACAGCATCCTATTGGCCACTGCAACTAGGGTTATGAACACCCTTGACGGCAAGAGTTAATCCCTTGTTGGTCAGTATCCAAAAGGGCATTCACTCTTGCAAAAGGCAGCCATTCAGTGGTCTCAAATAGGGTTATTGGCGAGAGTCATGCCCTTGTTTGGTCAGTACTCAAGCATCTTCCCCCACCCACCAAGGGCATTCACTCTTGCAAAAGGTGGCAAGGGCCGATATGTGGACAAAATCATAAGAGAGGGAGGCAAGCATTGCCCTGCATTGCACCCTAGACATTGAAAGTGTTCATGCTACAACAGATACGTGAACATCTTCAAAATCCATATAATCAACTGAGATACTGTCCTAAGCCTGTCATAATACTTAACCCAGGGCTCCCAGGGACCCCCATTTGGGGGTCTATGAAGCACTAAAATTCTAAAGGACCCTCTAAAAGAATGTGCAGGGGGTCCCAGGGATGCACTAGAAAAAAATCTTTATAGCATTCGCAATGCCACTGGGGCCCTCTATCCCGCCTCTAGGACCCTCTATTCTGTAAATGAAGGAGTCCCTGGGACCCCTTGTTTTGCGGGACGATTAGGAGCCCTGTTAACCCTTTCCCTGCCTGGTCCCGTGTTTACCATCTTTCTACTACGGGCTGTGTGATCTGAATCTGAATCTGAACTGTTACGTCGAAGGAGTCTATAAAGGCTATTACCATAAAATGTGGACTATAAGCCGCTACTTTTCCCCTCAACTTTGGCCCATGCGGCTTATAGACTGATGCGGCTTATCTGTGGATTCTTTTCCCATTCTATATTTATCAGTATAATTAAATCTGTTTCCAGCCACATTCCCCATATGATAACTCGACGGAATGGGAAGGTGCATATAGCGTTGGAAAATAAAATACTTTTTTTTTAACTATGTACAGTGGAGTCCAACTATAACGAACTCGCTTTTAACGAAATTTCGCGATTAACGAACTGACTTCAATTTTCCGGCAAATGCTCTTCTATTTGTCACTTGCAAAGCCATGGGTATAACGAACAAAAAATCCTTTTGAAATAACGAACATCCGCTTTTTACGAACACATGTTTTACGCACCAGGATAATTTTATTTACTTGGAAAAATAGCCTATAACGAACTCAGCCTGTGCGATGGGCTGCAAAAACCTAGGCCTTCAAACTCCAAGCTAGAACGTGTTGTCAAGAGGAAGGAAGTTGGAAAATATGAACTGCGCATGCGTGAACTCATTTTGATTCACACTGGGTCGTCTGCTAGGCCTAGGCTTCCTACATCATTCGGTTTCTCAAGGTCGCTTTACAATTCGCGCTCAAAATAAAGATCGAAAAGTTCGTGAAAGCCTATAACAAACTAAATTTGTGTGATGTGTTGTCACTTAATGGACAAACTTGTTGAAAAGTGTGCCAAAACAGATCAGCGTCAGACAACACTGCTGAACTTCTTCAAGCCTTGTACATCCCGTGATTAAGACAGACGATCCAAACTGGTCAAGTTTATGTTTTCGGTTATCATTGGCGAGTGTTTGAACTGTTTTTGTTTTCAACATACATTGTACATGTACATGTATAACGAAATCCTGATACAACGAACTGAGTCTGTGTTCCGTTAAAATTCGTTTTACCCGGACTCCACTGTACATTGTATTGTCTGGTCTTGTTGACAAGTCTCTTAAAAGTTGATAATGGGCCTTTATTTTGCGGTATCCAGGCTGGACCACTCCGGCTAGCGAAGCATTCAACGGGGACGAACCCCAACCGGCACAGCTCCTGCCCTTCATTTACCACTACTTTGACCCAATGTCATAACTTTTTATGTCATAGCTCTGGAATGTTGGGTTTTTGGTTTAGACAAGTGATGAAAGATATATCTCTAGATCATTTTTGTTTCTGTCTAACAGATCTCTTTTAAATTTAATAAGAAACTTGATAGTGTCTCGGTTTCCCTCTGGCAGTGAAGGGGTTAATTGGATATGAAAATCATTGATGTAGAAAAAATGGAGCAAGACTGCCTCAGAACACCATAGTAGAGAATGAAGTGAAACAAGCATGCAAGAACGAAGAAGACAAAAACCACACATACACACAACCGAACAACTATCATACTACAGACTCACTTCGTGCGAACTTCGTTAACACGAGTGAGCCAAAAATGGTGAACTGAGATGACGTACATACCCACGCTTTGTCCAGCCAGATGGCCAGTAGTGTATACTGCAGCAGAGCCAGTCCGTCCACCATTTTCCACGTCCACATCAACATGATGGCAGTGCTCGAGTGACTGATGTCAAACTGCTGGGCCTTTAAATTAAAAAAAAACAAACAAGAAAGGCAAAGCCTTCAAGGCTCACTCGCTTTTGCATTACAAAAGAAGTACAAACAAACAAAACAAAACAAAAAACGTGGGGAAACGAACCCGCAACGTTAGTTCGTGTCAGAGGTGAACGAACGTCTTACCAACTACGCTTATTCTGGCTTTTACTGTCGCGGGCCACTTGTAATATTATATGCTAGGCCAACGACTTCCCTACTTACGTTCACATGTACTCTGTCAACTCTCACTTTAAAAGTTAATACAGTGGAACCTCCCTTAGAAGACACACACACACACAACCCTATCATAAGACTCCATCCCTTTTAAGACCTACTTCTCCGAGACATTACCCTTCTTTGTAAGTATTAAAATTACCTCCCTTATGCAACTCCCTCTCACTTAAGACCTTAATTTTGAATGATTTTTCAAGGTCTTAAAAGGGAGGTTCCACTGTAAGACGAATAATATATTAAGAAAATAGAATAATAACAAAATCTGAACTTTGCGTCAAATTTGCGGGGTGTGCCTTATAATACAAGAAATATGGTATAATTATCATTATCAATGTGCCGTTTAATTGTGCTGGAGTTATGGCCCTTTGTCCTTGACCCCAGGTGGCGTTTCGTTTGAAGGCGGTTTCTTAGCAACAGGAAACTCACTCTCTGATTCCTTCAATCTCTTTTTTTTTTCTTTTCACTTTTTCTTCGCTGGGTGCATGGTGTGGATGTGTGTGTGAGAGGACCTGGTGCAAAGAGGCTCTTGAAGCTTCCGTTTTACCCTTAAAAAAACCCACCATCAGTATTCCTATTCTCTTTCTCTCTCTCACCCGCGCGTGGCAAAAATAGCTTTGGCCTTCTAGTTCACAAAGGGAAAAATCATTTCTAAGCTAGATGAGTGATCTCCCACCGGATGACCAGACCTGCCTTCCAGTTCACAAAGGGAAAAATCATTTCTAAGCTAGATGAGTGATCTCCTGCCAGATGACCAGAAGTGCTCATTGTATTAGATTATATTCTGGTTCTGGTTCTGGTACGTCGAAGGAGCCTATAAAGGCTATGTACTCGACGGAACTGGGAGAGCGCACTGAGAATTGAAATCTTTTTTTTTTTTTTTTAAATAAACAAAAGTCTTTGTTTTACTGTCTGGTGGTGTTGACAGCTTTTTAAGAGTTGACCATAGGCCTTTTCACCGTATATATTGGCCATATATGTCCGGAATTAATAGATAGCTGTCAATTTGATGCATTTGCTTCAAGGGAAGTAAATCTGTGTGCACACCATACCTTGGTCACTTCTAAACTCGCTTCGCTCCCTTAGACCACAATTTTGCCTCTGACTTTGCTTTTGTATTGGTTTGTTGTGGGGGAACCAATCGGTGTAGAGAGTTTTTCTATATAAAGTCTATATATAATAAAGTCTGATCTACCACTTCCCTATGTCTAAACCTGAAGTAAAAACCCGTATTCTTCTTTCATTTCTCCTTCTGCCTTATGTATGTTTTGTTTGTGTGTATGGCTGGAGTCGAATCGCTGCGATGCGAATGAGTTAAAACGTTCTGACAAGGGGTGGAACCTGTACAAAATGAAAAGCATGAAGACCTGCGTTCTGACAAGCCGCCTTGGTTGGGTCAAGGGATAGAGTGATTCGTGACGGTCAGGGGGATAAGCCCTCGAAGCTGAAGACTACATTCGACTAGACATCACTCTACACTCCCACCAAATACGAAAAAAACCATTATCTGCCAATTACCCTGCCATGTGTTTGTCTTTTTTAAAAGATCTTATGTGACAGTTTCTTCCTTTAATGCAATGCATACGCACTGGAAAAAAACAAGTTATGCAACTCTTGTCGGTTGAGATGCAACGGGCAAGCCAAGAACGTAAAAAAAACCTAACAAATCCAACATGGTGCAAGAAGAGTTTAAGCACTCACAGACAGAGTGACGTCTTGAATGGGCGTCTGAAACAGCTCCCTCAAGTCATGCACAGTGGAGTCCCAGAACTTTGCACCCAGCCCGATGGCTGCCCCCCACATGATGCCCTTGAAGAAGATGGTGCGTTTGCTGACGACGTTCAGCACCTGGACTCCACCATTGTTCACTGAAAAGGCCGTACAAGTTACGTTTTAACTTGGTTCAAACTCATAGTCCCAATCAATAGCTATTTTGTACTTTAAGCATCCACACACACACACACACACACACACACAGAACACCCTAAAATGTTTGCTTTGAAAATGTGTCTCGGGAAAGCGTTAAATCAGCCTAGAATTATTTTTTAAAAACTGAAAGAAAGAAATTGAATTTCAGAAACAGGCCGCAACACCTCACTGGAACAGACAACAGACAGGTACACGGCAAGTGTAAAGTGACGCTGTTTTACTATCAAAAGAAAACATAATAAACAGACCTTTTGAACAAGTAAGTGTTTGTGTGAAGTTGTACAAAGCTTTAGTGAAGACGACATATAGAATGCAGTAACACAATGCAGTTTCCAATACTTCAAAGACAGAGCACTGCGCTAGAAAAAGCGTGTTAGAATCAACACTGTCAAGTCCAATGATGTCAGAGGGCCCAAAACAAAAAGGCGTAGCCGATGGTATCGCCAAAGTACTCATAGCAAAACTTTGCCCACAGCATAAACTTATTCAGTAAATGTATGGATGAAATTGTGGCTCGCCTACACAGATCTTTCAAGTGCTTACTTTCTTTTACTCATTTGCTGATAAGCACATGAGGTTTCTGAGTGTCTTCTTCTTCTTCTGGCGTACACCTGCTACACAACCAAAGAAGCTCTGCTGACAAATAGTGCCGTCTTCTCCAGCTCTTCCTTGGACCCATAGAGCCTGGTAGACAGCGGTGTGCTGATGGGCCACACTTCGTCTCTTGCTGTCCTTGAGAAGGAGACATCTCTGCAGGACATGTTCTGTTGTCTGGTCTTCCAGACCACAGGGACAGAGAGGTGATGGTGCCAGCTTCATGTCTTGCCTCCTTGTGAAGGGGACATCTCTGTAGGACATGTTCTGTTGTCTGGTCTGCCACACCACAGGGACAGACTGGTGATGATGCCAGCTTCATCTCTTGCCTCCTTGTGAAGGAGACATCTCTGCAGGACATGTTCTGTTGTCTGGTCTTCCAGACCACAGAGACAGAGAGGTGATGGTGCCAGCTTCATCTCTTGCCCCCTTGTGAAGGGAACATCTCTGCAGGACATGTTCTGTTGTTTGGTCTTCCAGACCACAGGGACAGACTGGTGATGGTGCCAGCTTCATCCCTTGCCTCCTTGTGAAGGAGACATCTCTGCAGGACATGTTCTGTTGTCTGGTCTTCCAGACCACAGGGACAGAGAGGTGATGGTGCCAGCTTCATCTCTTGCCTCCTTGTGAAGGGGACATCTCTGCAGGACATGTTCTGTTGTCTGGTTCTTCCAGACCACAGGGACAGACTGGTGATGGTGCCAGCTTCATCCCTTGCCTCCTTGTGAAGGGAACATGTCTGCAGGGGCATGTTCTGTTGTCTGGTCTTCCAAACTACAGGGACAGACTGGTGATGGTGCCAGCTTCATCTTTTGCCTCCTTGTGAAGGAGACGTCTCTGCAGGACATGTTCTGTTGTATGGTCTTCCAGACCACAGGGGACAGACTGGTGATGGTGCCAGCTTCATCTCTTGCCTCCTTGTGAAGGGGACATCTCTGCAGGACATGTTCTGTTGTCTGGTCTTCCAGACCACAGGGACAGACTGGTGATGGTGCCAGCTTCATCCCTTGCCTCCTTGTGAAGGGGACATCTCTGCAGGGGCATGTTCTGTTGTCTGGTCTCCCAGACCATAGGGACACTGGTGATGGTGCCAGTTTCATCTTCCGATGCATGTAATTGTTGAGCCAGCTGTGGCCGGTACTGCAGTTGCACCAGAACTACTTGCTGCTCCCGGGATAGTAGATGATAAGGTCCCTCTGCACCGGTGGCCATGTTAAAGCCTTAATTATTGTCTTCTTTTCAGTGGAAGCTTACATGGTTGTGTATTTGCTCTCCTCTGGAACCCTCTTTTGCAAGGACGTCCACCTGCTCGTTTCCTGGAATTCGACAGTGGGCTGGAATCCACTGTAAGACTGCCCTTCTTTTCCTGGCAACTTGCTGTAGGGCTCTGGACAGGTGAGGGAGCTTGTCGTTCTGGTACGCCTGCAGAACAGAGAGGGCATCCGAGAGGAAAACAACATGTGTGCAATCATCGTCAGATGCCTGAACAGTGGAGACAGCCTTCATGAGCGCTTCAGTTTGGGCACGATAGTTGGTGCAGTGCCTTCCAGTTGGTACACTTGTCATGGTCTCACCTCCTGGGAAACGAACGAGAATGCCTGCCCCTCCATCGACCACTGCATTGGTAGCTGACCCACCAGTGCTTCCGCATGTAATGCGCACAGAGCCTCTCTCACATCCCTGAAGGTTATGACAACTCACCCTGCTTCCAAGGCAGCTGGGCTTCTTCCTTGGTGGGACCGATTTGCTTTGAAAGGTAAAAGAAGACGCCAAGCATGAGGAAAAATCCCCCTGCTACATCGGAAACCACGTCCACAAAGTAACCAAATTGTCGCACCGTTTCAAAGGACCCTGCAACAGACAAAACAAATCGCATTTGAGGAGCTCTTCTAGTGTTGAGATAGTTTCAACAGGATTTTTCGTGAACATCTGTTTTTTGAAGCACACAGAGTACCATTCAGTCGCCATCTCATCATTGCAAGTGAGAAGCGTCTTTATAGTGTGTGCATGACAAGCCAGAACAGTGTTGTGCGATGGGAAATGCTGTCAGAGGGGGTCTCAGAGTGGGGGCAAGCCACAGGCAGTTTTGGGCGGCTTGAATACCCAGAGGCAACTTCCAGCTGGCCAGTTTTAGCCAGAATAAATGCAAGAGGGTTCAATTTTTTATATAAAAAAAATGTAAAAAAGGCAAAGCCTTCAAGGCTTACTCACTTTGTGTTTTTGGAAATAGATCTAAATGCCAGATCTAGGCTAAACGTGATGGACAAAAAAGAAAGGACAAAGGCCAAGGTCATCATTTTTATGAAGGTCATCAATACTTAGCATTCTTCTTCTCTTGAGGGCCCCCGGTCAATGAGCTGACCATTTTTCTGGCTCCTTGAATTCCACATGACTTTAAGCTAGTTTACCTACTTGCCAAATTTGGGGATTGTAACTGCCAGGATGTAAAAGATATGACCCCCAAAACAAATAATTGACGATGTTCAAGGTCAAATGTCAAGGTTAAGATCAATGGTGTCAAATTTACCAAGCATACCATATCACCTTAAGGTAATACACCAACATGCAAACTTGGGGATTATAATTGAAAAGACATGCAAGATAAAAAAAAAATACATGTTAAAGGTCAAAAGTCAAGGTCATTGATAAATTCTAATAAGCAAATAATGTCTCTTGAAAGCTTACATAAACATCTATATGTGTGCAAAGTTTGATCGATGAACGCCTTTTAGATCCCGAGAAAAAACGCCAACGTTAAAGTTACCACAGACGGACACATTACACCATGGAAAACCGAAGAAGCACGAGAACATAGAACGCACTTCGTTTACACGAGTGAGCAAAACAACAGCAGAACAAGAGGCAAAACCTGTCAAGGCTCACTCGAACAGGAACATGTGGGACAAACAACAAAGATTGAAAGATTGGGGGGGGTTGTCTAATGTACAAGATTGCCAATACAATTTTAATGTTACAATGAAAGTATTGTTAATGAATACAACTAAACAAAAAAAATTTAAAAAGTGCCCGTGCCGGAGAATCGTATCCGGACAGACACTCTACCAATGAGCTATCGAGGTTTTCAGTGTTGATGTGTTTCTTAACTCATGTTGCCTGTTGAATACTCTCTAACCCACTAATCTAAAATGTTATCTGTTTGTTATCTGTTTACAGTGTTGTTTTAAGTATTTAATTATTCAAATCATTATTGTTTTGAAAGCTTGCATAGACATCTATATGTGTGTAAAGTTTGAACAATGTATGCCTTCTATTTCCCGAGAAAATGCCTACGTTAAAGTTTGGAGATTAGACCACGGACGCAACACACACATATACACACACACACAACACATACACACAACCGAACAACTAGCATACAATAGACTCACTTCGTGTTAGCCCTTTGTTAACACGAGTTGAGCCAAAAAATGCCTCAACCTTTTGTGTTGGAATGACTGCTGTAAACCACGCCGTCAAAGCCATCCAGCCAGGTACGTAACTCAAACAGCAGCACTCCGTAGCGGCGAGCTTTGAGCTCTTTCGACGAGATGAACCTCAGACAGACAGCCGCCAGACAGAGATGGGTGACAGAGATCATGTTGGGTGTGATGAAGAAAAACACGTTGCTGAAGTTGGTGAACACGTCAAAATATTCGGCAGAAAGTCCGGTGATGTAGCGTGTCGTGTGGTCGCTCATCAGTGCCTTTACCGTCAAATGCCTGAAAACAGAATCCAAGAACAAAACAAGAGGCAAAGCCTTCATGGCTCACTCGAACAGGAACATGTGGGACAGCAACAAACAAAGATTGAGGGGGGTGTTTAAAGTACAAGGGTGCCAATAAAATGTTAAAAGTACAAATGAAACTATGGTTAATGGACACAACTTAAAAATTAAAAAAAAGTGCCTGTGCCGAGAATCAGACCGGAACCATTGGCATGACAGACAGACACCTACCAATGAGCTATCGAGGCTTTCACTGTGGATGACTTTAATTCATGTTGCTTGTTGAATACTCTCTAACAGTCAGATCTCTAATCTAAAATGTTATCTGTTTGTTCTCTGTTTACAGTGTTGTCTACTGCATTTAAAAACTTTTTTAAATTCAAATCATTATTGTTTTGGAAAGCTTGCATAGACATCTGATGTGTGCAAAGTTTGAACAATGTATGCCTTCTATTTCCCGAGAAAATGCGCAGCGTTAATTTGGAGATTGAACACGGAAACGCACACAACCACACTTACACACAGGTTACACACAACCGCGAACTAATCATACTATAGACCCCATTTCGATTTTTTTAAAAAAGAATTTACATATCAGTACCATTTTGTAAAGCATTCTTCACTGTCTAAGAAACGGGGACCCCTTACCCTTTACCACCCCATTACATCTATAATAGCAATAATATTAAACCAAATACCACTCTAAGGCACATAATTTGTTTATCCTAATGTCAAACAAAAAAATACTGTTTACATGCACACAAAAACACGATAAACTATCATCAGAACAAATTCCGTAAGTCACAATGATAAAAATACAAACTTCAACGTATTGCGAACGGTGTAGCCTATTATTAGTAAAATAATAGCAGGCAAAAGGCTTTAATTAAAAGCTATCAGCTTCACTGAATATGATACACACACACACCACACTATACATACTTAAAAGGCGAGTAGTATTCACTGGCCCGTACGCCTTCTATTGATGTGTGGTGGGTCTGTCCCCATTAGTGATCAACAGGATGAATGTCCCTGATGATTGTAGTAAATCAGTACAATCACCAGCATTTGGCTTCGGTACCAGGCCACGGTCACGGACACCATGATCATGTCAGTCTATACAAAACCAACCTGCCTGCACAGAAAAATCAATACAAAAATGTACAAACAGACGACCATAAAATAACAAGCCTTAACTCATTCAAGTCCGTTCCGGCCATATAGTCCAGAATGTGTGAAGGGTGTGTGATGCCACAAACCGCGTCTACTTAAAAATAATTGACATCTACTCATTGAGTTCTTTGATATTCAATATGTTGAGCGGTATA
>CM065691.1:8728984-8741484 GCA_017654935.2 Phymorhynchus buccinoides
ACATGTACGATACGATTTAGGACTCACATTTTGTAATCTAAAAACGACGTCGTTTTTTTTTTACCAAAAAAGGGTTTTTGATATGCGAAAAATTTCGTGCGAACAACTAGAGACGCCACCCGCCTTCTCTTTGGTAGTTGAAAAAGAATTTGACTCCGTCACGCTCCGCCAAGGGAGGAATCGCCGATTTGGTTTGGCTATTTTCTGTAAAAGGTGTTTCCTGGTGATCTCGACGTGTTCTTGCAAACACTCACCCTCACTCACCTCCCCCCTCTTGCCCCATTGTCACCTTCCTAGGAGAATATCTCTTGTGACGACCTCTATTGTCCATGCACACACCACGCACACTATGCCAGCACACACGCGTAATAGGCTACAAATGTGTGAAATACAACCCCCCACCACAGGAGCGGCCACACACAAGAATTGAAACAATAGAAAGGGATTTTCGAAACGACCGCGATTATTGTCTTATGGAAGGGTGTTTAGAGATACATGGAGGTTGCCTAAAGAAGAACAGAGGAGGAGGAGGGGTGAACAAACAAAACCTGAAGGAAGAGGGAAGAAGGAGAGAGAAAGAAGAGAAAAAACGAGGGAAAAGACGAAGGATGGAGAAAAAAGAAGACAGGAGGACAAAAGTGAAGGAGGAGAGGAAAAAAGAGAACTAAGAAGGGAGGAGAAGAATAAGGAAGAAAATAAAATAATAATAATAATAATTAATAATAATGATAAGAATAATAATAATAATAATGAATAATAATAATAATAATAATAATAATTTAATGATAGATAAAATAATATAATAATAATAATATAATAATAATAAAATAATAATAATAATATTAATAATAATGAGGAAAAATGTATTATAGCGCCTATCCTACTATGTAGGCTACAGGGGCCGCTTTACATATAAAATAGTTATGGAATAAAAAATAAAAAAAAAAATAAAAAAAATCGATGGACAATTATATCAAAGCAAGAGTATGCCTAACTATACAAGTACCAAGGACTAAAAACACATTCTTACCAAACACAAAGCTGGTGAATGTTGTGGTTGTTGCCTACAGAATAGTGCATGCGGAAATCCCCAAACTATGAAAAAACTGTGCTGTCCCAGCAAACCTTACCGTCAACAAGGGTGTGCGCACCATTCGAAGACTACAATCAAAGGTACCGGAATGAATCTAAAATGTACATTACCAAGGCAAAGAACGGCCATGTGTCGTCTCCATTTGTTTTCTTATCTTGATTCTCGTCATTTGTTGGCTATGCAGCCTAGTATCTATGCGCGCGTGTATATATGGTATAAAAGAGGGCTAGCGCGTGCGCGAGTTGTTTGTGTTAGTAGGCCTATGTATGTGAGCGAACATAGTGCAGGATATGTATTTTCAACGAAGATGAGAGACGAGAGACGAGCTCGAGAGAGGAAGAGCCGGGAGGAGAGAGAAGAGAAGAGTGAGATGAGGAGAAGAGAGAGACAGTGGGGAGAGTGAGGATAGTAGGAACGGGATGACGAGAGTGAAGAGGAGAGAGAGAGTGTCGTGGTCGTGCGTGCGTGCGTGCGTGGGTCGGTTGTGAGTGTGTGTAGGTGGCGTGCGCAGCGACACACATGCATGCTTGTGAATTCGTGATCTTTTTTAAAAATATTTCTGCAGTAATTTCATTTCTTTAACACATGCATTACGGTATCTGACGCAAAACAAATAATGACATTGGAATCTGACTGTCTACAGAAGGCCAGGTTCTTATCTCTCAATCTGGTCCCAGCTGCTCGAATCCCACATAAATATGGTTCACGTTTGTACGAGCCCTGACGTTGTGCACTATTTTCTTGTGTCAGTCAACATACATTAGAAGAACACCATTATCTATGGACACCTGCACAAGTATATACACCAAGTTATTAAAACTAATTAGTCTCATAAACATGCCAAGAAGGGAAAAAGGGTTTTAACATTTGCATGTTGCTGTTATGTCATCAGATGCACTGGGTTTTTGCGGCGCGCTGTCTCTGGCTGCGAGCCCTCTTCCAGGTGGGGAGCAACCCGAATTTCACAGAGACGCCTCTGGACTATTAAAGTACCTAATACCTGATCAACACAACACTAACAATAACTTTGTGTGGTATTTGTTATTTGTTTTATAGAAAGATGTTCTTCATAAAACGTTTTCTTGCTTCGTTACGTTTTCGTTATAGTATATATATATATATTAATGTTACACAACATTAGACTGGAATTATATCAATCAGACAAAAAGACTCTAGCGCACACGCAACCACACAAACACACACACACACAACACAACATACACCTAATCACACAATACACACACGCGGCGCGCGCGAGCACGCCAACACACCCAACACACACCGCATATATATACATACATACACCACACACGCACGACGCACAGCCACGCGCACACCACTGCGCCGCGCATGCACCCACGCACACACACTCACACCACCCACGCACACACGCACACACGCAACGCAGACGCGCGTTACAGTGAAAAGCAACACACAATATACAATGACAGTACACGTCTTGAATTTCTGCAATTTACCACTTTACAAAATACGAAACAAGCAATATATTATACTTTGTAGGTTTATGCCCTAATACCACTCCTACACAATCTGTTTAAATAGATTCTTTATTCGCTTAGGCTCTAATGTAGGCCCCTATAGGCTTAGTTTACCATTCTGCCTAAATGCTTCGGATAGTAATTAATTAAGGGGATTCATTTCATGGTGGGTGGGAGTGATCTTGCTTTAAATTCACATCGGTCAATACAGGGAAGTTACTCTGACCCTCAAGTAGATCCCCAGCTTCTCACCTCGTGTGCTTGAGCAGACATACAGACACTTAGAACACTCGTGCGTAATTCTAAAATTGAGATGTGGTCATTTATATTTTACGTCACCATTTTGCAAGTTTTATCCATGTTTGTAGCCATGGCACCCCTATGATTTTTAAAAAAAATGTTTTGCAAGTCGCTTGACCCCATCCTGCGGGTTTTTCAAGCTTCGACGCCAGTATTGGCATGGTATTTACCGAGTAGTAATGGAGGGTAAGCAATACGGGAAAATCGTTATTCTGCCCAAAATATATTTATAAAACATAAGTATATGACATGGCTCTGATGTGATTCTTAGTTTGCCCCAACAATATGACAACAACACGTTTATGCGAACCAATCTATATTGTCCAAAAAAAGGATACGCATAACTTGTAGGCCTAGTCAAAGTCCCTTCCATCTTCGCCCTTCAATTTCCCAAACATACCATTAACAAGACTAAACCCTCACCTACCACAAAATGCGCACCACCCATCTACAGTACCCGACCAACGTTCCCGACCACACGATACAGTCTTTCGGTGCTAGCTGCACGGGTTCATTCTTTCACTTCGCGCACGGACTTTTCGTCCCCCCCCCGTCCACTACTCGTGCACCCTCCCCGCGCCCCAGGTCACATCCTCCACACACGTCACACATTCACCAGCACAAGTGCTATTCACACCGCCTGGGTTCCGTGCCGTGTCACGCACACGAGACACCAGCTAGGGCTCGCTGCCCCCGCTCACTAGACCCCCCCCCCTCCCCCTACACACCTACAGCACACGAATGTACCTGGCGCACACTATCGCATCGCATGGGAGCGTCGACTCCAACTTGTGGCCACCGCGCAATGCATTCTCCTGCCTCCGCTTGGCGCCACCTCGACCTCCTCAAGACACCACCCACCTCCATACCCCCCGACACACCGTCACCCCCCCCCCCCGCCCTTCCTTTCAACAACTTGTACGCCTCTAATTCCTCCCCCACAGGTGTTACCTTCACATGGGCCAATATTTCTATACTCTGTGCTTTATGGAACCAGTTCTGTTGGCTTTCTATAAACAGGTTCAATATACACCCTCTATCGAAATCGTAGTTACGTTCTCGCCATCCGAGCTGCACCATAGTTCCTGATGATCAATGGGTTGTGACACCACGACATAAACCCATGTTCGTCGCAGAACCCCTGGGATCGAGTGTCTCAGAGTGCAGCACACCCCCCCCCCCACGCCCGCCCGCCCCACCTCGTCACGCCGAGGCGACCACCGTATGAGAGTCCGAGCCACTCTAGTACTCCGTGCAGGACCCACCACCCCAGCACAACCCCCCGCACCTTACCATGCAGTACCACGGTGTGCCACGCCCCAATCCAAGCACCAGGACCAGTGAACGTCCGTCAGCCCTCCGGCAAAGCAACATCGAACAACACCTTCAGCAGGACTCACTCCCCGCTGCTCTCCCCTCCGCCCCCAACCGCCACGACACCCCGAACCGACCTACCTAGTCCCTGCACACATCAACACTAAAGGGATTCCCTTTCGTTAGGAGCATTTGCGGAACAATGGTGTTAACTCTGTGTTCACGAAAATTGCATGAAATTCATCCATGAATGGCACGTGGGCAGATAAAAAATCGCTTTTTGACTAATTTTAGGCACTGTCTCTGTCTGCGCATGATGCTATTGAGCAGAGAGAAACATTGACAGCGATCATGACCAAGGACACGGCAGTGAAACAACTTTAGTAGTTTGGGGATATGCAGTGCTGCAATTAAAATGATGGCACAACGACATTTGAAAACAGTAATTCGTTTCTTTTTTTTTTTTTTTTGGACTAGTATATTGCAGATAGATTTCATTGAATTTTTCATTCGTGTTCACCATTTTCGTATGCAGTGCTTGGTAGTGGTATTTGTGCGGATAGTTTGAGCAAAAAGTCCGCCGAACACATTCAAAAAACCGTACTTAGAAGTAAAAAGTTGAAAAGAGTATTAGGGCCGGTTTCACATTAGACGCGCGTGGGTAAGTTTCCGTACGGAAAACCCTAAAGAATGCGGATTTATTCTATACAGCAAGAGAAACCTCGTGATTTAAAGGATGGAAGACACCATGACAGGGCTTCTCCCACAGCTCCCTAATCAAATTGATTCCCCGGCGGGTCAAACAGGCCCGGGAGGAGGAACAGACACCTGAGTGTTGGTCCAGGGAAATTAGAGCACACTCCGTCAAAAACTCCTCAAATACACATCCGTAAAGTGGATGGGTAGTCAGTATTCCCATTGAGCCCACAAGACCATCACTCTGGGTAGGAGCCCTTAATACGTGGGTATTAATACGCGTGGTATGTCTGATTTAACGTGGGTTGACAGCCCTCCTAACATGGCGTTTGTTTTTGTCGACGGGGCGAGATTTTAATTCTTAATCTTAATCTGGGTAGGAGCCGGTTCTGAAAGGTCCGAAAAAACCCACAAGACCCTGAGGGGATTCGAAACCAATGAACTCCCAGCCACTAACACTAGTCCGCAACTCTATAAACCACTGAGCTACGGCGGCTGGTAGCTGGGAGGGTTTTCATCCGACCAAAATTTGCATTTATTTGTGTGATTCCAGCTCACTCTGTTAAAGCCCCAGTGGGACGCACCACGATTAAGTCCCTTGGTTTTTTTTTCTGTGTAGCTGTGACCCACATAGAAATGCCTCCAACTTATAATTGAGGCTGCTATTTAAACTGATGTGTCGGTTTGAATTTGGGCCATTTATATGGGAGTCAGACCTAGTCAAAACAAGATTTCTTTCCAACTATAAGACTAAGAGGGAAAACACATGAAACCCGTGATTTTGACACTTGATCTGGTGGATCTTTAAAGAAAAGAGCGGGGGATAGATCCAATCATTTTTTCAACCCGACTTGTTGGTCAGTGGGAGGCGGCTGTGATGGAAAGTGCTACGTGAAAAAGTCGAGACAAGGATGATACGGGGTCGCCTGATAAGGTCAGTCCCACTTGAAACGTGACCTTATGACGTCACAGGTCTGGCTGGATCACGATTGGCCCGTCAAGTACTGCCAGATCTTGCGTCTAATCACGTGTCTGATCACGTGTCTGATCACGTGTCCTTAAAGGCGTCTTCAAACTCACACGACCATAGCGTTAATTACAGCATCAATTAAAAAACCAAAGAAATAAAGAAATAATTTAAAAAAAAAACGAAACACGAAGAGGCCTACTCTATTCTTGTGAAGAGTAGTTTCATAATTTACTATAAGTGTGAATTTTTTTTTAATGCCGTCCCAGATAGAAAGCCTATCTCTTTTATGTTTGTTGATGGAAAGTATGCCTAACTGGACAAGTTGCGTTTGTGTTCAATGTCCCAAATTGTTCTGTGGGGCCTTAGCAATGAAATACATTTAAATAAATAAAATTAAACTTTTTGCTTAAAAAAAAATAAAAATTAAAAAATAAAAATTATACTTTCTTGCTAAAATCATTTACTTATTTTCTTTCCTAAAACTTTCAAATTTGTTGTGCATGTAAATTAAATAGTAGCTGGCGTGAATCCTGCCTTTATTCAAATCACAAACATTACCAATTCAGCCAACAACTGTTTACACAGTAAAGATTATCTCTACATTACGCTGCTCTACGCTTCAATTTGGATAGACTTTTCATTTTCAACTTTTAATATGTGTCTAGGATCCATGTATCTATGTTCTACCATATTCAAAAGAATAAGTTCAAAGTTAAGGCTAGGGTCAAAACAATAAATAAGTTACAGTAAATTCGTGAAATCAGTAATTTAAAAAAATTCGTTAACGTTTCAGTAATTTTGTTAAATCAATGTTATCCCCTGTACTGTTGTTAATTTACTTAATATTCTTGTAATTTTTTTAATTCATTTTCTTGAAATATTTAAAATCCAAGCACATTTAACTGAAATGTGGTGGGGTGGGTGGGGTAGAGGGTTTGAAGGGAGGTGGGTGTTAGTGTGTTGTGTTATGATTATATGCAATGCATTCTCTAATGTATTCATTTTCATAGAGATGTATGGTGAGGATACGTGAACCAGTCTGTTAGAAATGTTTGTACGAATGGTGAGTGAAAAGCGCATTGAGTTGCTTAGCAAGATTATGCGCCATATAAGCATTATTAACTATTATTAATTATTATAACGGCGGCATGACGCATCTGCGCTCATCATTGATAGGAAACTGTGTCCGCGATCGAAAAAGAAGAAGAAGAAGAAGAATGAGCCTCAAACTAGACACATTAACCTTCTTTCCTGTCCTTAAAGACCCACCACGTCACGTGTCAAAATCACGGTTTTCATGTGTTTTCCCTCTTATAGCTGGTAAGAAATCGTCAGAAATCTTCCTAGCGTAAGAGGGAATGTGACACGTGACGTGGGGTGTCTTTAACGTCCACTTTGCCCATAGAATGGGGATGTACCCTCGGAAAGGGCATGTCTTCCTCTACCATGTTCAGCCTAGCTTTGCAGCAATAGCAGCTACCTTCTTTGCCTTCAGTTGATGGACATAGGACTGATTGTTTCAAACACCATGACAGACAGTCATGCTAGGGACAATACTGGACGTAACATCAATTCAAGATCACTTCAACGCAGCAGAAACAACTGTATTCACTGAAATATACAAACAAAAACAAAAGCACCTACAACAAGGACATAAAGATAAACGGATGCGTGCACGCGCACACCACACAAACAGACGATACAGACACCTGTGTGTGCGCGCCAGCGCACACATGCACACACGCGGTCGCGCGCAGGCGTGCAGCCACACACAAAACACCTCACACACTCACGCACGCACGCACGCACGCACACACATACACACACACGCGCGCGCGCGCTCACACACACACACACACACACGTTTTGTTTATACAATGTTCCCATCTGGAAATAAAATTTTGACTTGACTTGACACACGCACGCACGCACATACACATACACATTCACCAACACACGAACAACAAAGGCACTCAATATACATTGCATCCAAACGCAAAACGCACACACATACATACACACACACTGAACGCACACAGACGTATTTAAACACTTATACAAAAACAAACATATATGCACCACACACACACACACACACACACACACACACACACACACACACACACACACACACACACACACACATACATACATACACACACACGCACGCACATACCCCCCCCCCCCCACACACACACACACACACATACATACATACACATAACCATACACACACACATACACACACACACACACGCACATATATACACACACACACACACACACGCATGCACGCGCATACATATACACACACAAGTTATATAAAGACAGACGGAGAGATGATCAATATAAAATACGTATATCAGACAAATGGTTTGGGTGCGTAATTTCTTTCTAATTAGCTACTTCATTAATTGCTGTACACAAAGTAAAAATCAAATGCGTTTAATGTATTGATTTATTTTTCTTCTTTTCAATTGTCCCCCCCCCCTCCCCCACGTTTCTAGCAATTTAATTGTTTATCTTTTTATCCAAGGACAGATTGTAAGAATAGGCATCGCCTAAAATCTTTATCTTTGTTAAATAAAGTTTTTCAGTGTTCAGTGTTCAGTGTTTAGTGTTCTCTCTCTTCTCTGTCTCTCTCTCTGCTTTCGTCATATTCAGACAGTACAGAGACGCAAACATACATACCAAACACATACATTCAAAACAAAAAATCAACGCAGCATTACACAATTCAAGCTCTGTAAACAAAACCAATACTTACGTTGCATGGCGAAGTTCAAGCATACACATTCAAGCATAAACACACACATAAGCGGGTGTATGCATGCACGCACAAGCAGATAAGTTACAGACACACACACTCGCGCGCGCGCGTGCGCACCCCCCCCCCCCCCCCCCCCCCCCCACATACACACATGTGTGTATGTATATAAGCAACGAACTTGACAATAACGTCACTAACTGGTTTTGAAAAATAAATATCAGAAAAAAAGATATGAGAAAACGAAAATCATTACGTTCCAGAGAGCGACGTTTGCATTGTTGATTTTCAATTGTAAAGCACGGATCAAAGCAGTTGGACTTATCAATATTTACGTGGAAAAATATAACAATTGAGCTCCCCTGTTCTGTCAAACCTATGGCATTATGGTATATTTTGCTTTGACGTGTGGTGTGCGGTGTGCTTTATAAGACTCATCAATAGTTTACATGACGCCAACAGGTGGTTTTATAAACATGGTCCATTTCTAAACCTGGGACGGTATTCATGTCGAGATAGCATGAGACTTAGCATGATGCTAACTTAGAAGCTCTTCCAATGTCCTATAGGATTTAATAGGACTTTTGGAAGAGCTTCTAAGTTAGCATGATGCTAAGTCTCATGCTATCTCGACATGAATACCGTCCCAGACATACTAAAGCTTGCTTCTACTACTATGCCTTTTAGAATCTTTACATACTAAGGTATCATTGTACAAAAGCAGAGCATTCTACCCCAAAGTGCAACCTAGGTGGACGCTACCAGCTAGCTAATAATATTTGAATGGTGTATTCAAATAATTATTATTTTCATTCAAATTTGCCTGCGATGTTTATTTTGCTGGTGTGATAACAATATTGTAACTTTCGATAAACCGCGTTACTACTGATAGATGTTGGGTGGAAACAATTCGCCATTATAATAATACAAGGCTGACAACTCGGCATGAGCAGGTAGTGAAAGCATAGGTTAACTAATGTCACTATCTGCCTATTCCTAGTTGTCAGAACTGTCATATTTAAGATACATTTAACATTTTAAGTATAATACCATGAACTTTCTAAAACATATTAAGAAATACCGCGTTGTGGATGTTTACAAAAGTCTAAAGTAGATGGCTATTTACATGTTAAGATCCCCGATTCCCCCGTGGGGATACCGGGGGGTCTTTTGTATAAACAGTTCCCCCACCTTCTGGCGTTCTGTGCTTGTAACTTCCTCTAACCTGTCACTCTCTTTGACTCTGCCTTTTTTTCCTTTGCTTGATGTCTGTCATCTACTATCTTTCTGCCTTTCCGGTCCATTCGCCTGCCTTTTTTCAATAAACACTTTCAAAAATATTTCCTCCAGCCGAAGTCGGACATGCTGGGCCTAATTATTTCTTACTTAGGCGCATAACGGCAGCATGATGCATCTGCGCTTATAAAACAGTCCGAGCGATCGCAGAAGAAGAAGAAGAAGAAGATCCTTGATGTCATTTATGTATTCCAAACGTAAGATTCTTGTATCCGATAAATACACTCGACTATCAATCCAAGCAAACTCTAAAGCAATCCAAAATGTATTGAAAGTGTTTTGGGGGTGATACTCTACACTATCAACCCTACAACATCTCTTCAAGTTCTATCTCTTCATACCATATCATTTTGGGTTAAATTAATTATGTTTGTTTGTTTACTGCCATCAGATAGGCATCTATGTGTTTAAAAAACCAAATTCATTTGAAACTACACAACACATCAGCAACAAAGACGTCAATAGGAGTACAGCATTCAAGTAATGCTTATACATGGTACTCTCAAGGCATCCATTTAAGCAGAATCGATTACACTTACAACGCAGACATTTTTAATCAACGAGAATATTGAAGAAACGTTGACACGGGTAGTTTCGAATCCAAACATGAGTACAACAAAAACGGTCTTGACAGTAACCATGGAGACTAATAACACCACAAACGCTTCGTCAGACAACTGCATGCCCATACCAGTCGGGGCTTTCGTGCCTTGGAGGAACCCACGCAACATCGTCACGATGGAGTTTGAGGCTTTCTGCGAACAGCTGAAAGGCGCCATCGTTTTGCCGCTCTTGTATCTGATTGGTGGACCGGCCAACGTCATCAACATGGCGGTGTTTTGGAGGCAGGGGCTGAGGGAGCGGATCAACCTGTGTCTGTTCTGCCTGGCTCTGGTGGACGAGTTCTATCTCCTCGTCGCCATGGCGCAGAATGCAGAGAGGATCTACCTGCAGTTTGCTAAGCCTGGAGAAAGGTCAGATAACTGTTGATTTATTGGTTGTTTGGTTATTTGTTTGCATACAAATTGTCGTTCTTTTTTTCAGGTCCTTTATTTTCTTCCTTTTTAAAGACCCACCACGTCGAAAATGACGGTTTTCACGTGTTTTCCCTCTTATAGCTGGTAATAAATCTTAAGAAATATTCCTAGCATAAGAGGGAATGTGACACATGACGTGGTGGGTCTTTGAGATGATATTCCTCCATACATTATTCACAAACTCGTTTTTGATACCATTTTCATTAAAAAGATCAATAAAGAATACACCCTTAGTTTCTGATCAATTAGTTGATGAAAGTTCGTTTAATGTCTGCCGGTCTGGAACAGGCACATCATTATATGGGACATTAATGACTATAAAGATAGTGGGACGATCCTGGAGGTACTGCAATACTAGGAAAGTCCCGAGGTTTTTGAAGACTACATTTTCGAAAAGGTCATTACAGATTAGAAAGATAGTAAGTAACAAGTGTGAACATACGTCATAGGCATGCACAAATATTACAACCACAAAATATGTTTTTAAGACATGTCGTGAAAACGTGGTTAAGAAAATGATTAATTCAGGTTAAAGTTTAACATCATGTTCAAGTGGCAAACGTTAGCATAACGAAATTATGTGTTTGATTTATTTTTAATAACAAGTCACACTTAGTTCTCCGTTTTTTTGTTTTAGTAGTTTTTTTAATTCATGGCAGAGAACTCTTTCCTAAAGTATGCCAGATCTTGCTTGATACAGTCCCTTTGCTCTGATCTAATCAGATTCCAAACTTACTCAAGGTTCCACGTTTACTCATGTTATGCATTGGTACAGAAAAGGTACGTACGCTGCATATTTCTACTCGATTTTGTGCCAGCAATATAATAATGTTGCTGGATTTTCTTTATTAGCACCGAACGCGATAGCCAGCCACGTAAGCCACCTTGAAGCAAAGGCACCTGATTCTATGACACTCTTAAACTGATAACTCGTGATTGTAACCACATTACTCTTTAATAAGACCAGTGATGTACCGATAATCGAAAGGTGATAGGACAAACTGTCCTGATACACATGAAATATATAGGACAATGTCCTGGCTCTTGCAGAAATCAATACGCCAAAAAGCATGCCAGTGTTAAAAATGTAACCAAACATTTGTCCTGGCAGGGAGAACACAATGATGCTATTTTCAATGTTAATAGGTCAATGTACTGTGACCGTGGCCTCGGGACATCACTGTTTTAAAGACACTGACGAATTTTAACCAACACGTTACTGTTTCTACCCGTGGAAACCAGAAGATTGACTTGTTTTACTCAGACAATCAAGATGAAAGAAAAAGAAGGGAGTACATTACAGACCTTGTTTGTGTGAGGTTGTAATGTTTTAGTACTTGCAAATTGACTTACATTTCCTCTTTTAATTAATTAACCCTTTCAACGCCAGCCATGTCTTAGCCAAAACTTTCCATTAAACTTACCTGGGCAGAGAAAAGATTATGTCTGCAATATTGGGGAATCCTCTGTGACATTCATAAACTAGGGCCCATCCTTACCTCCCAAAATTAAGAACATAAGGTCATTG
>CM065691.1:8746484-8748984 GCA_017654935.2 Phymorhynchus buccinoides
CTTTTCTTCCTCGTGGCTACTAGATACCGGATGATGTGCGTCTACGACCTGACCATCAACCGACGCTACGGCATCCTGGATGGTGGACCCTTCTATTACAAAAACCAGGTAAGGTCATCAGGAGCGCGTCTTAAACTGTTAACCCGGGTCGTAGCATGTAAATTAGAATGAACTGGCAAAACGATTGGCTGTTCATTCTAATTTGCATGTTACTTGTTCTTTACGTTCCCCTAGAGTTACTTCTGAGTTATTGTTCTTTGCGTTTCCCCAGAGTTTCTCCTGAGTTATTGTTCTTTACTTCCCCCTAGAGTTATTTCTGAGTTATTGTTCTTTGCGTTTCCCCAGAGTTTCTCCTGAGTTATTGTTCTTTACTTCCCCCTAGAGTTATTTCTGAGTTATTGTTCTTTGCGTTTCCCCAGAGTTTCTCCATGAGTTATTGTTCTTTGCGTTTCCCTTAAAGTTTCTCCTGGGTTATTGTTCTTTGCGTTTACCTTAAAGTTTCTCCTGATTTATTGTTCTTTGCGTTTCCCTTAAAGTTTCTCCCGGGTTATTGTTCTTTGCGTTTCCCTAGAGTTTCTCCTGGTTATTGTTCTTTGCGCTTCCCTAGAGTTTCTCCAGAGTTATTGTTCTTTGCGTTTCCCTAGAGTTTCTCCTGAGTTATTGTTCTTTGCGTTTCCCTTAAAGTTTCTCCTGGGTTATTGTTCTTTGTGTTTCCCTAGAGTTTCTCCTGGGTTATTGTTCTTTGCGTTTCCCTAGAGTTTCTCCTGGGTTATTGTTCTTTGCGTTTCCCTAGAGTTTCTCCTGGGTTATTGTTCTTTGCGCTTCCCTAGAGTTTCTCCTGGGTTATTGTTCTTTGCGCTTCCCTAGAGTTTCTCCTGAGTTATTGTTCTTTGCGTTTCCCTAGAGTTTCTCCAGGGTTATTGTTCTTTGCGTTTCCCTTAAAGTTTCTCCTGGGTTATTGTTCTTTGCGTTTCCCTTAAAGTTTCTCCAGAGTTATTGTTCTTTGCGTTTCCCTAGAGTTTCTCTGGGTTATTGTTCTTTGCGTTTCCCTAGAGTTTCTCCTTGGTTATTGTTCTTTGCGTTTCCCTAGAGTTTCTCCTGAGTTATTGTTCTTTGCGTTTCCCTAGAGTTTCTCCTGAGTTATTGTTCTTTGCGTTTCCCTTAAAGTTTCTCCTGGGTTATTGTTCTTTGCGTTTCCCTTAAAGTTTCTCCTGGGTTATTGTTCTTTGCGTTTCCCTTAAAGTTTCTCCTGGGTTATTGTTCTTTGCGTTTCCCTTAAAGTTTCTCCTGGATTATTGTTCTTTGCGTTTCCCTAGAGTTCCTATTGAATTATTGTTCTTTGCGTTTCCCCTAAGCTTTCTCCCGAGTTCTTGTTCTTTGCGTTTCCCCTAAAGTTTTTCCTGAGTTATTGTTCTTTACATTTCCCTAAAGTTCCTTCTGAGTTGTTGTTCTTTGTGTTTCCCCAGAGTTTCTTCTGAGTTATTGTTTTGTTGTTAATGCTTTTTTTAGTGTTTCTCCTGAGTTATTGTTCTTTGCGTTTCCCAAGAGTTCCTTCTGAGTTGTTGTTCTTTGCGTTTCCCAAGTGTTTCTCCTAATTTATCGTTCTTTGCGTTTCCCCATAATTATGCCTCTGTATGTATATATGCCTGCATGCATGCCCCCCCCCCCCCCCCCCCTCTCGGTGTGTCTCCGCGGAGTAGGGTAACGGCTAAGGTTAGGGAGGGGTTACGGTTAGTGTTTGGGTCAGGGATAGGGTAGTGTGTATGATGAACAAAGAGACGGCGAGATATAAGACGAGGACATCTAACAGAGATGGGGACATACAGACCGAGACAGGGGAACACAGAAACGGGGGCATGTAGAGACAGTGACATATAGAGACAGTGACATATAGAGACAGGGGCATATAGAGACAGTGACATGTAGAGACAGTGACATATAGAGACAGTGACATATAGAGACAGTGACATATAGAGACAGTGACATATAGAGACAGTGACATATAGAGACAGTGACATATAGAGACAGTGACATATAGAGACAGTGACATATAGAGACAGTGACATATAGAGACAGTGACATATAGAGACAGTGGCATATAGAGACAGTGACATATAGAGACAGTGACATATAGAGACAGTGACATATAGAGACAGGGGCATATAGAGACAGTGACATATAGAGACAGTGACATATAGAGACAGTGACATATAGAGACAGTGACATATAGAGACAGGGGCATATAGAGACAGGGACATATAGAGACAGTGACATATAGAGACAGTGACATATAGAGACAGTGACATATAGAGACAGTGACATATAGAGACAGTGACATATAGAGACAGGGGCATATAGAGACAGTGACATATAGAGACAGTGGCATATAGAGACAGTGACATATAGAGACAGTGGCATATAGAGACAGTGACATATAGAGACAGTGACATATAGAGACAGTGACATATAGAGACAGGGGCATATAGAGACAGTGACATAT
>CM065691.1:8753984-8758984 GCA_017654935.2 Phymorhynchus buccinoides
CAAAATATGCAGGAATAGTTATTCTATACATCCATGAATTTTTAGGCGAAAAAACCAAAGGATTTTGATAGAAAATGCTTTTTCTTTGCAAACATATTACAGGTGCGCTTTTTGCCCCGTAGTCGGGAATACGCGCACCCCAGGTCGGGTAAAAAGCGCACCCCCCCCCCCTCTCTAAGTTGAAAAGTCACCGTCACTCTCCCAACGCGCCATGCTAGGCCCTACCATCGACGCCATTTTGTCTCGACTGAAACAACGAAGTTCTACGCGTGTTGCCGTTTTGACACAGTGTGTATTCTTCAATCCCTGTTGTAGGCCTACTAAGTTAAATAGTCTGCTTCAGTTCAAGATATTTAGAATACAAAAACTGGATCAGATTTGCAATTATTATACACTTATAAATGTCTCCATTACATTAAAAAAAAAAAAAATGAAAAATGAACGTACACTCACAAAACTTAAAATTAAAAAAAATGTGGCCTTGCGCAGTATCGAACTCACAGATCCGACATGCTGCAACATTACGAGGCACGCATTATACCATTGTACCAAGGAACCGTCATACAATGAGGAAACATTTTATATATTTATACATTCGACAATGGAAGATTAAATCGGTTGTGAATGGATGAAGCAGTGCGCGGAATAAGATTTTCACTTAAATTCAAAGCTGAAACTGTCATATACTTGATCTTAATGAATAATGCTTGTGCTGATAGGCACCTTTGAACATTGCAGAACGTGTTCGCTAATCATTTAAAAACTTAAATACAACGTTTGTCAGGATATGTGGCAATAAAAAAGATGACCATCACCTACAATTATAGGCGTGCAAAACGCGCATGGGCTTCTTTCCCGTGGGCGTTTTTCCCCGTCACAGTCAGCTAATTCATTTCAGTCTGTGTAGCTGACAATCACAGTGTTGTTAAAAAAGAAAAGTATCGTTCAAAAGCCCATAGAATAAGCTTTGTATAAATATAAAAATATGGAGGTAGTTTGCTGTTGTTGGTTTTTTATTTAACTTTTCCAAGGACAGAAAATGGAAAAAAAAAAAAAGAACGTCAACAAATATTCAAAAACTCATATTATTGACCACAACATCATGAAACTTAAATATGAGGTATTTTAAAAGACGTGCAAAGGAACATGGGCAAAATTTAACTGAAATTTGCTTCATTTCATGAGATAATTGGGGTGGGCTTCTTACCCGCCCATGGGCTTCTTACCCGGTAGGATGCGCTTTTTACCCCTTTCCCCTATTCAAAATTGTCACAGGGAGAGTCCATGTTGATAATGTAGACGCAGTACTGTCGCAAGAACAGCTCGACTTCATCTTCAGTCCGGAAAAAAAAAGAGCCGACTGAACCTGTGCGAAGAGCTACCGCACCTCCGTTTTTAAAAATGCGTGTTTTCCGGGCCTGTGATTGACGTTCTTGTCAAAGCTGACTCCCCTCTTTTTCACGGTGTGTTGAAATTGACTCGCTCTCGTTAAGTGTGTACGTTTTATTGTTGGTGTTTACAAGTTAAAATAACAGCAATTGTTCTTAGTGTTTCAGTTCATTGCTTCTGTTTGCGTTTATTTTTAACGTTGCATTTTGTCACCACATCTTATGAAGTACATTTGTCTTAAAATTATATATTTTGTTAAACTTTATTCTTTGCGCAAGAATGCGTGTTACAGTGTGTGTGCTGCGACCATTGTTGTGAAAATGAATGCGTTTTCATTTCGCTGCAGATCTGAGCCTGTTTCTTTTTCTTGCTTTTCTGTTGATATATATCGGTATATATCCGTTATTAGGACTTTAGAAAGGGATATTGCTTTTATCCTATCTCTCGAGCCTTGCTGTTTATCACTCGACCTCGTGTGATAAACAGCAAGGCTCGAGAGATAGGATAAAAGCAATATCCCATTCCAAAGTCCTAATAACTGATAATAACCATGCGTTCGTTTATCATACACTTCTTTTACAATCAACGTTGTGTCAGACAAACGTAGGTTAAGACAAACTTCGTTTAAGACTAGCCCCTAATATACTACTGAATTATGTGCGAACAGTGATCCTGCTGTTGTTTTTATTTCGTCTGGCAGGGTGTCGATTCTCTTCTTCCCAGACATGAAGCCAGGAGGCAACCACCACAACCTGTACCTCTCTTTCCTGTGGCTGCTGGAGATCCTGTCCTACGTCAATTCTTCCATCAACATCTTCATCTACTACAGCATGGGATCCAGATACAGGGAAATCTTTGCCACCCTAGTGCTCAGGAGACAACCCAAGGAAGACAAGAAGAAGACGCAGGAGCAATAGATGCAGACGTCAACAAAGAGTCCAAGACCATCGGATTCATTTGGCTCTGTTTTATGTATTTGAACAAGCTGAACAGAATATTTGATTTTGTAAAAAGAAGCAAGTTGATGAAGGTCTCAATACACGTCAACATTTTCCACTCTTTCCCCATCGCAACACAGTGTCATGTCAGTCATAAGATTACTGTGATATGTCAGTCATAAGATTACTGTGACATATCAGTCATAAGATTACTGTGACATGTCAGTCATAAGATTACTGTGATATGTCTGTCATAAGATGACTGTGACATGTCAGTCATAAGATTACTGTGATATGTCAGTCATAAGATTACTGTGATATGTCAGTCATAAGATTACTGTGATATGTCAGTCATAAGATTACTGTGATATGTCAGTCATAAGATTGCTGGCATATCACAGTGTTGCTATAGGGAAAGAAAAAAAAAGTTAAGTAATTATACTAACACCAATAGGCGTGAACATGAGCAGACATGATGTCAGCAAGGTGCTGGTATTTTTTTCTCTATAGGGAAAGATAAAAATATGTTAAGTATACTAACACCAATCTGCGTGAAAATGAGCAGAGTGATGGCAACGTGCGTATTTTTTTCTTCCATAAATATAGAGTACTAGCAGGTCTGCACGTTGGTTGGGTACGCGCGTACCCCAACCCCCCCCCCTCCCCCGGTTTAAAATAGTAGAGATTGTAAAGAAATCACGAACCGTCATGCTTGCGTCATTGTTTGCGTCATTTTGAGGGGTACGCAACCCCCTTTGGTACTCTAACGTTTTAGATGTTGCACTATGAATAAACAGACCCTTGAACGAAGGCACACGTCGGAACGTTGGGAAAAGAAAACCCTGCTTGTCACTTGTGTCCTTTCTGTGTAGAGCGGCACAGAGGTAACGCGCTCGCCTTGTGTCAAATAAACCCGAGTTCGAACCTGGGTACAGGGGATTTTTCCTCTCACTTTGCACTAGGCCTTACGGTCTGAACGTGGAGTCTTTCGGATGAGACGATAAACCGAGGTCCCGTGTGCCCGTGCACTTAGCACACGCTAAACCTAGTGGCAACAAAAAAGTTGTCATTTGGTCAAAATTTACCCCCTTTCCTTCCTCATCAGTCACACAAAAACTGCATGCAAAATGCTTTGGTTTTTTTTAATTGGGTGGCGCGCCTCTGGCTGCGACACGCTCTCCAGGTGGGAGCAACCCGAATTTCACAGAGACACCTCTGTGACTATAAAGTACCTAATACCTAATACCATTACGTTTTATATATGTGAGAAAACAGAATTTGAACACGCAGTCAGTCTCCTCAACCAAAGTTCTCTTCATGTGGCGTTCGTGGCATTGCCGTACTGTGGGACCATACCGACTATGCCTCCACTGGGCCCCTGTCTCTATGTGTCCCCTTGTCTATGTTTCACCCTCACTGGGCCCCTGTCTTTATGTGTCCCCTTGTCTATGCCTCACCCTCACTGGGCCCCTGTCTTTATGTGTCCCCTTGTCTATGTTTCACCCTCACTGGGCCCCTGTCTCTATGTGTCCCCTTGTCTATGTTTCACCCACACTGGGCCCCTGTCTCTATGCGTCCCCTTGTCTATGTTTCACCCTCACTGGGCCCCTGTCTCTATGCGTCCCCTTGTCTATGTTTCACCCTCACTGGGCCCCTGTCTCTATGTGTCCCCTTGTCTATGTTTCACCCTCACTGGGCCCCTGTCTCTATGCGTCCCCTTGTCTATGTTTCACCCTCACTGGGCCCCTGTCTTTATGTGTCCCCTTGTCTATGTTTCACCCACACTGGGCCCCTGTCTCTATGCGTCCCCTTGTCTATGTTTCACCCTCACTGGGCCCCTGTCTCTATGTGTCCCCTTGTCTATGTTTCACCCACACTGGGCCCCTGTCTCTATGCGTCCCCTTGTCTATGTTTCACCCTCACTGGGCCCCTGTCTTTATGTGTCCCCTTGTCTATGTTTCACCCACACTGGGCCCCTGTCTCTATGCGTCCCCTTGTCTATGTTTCACCCTCACTGGGCCCCTGTCTCTATGTCTATGTCCCCTTGTCTATGTTTCACCCTCACTGGGCCCCTGTCTTTATGTGTCCCCTTGTCTATGTTTCACCCACACTGGGCCCCTGTCTCTATGCGTCCCCTTGTCTATGTTTCACCCTCACTGGGCCCCTGTCTCTATGCGTCCCCTTGTCTATGTTTCACCCTCACTGGGCCCCTGTCTCTATGTGTCCCCTTGTCTATGTTTCACCCTCACTGGGCCCCTGTCTTTATGTGTCCCCGCTTTCAAGTGCCCCCGTCTCTATTTGGCCCCGTCTCCATGTGTTACTCTCGCATCAGGGAAAGGGTTTGGGTTAGACTTACAATTGGAGCTTCGGATTAAGGTTAACCCTTTGACTGCCAGAGAAAAAATAAAGAAAAAATAATCGGGCAAATGATGACATGAAAAAGACAACCGATAGAGCCAATCTGGCAAAATGGTCTGGGGATATTTCTCTCTTCACTGTGTTAGAGCAAAAGCCAACATATCAGGGTTATTCCTCTTCATCTTGATGACTTCATGTGTCCCCTTGTCATGTTTCACCCTCACTGGGTGATGTCATCGGGTCAGTATGTAATACGTTGGTGGCAGTCATTCAAACACACATCTGAAGAGATTCAACATACATACTGGGTCTCTT
>CM065691.1:8763984-8787223 GCA_017654935.2 Phymorhynchus buccinoides
TTTAAAAAATAGGGTTATTTTACACGGGAAAATTTTTATTTGGCCGGGAGGGGAAGAGGGGCGGGGGGACAAAGTCCCTCCCGCCCCCCATCCCCCCCAAGCTGAGATCCGGTGGGGATTAGGTGCTGTTTATAAACAGAATCACCTATAAAACATTAATTTTAAAAGAGAGCATACGACTCACTCAATATCCCACCAAGGGGAGGGAGGGAGAGGGACCCCTCCTCCTTGAGTAGGGCAGAGGGGTGGCGTAGTCAGGGACCTTACGCGGGGGGACCCTAGGCTATCCCAATAAATTTATATGGGCAGCGTGACTACTACGTAGCGGTTTTACCATAAAATATTTATACTGGTGGCATTTGCACACCTTAAAACTTGGTTAAGAGATTAAAACAGATGGCCAAAGGATGCCTTGGAGAGGTCCTCGATTAACCACAGCAGAGGGGCCCATCCCTCAGAATTATTATTTAAAATATGTTTCTCCTGAAACGGAATCTTAAGAGTGTCTGCTCTCCGCAAGCACTCCCCCAGCTCCGCCTCAATAAAAGTACATGAGTTGAATAAGTGTTTTATATCTATAATTTGTCCACAAAGACAATGTCTGGGGTTGAATTTGGAGAGAATTGCGTTTGTTCTTAGTCTAAAGATGGTAGATTGTACTGGGAAGGGGACGTTGAGGAATAATCCTTTCTTTACGATGTTAAAATCTACTCCTTTGGAGGCAGCATACGTTTTTAGTTGTTCTTTCCATTCTTTTGAAGTTGCAGATTTCAGTTGGGTTTTTATTTCTTCTGTAGATAGTTTAATATTTATGATGGGACCGTCCTTATTTTGTGCTGCTGCCTTGGCCTCGCGGTCAGCGAGGTCATTACCGTAGACCCCTGCATGTGAGGGAATCCACGACAGCAACATCTCTATTCCTTTTAACTTTAGTTGATGGATTATGAGTCTTATTTCATTAATGATGTCTAGTCTTTTGTTTGTATTGCCCTCAAGGGCCTTTATAGAGGATAAAGAGTCTGTGAACAAGACTACACTTCTTGGATAATTTGGTAGGTTGTTTAGATAGTGACAGGACTCCAGAGCCCAGAGCTCTGCACTAAAAATTGATGTGTTCTTATTTAATTTATAACGTTTTAGAATCTTTAGAGATGGGATTGTAAAAGCGCATCCTGTGCAGCCATTTATTTTAGAACCGTCTGTGAAAATTTGTAAGTGATTTTTAAAACTATAAACTTGTTCTTTTGCTGCTGCTGAAATAAGGTTAGGGTTGTTATGTTTAGAATATTTAAGATGTAAAGAGGTATCGTACGTGGGGGACTCTAGTTCCCACTGTGGGAATACTTGCTGGGACTGGTCCGTCACCTCCTCCACTGTAACCCCTGCCTCCTTAAATAGTGTGTTTGTATAGTCGAAAAGGTCGACTACCTTAGAATATTTAATTTTGTTTTTGTCCAATTTTAGTCTGCCTTGGACTATGCTGGAGGTTTCTTTGTAATCCGCATAAAACTCTTCTGCGGAGCCCTGTTTATTAGAGTATAGTCTTGTTAGGGTGCAAGCGCAATAGAATTTCATGTATTTATCCAAGGGCAGCCAGTCTACATCCCTATAGACTAGCTTATTATTTGCATACCGGGGGATACCCATGGCTATTTTAAGAGCTCTTGTTTCTGTTGCTTGTATCTTTTTAAAGAATGTTTTGGGCATGGAGTAAAAAACCTCCATACCAAAAGTCAGTCGACCGCGAACTAACGCTCTAGTTAGGTAAGTTAATAGTCTGGCATCCTTTGCCCATGGTTCTTTAGAGATGATCTTTATAAAGTTTAGGGCTCTCGATGCTTTTTTGACTAAGTGCTGGGCGTGTGCACCCCACGATAAGGTGGGGGTTAGTACAATACCTAAAAAGGTGGCCTGTGGACTGGGGGTAACCTTAGTTCCCAATATGTCTAGAGAGACGTTGGTTTTAATGTTTTGATTTGTAAATATCATGAACTGGCATTTGTTTAGGGATAGCGCAAAGCCGTTCACTCTTAAGTAGGTGGCTATATCTGTAGTGTATTGTTGGTGTTGTTTAAAAATTTTGTCATTTTTTAGAGAGTTTATTTGTCTGGGCGTTTGTGTCCAGATTGCTATATCATCAGCGTACATGGAAATACTTGTTCCCTTAAGGGGAATCGACTTCATATCATGCAGCATGACGTTAAAAAGAGTAGGTGCAATTATGCTACCCTGAGGGACTCCCATGTCGATCGTGTGGGTCCTGGACAGTGCCTGGCCTACTTTGACTGTGATAGTACGGTTTTGGAGGAAGGAACTGATAAAATTGAATAGATTCCCCTCTATGCCGAGTTCGCTAATTTTTTGAAGCAGTTTCTCATGCCAGACGGAGTCATAGGCTCCCTTAATGTCAAAGAAGGTCGCTAGGACTCTTTTTCTTCTACTAAATGCTTTTCTGACATGAGACGTTAGCTTGCATACTTGTTCCATGCAGCTTCGATGTTTCCTGAAGCCTGCCTGGAATGAGGGTAACGTATTATTTTTTTGTAGAAAATATTCTAATCGTTTTCTAACGATTCTCTCGTACACCTTACCCAGGTGAGGGGTGAGGGAGATAGGACGAAAGCTCTTGGGATCCTGTTTTGGTTTCCCAGGTTTCAGGATCCCAATCACCTGTGCGTCCCTCCACGCTTGTGGGACCTCTCCCTCCTCCCAGCACCTGGAGTAGAAGTGCAGGAGGATATTTAAAAATGATTGGGGTAATTTTTTAATAAGCTGGTAGGAGATGGGATCCCCTCCTGTTGCTTTATTTACTTTCCTTATTGAACGTAGGGACATAGCGAGCTCGGCATAATTGAGGGGAGCATTTATAACATGTGAATTATTTGTGGACTTATTAGGTTTTAGTATTTGTTTCCTTCGTACCTGTTCTGCAATGGGAAGGGTGTTTGTTTGGCTACTTTTCGAAAAATTATCTGCTAAAGCTTCTGCTGTCTCTTTGTTTGAAGTTGTTAATTTACCATTAGTTTGGACTCTAATTTGAGTAGGAATGCCTCCTCTACGTAGCTTTTTGAGTCTTTTCCAGGCATTCCCTAAATCTCTAAAATTTGTGATTTTAATCTTATAAAAGTATTCTAGTTTGGCTTTAGCAACCATTTTTTTACTATACGATTCAGCTTCTTTTTTTAAAGTGAAATTTTCTATTGTTGGGAATTTATTAAAGGTGTTACTAACATTGTGTTTAGTTTTAACTGCAGCAGCACATTCTTCATTCCACCAGGGGTTGTTTTTTGTGGGGCAATACCCCTCCCCCTGCTTTTTGGTGGTCGGAATGGCTGTATTACCTGCCTTAAGAATAGTATTGCGTATGTTATTGTAATAAGTTTCTAGATTGTCATCTTGTAAGTTTGATATTGTATTTGTAGTAAGTTGTGATTGAAAGAGTTCCCAGTTAGCTTTTTCATAAATATATTTAGGGATATGTTCTTCTTCTGGTGGGTCTGGAGTACTATTTAAAATAATAGATATAGGTTTATGATCGGACCCTAAGGGGTCCGCCAGTGGTGTCCATGTATAGTTTCTTTCCAACTCAGGGCTTATCAGTGTTAGGTCTATAGCTGTTAATCTGTGGCCAGGCACGTCAGGATATCTAGTGGGAGACCCATCATTTAGCAGGATTAGATCAGAATTATTTATTTCATCGAGTAGTTTGGATGCCCCTGAACTGGTAACCTTACACCCAGCTTCCCAGAGGGGGTGGTGAGTGTTAAAATCTCCTACGATTACCCAGTTTTCGGAGGGGGTGAGGGAACTTAACCAATTGGAAGTAGGAGTCTTCTCATATGGCTGTGGAAAGTAAATGTTTAGTATGTTAGTCGTTTTGTCGTTTATTGTAATTTGAATACTATTGGAATATCTTAGTGAAGGAACGTCCACAGTAGGGGGAGTAGTTTTTTGGTAATATATATTAGAACGGACGTAAGTGGCAGTTTTGATTCGTCCTCTCGTACTGTTAACTGTAGGTGGAAATTGGAAGCCTTCTATCTTAGGAAGGCCTGAGTATTCAATGTTTAAAGATTGTAGGCAAAGGATTTGATATTTTGTGGGATTAGTGGCTAAGAAGTTTATTAGGAAGTCTATATTACTGTTTATTGCTCTGCAATTCCATTGTAGAATGCCAAAAGGGGTGTTGTGGGACCCCATGTTCGGGGTCCCGGGAATTGACTTGTTCTGGTAGTTTATTTAATTTGTTTTTAAGGATGGTCAGTTCTACTTGTAGTTGATGGTGTAAGTCTGTTTCTGCCTCTGCCAATAGGACTATTATCGCAGACCAAGTTGGCCAGACTGAGTAAACTAGTGTCTTTGGAAAGGGTTGATGGGGGTGTGCCCGCCCCTACAGGGAAGAGGGCAGCCAGGCCATCCAGTAACAGTGAGGGTTTGTTAGTAGTTTTGGCTTTAGCTAATGATATGAGGATTTGTGTTACAATCTGCTCTCTCGGGGGCTTATTTGAGGATGCTTTAGCAAACTGTTCAAGGTTTAAGGTTGTAGGAGTGGAAGGAATGACATCTGATGTTTGGACTGATGTTTGCTGTTTTTGGTTGAAAGTTGTCATGAGTTTATCCATGTATTCAGTGACTGTTGTAATCATGGACTGAGTTTGTTTTTGGATTTCTACCGCAACAATCTGTTGTATTCTCGTCTCTGAGATGGTTTTGGAGAGAGAGGCTTTCAGATTGTTAGCTTTGAGCTTTAAAGAGCGAATTCTGTTGCTGTTTATTCTTGTTCTTTTTATTTTGTATGAGACAACTGGTTTGGAAGTTTTCGTTGGAGTGGAAGGAGTGTTGGTTATTATTTCATGTTGTATATGACTGGCGGTTTTTTGTGTGGTGGTGGTACGGTTTTGAAGGGCTGCTGCATAGCTCCCTGAATGGGGGATATGTATCCTCTCCTCTGTTCTCCAAAGGGTATCTACCTGAGGCGGAGGTGAGGGAGGTGGTTTCATACTTTCCCTTTCTGTCTTTTCCTCTTTCAATTGTGTTTTTGCTCTACGAATTGCCTCCGAGAACGGTATGAAAGAGGCTCCTCTTATCTTATTTGCTCTGAGGCGAGCCTGGTACTCTGGGCACCCGAGGTAGGCACTCGAGTGGCCTCCACCACAATTAACACATTTCATGATGTTGGAGGAGCAGTCTTTAACGTTGTGTCCGCCCTGGGCACACCGCACACAGATTTCCCTGTTGGACCTACATTGGTCTTGCGAGTGCCCAAGGCGGGCACATTTGCGACACCTACGGACCGGTGCCACATATGTGTGAACTACAAATTCTTCTGCTTGAATTTTTACTGTAGGTGGGAGAGTGGGCAAGTCAAAAGTGATCTTAATAGCTCTTGATGGCGTGCCATCCTTATTTTTCAGACGAGTGGCTTGTCTGGCATTCTGGATGTGGGGAATCAAATTGTTAGTGTTCTCTGATGTGGCAATGCCTTTGATTACACCCTCGGTTGTAGCTGCTGGGATATGACATTTGATATGTATTCCTGCTAGAGATTTCTGTTTCAAAAGTTGTTGTTGTTGATTTAGTGTTTTACATCCTATCAGCCAGCGATTGGCGGAAAGAGGTCGCTGGCTGAGGATGGTTCCTACTGTACTTTTCCAGAGTTGGAAACTGGAATTGGGCCCAAGAGCCCGAAATTTTGCTGTACCTGTCCCCAGGTCTTCCATAACAATGGGAAACTTGAGGAAGACTGGGGGTGCCACGTTTCTTGGGTCGGTTTTGGTGTTCGTTTGTTTTTGAAAGTTTTGGTTCTGATTATGTTTAGGAGCTGGGTTGACAGTCGGTGTTTTTCCCCAGACTGATTCCACCAGCTCAATCTCTGCGGATACAGGAGTACTTTCTAACACTGTGCTCGAGCCACACGCTTGTGGCCCGGCCAGAGTATCATTGCCAGTCTGAGGAAGGGCCCCTGTACTATTTTCTTGGGTGGATTTCCCGGAAGGGGGAGAAAGTGGGTTGGAGGCTTCCTCCATTGACTTGAAATCGTCCCTGAGCTTTTTTCCTTCAGGGGATATTTTTTGAGGGTCCAGGACCCCTTCATCCAGGAGGTCACTGGACCCCCTTTCTCTTCTAGATCTTTTCTTTTTTCTTGAATGTACTTCGGTGAAGGACCCATTGTCCTCCACCGAGGTCAAAAAGACACTGTCATCAAGGACAGTTTTTGCTCCCGCTGACAGCGGTTTCTCAAGGGGAGTGGTGGACTCCTTGTCCGACTCGCTCAATGAGCAATTTGAAAATGAAACTGGAAAAGACTTTCCTCTTTTTTTGTTGGGTGAAGCCCAAAATTTCTTCCCTATGGACTCCTGGGGCCTAGCCCCGGCTGGGGAGGATTCTACCTCGTCCGGGGAGGCCGGGGTTTCCATATTTATATGGGCCAAAGGCCTTTTTTCTCTTTTTTTTTTTTTTACTCAATAAGGTGGGAAACCTGTCTATTATACTAGTACAATGTTAGTAGTGACCTTAAACTCGGTCAGGACAACAACAAGCCAAGTTTAGACTTTCGTTAATTTGGGGAACCAATGAGAACGCTAGGATTTTCTCATACCCTAGCTACATAGTTGGTTTCCTATTTAGCTGTTTTAAACTTTTCGTTATTTCCAACGACCAATGAGATCGTTGGAACACTATCGTCGTTGATTTGAGCACCTGCTTTGGCAACGTATCTTTTTATTATTTCTATTTACTTTACTTCAACTAGAGGCAAGATTAGTTTACATTTAACAATCTTTAATTTATGACAAAAGTATCTTATTTTATGTTGGGAGCAAGCCCAAAAGTTTAATTTTATTATTATCTTTAATGTTTAAGAGGAAAGAGTTCAAAAAACTGTTTCTCTCTATTCCGCCTCAGTTTATCTTTTACAAGTTTATCTTTTATTTATTTTTTTGTTATGAAGAATATTTTTATTCCTTAGGATGAAAACACATCCACGAGTGCAATTTTATAGTTACTTTTAGTATTTCGGAGGATCAGGATCAATATTTAAGTGAAAGAGAAGGAAAGTAGAAACACCTACATTTTATAAAGACTTATTCTGACTGTTTATGTTGTTGGGCTCGCACACAAACTCCTCCAACAATTTAGGAGGCTGGCGAAAACAGAACAACCCTAAAGAAAGAGGAACTACCCTACAGGAACTATGCTGTGACGACCGTACCCACCGGCAAAAAGCCTACGAGTGGGGGGTATTGATAGACCGACGTGAATGACCTGATGGTCCAAAAAAAGACAGTGGAGGAAGAAGTAAAAGTGAAAAACCAGTGAAAGCTAGCTAGCTAAGGTCTTAGTCCCTAGACCTGGGAGTCCTGCTGTGCAAAGGCTCTGGTGGCCGGCGCATTCCTCCCAGGGATACCACTTTTGTGGCTCGTCCTACAGGCCCTAGCTCTAGGCAGTCGAATAACACATCGAACTGCAAAACAAATGAAAAAAACAAAACCTTAGAACCCTATTTATGCTCACGTTAGATAGATCCAACGACGTGTAGTGACGAACAGAAGGAGACGTCGTTGGTGGAGGCAGAAGCAGAAGCAGAAGCAGAAGATAGTCGTGAGTTGATCCCAAATCCTCCTCAAGGCCCAAGTTCGGAGCAAGCTCAACGAAAAGGATGGCGTGCGGCGGGGCTGGCAGAAGAGGTCCAAAGAATAGAGTTGGTGTCCACTCCTCTGTCAGTCAACCGCCGTACTTGTAATGAAGCTCGTTTTCTTTCCTCTGTGTGGCTCTCTCTCTCAGCTAGGCAACCTCTCAGCTTGATGTGCAAAGGCGATCTGATGATGATGTCTCTGGCGTATCTGATGATGATGTGTGAGAGATGTACCCTTGTGCGAGGCTTTTCTACTGTAAACAGATTATAGACCAGGGCCTGTATTCACGTTGAGATAGCATGAGACTTAGCATCATGCTAACTTAGAAGTTCTTCCAATGTCCTATAGGATTTAATAGGACTTTTGGCAGAGTTTCTAAGTTAGCATGATGCTAAGTCTCATGCTATCTCAACGTGAATACAGGCCCAGACCTCCCAAATAGCAGCGGCCCCCTCTGCTATCTGGCTGTCATTGTCGGAGACGACAGACAGGCATACAATCTGCGCAATGTCAAAGGGGCACCCTGACGGATGAGTTTTTGCCAGAAATACGTCGAGATCACCATGAAAACACCATTTACAGAGATCGCAACACTCACTTTGCTCTGGTTTCCTAGAAATCAAACCGTCAAAACGGCGATTCCTCCTTGGCGGAGATGCCGGAGAGAGAAGCCGTTGTGGTTGAAGCTTTTTTTTTTCTTTTTTGTAGTGCAGTTGAAACATTGAAGCTATTTCATTTGTTGTGAGCGAAACTCATTTAGATAAACTGAATAACAAAAATAAATGAATAAAATAAAAAGGCTTGCATTGCGAAAATTTCGTGCAAACGATTTGGTCTAAACTCAGGCCGTCATTACAAAAGAGACGGCACACGCCTTCTCTTTCAGTGAAATAATTTGACTTCCAGCACCTCCGCCAAGGAGGAATCGCCGATTTGATGGTTTGATTTCTAGGAAACCAGAGCAAAGTGAGTGTTGCGATCTCTGTAAAGGGTGTTTTTATGGTGATCACGACGTGTTTCTTGCAAAAACTCATCCGTCAGAGTCCACCTTTAAAAGCATAAACCGAGCAATAGTAATACTCTAAGTTTTTTCGTGTTCTGTTCTGAGAGGCTTTCAGGAGACCCCATCCCGGGGTAGGCCCTGCACTGATGATGCTGAGTCTACTTTGGGTGCGTTCCCTGGCAGTTGCTTGACCTTCATTAAATAGTATTGTGTGGTGTTTCAATAAACAATATGGTTGGGTTTTTTGTGTGTTTATAATGCAGTGGACAGCAAAAAATATATCAAGGAGGGACAAGTGTTTTGGTGCTTTTCATTCTGCACTCTTGCGTGGACAGGGTAGTAGGCCTACATATCTAAAGGTGCTGGACATTGGTTTCCACATTATTCTATCTAATATTTATGTCTGCTTTCTAGAAAAAAGAAAAGAGTAAAGGCTAAAACCAACATCAGTATCGGAAATTATTCTGAGCTTCGTCCGAATTCGGCGCATGGCTGCCCACTTGGCGGGGTAATCATAAACGGTCACACACGTACTGTTCTCATCCCTGGCTGGTGCATTTGTACCATAGTATTCAAGTGCTTCGGCGGTTGGGATGATCCCTGGAGTCTTTAAGCCAGGGTACGACAACAACAACTTCTGTACTTCTTTGGGTAAGGGATGGGGTTAGAATCAGCTTATGGTTACTTTCATGCCACAGAAAGCTTGAAACATGAAAATAATCAGCAAGGATAAACGAACCTAACCCCCCTATATTGAGCGTCACCATTAGTGTTACCGTACAGCTTGGGGGAAATGGCGACCGTTAAACGCCAAGTTCACATATACGGTAACGCTTCGAGCAGCTGTTTATTTTCTTAAATTATGATTATCAATCTTTGATTCTGACGAAAACAGCCCTTCGTGAAATAAGACGTTTTGAAAAATATTATCTATTAAACGAGAACGGTCACTTTATGGGGATTTTCTTTTCGTTTTTCTGTTTGTTTGTTTTTCTGTCTCTCTCTCTGTCTGTATCGTTCTCTCTCTCTCTCTCTCTCTCTCTCTCTCTCTCTCTCTCTCTCTCTCTCTCTCTCTCTCTCTCTCTCTCTCTCTCTCTCTCTCTCTCTCTCTTCTCTCTCTCTCTCTCTCTCTCTCTCTCTCTCTCTCTCTCTCTCTCTTCTCCCTCTCTCTCTCTCTCTCTCTCTCTCTCTCTCTCTCTCTCTCTCTCTCTCTCTCTCTCTCTCTCTCTCTCTCTCTCTCTCTCTCTCTCTCTCTCTCTCTTTCTCTCTCTCTCTGCTCTGCTCTCGGATGTGTGTCAGACACGTCGTTGTTTCTCTCAACACAATCTACAATTACTGTGGTTCTAGTGAATGGACATTTGTGAATGTTGTGTACATTGTGTGTAAAGGTATGTAGAATCAATTGGTGGTACAATTAAGGCAAACTATCTTGAAACTCGAGCGTAATTAGCAATCTTATAATTACATGACATTAATGAAGGAGAATAAAATGTGAACCTTGCTTTCAAAACAAACCATACATGCCTGCACTGCAGCAATGTCAACTGCACGTGCAAATCGTGAAAAGCGTGTTCAGCCTCAGAGTCGGGGTGGCAAGAAAGTAGGGCGCACAACTCAGGCGTTTGAAATACTTTCGTGGCCTTTTTCTTTCGTGAGAACTACGTTCATTGCTACAGTTTTGATAGCAACATGCATGTTGATTGAAAATGACGCTCCAACGGGCGCCTGCGGATGCAGTAAGCTGGGACGTGCTTGTGAGAAAGGTGCTCCTTCCTCCTCCCTGTCTCTCCCGTTCCCCCACCCTTCCTCCCACCCTTCCTACTCTCCCTCCCCATCGCCCTCCTCCCTTCAGCACTACCTCGCCCACCACCATCGTGTCTTCCTCATGTGGGCAGTGGCAGTTGGATTCCATGCTTCCTCCAGATGGTCCCCAAAGCGCAGTTTCCGCCTGGTACTCATCGTCCACCCAAGTGGCATGCTGCTGGTCTTCTTCCTGGAGGCGTGTGCCATCCTGCTGGCATGGTACCTCCTGTCCTGCGGCGACATCGAGTCCAACCCTGGTCCTCAGTGGACTATGCTATGGATGCGGGAAGTGAACCAACCAACCTATAACCATGACCTCCATGCCTTTCCCGAAACAACTCATCGTGCCCACCCGACAGATCTCCACAGGAATTTATTTTTCCTGGCAGGTTATGATGATCTATCAGCTGCTGGCCCAATGGATGACACCGAGAGTGATATTGGTAGACTACAGTCATGGTGTGAAGGACTTCAAAGGGACAATGACCAACTGAGAAATGTCATGCAACGCCTTTCCAGCAAATACCTTATCCTGGAAGAACAATACCGGAATCTCTTCCAGTGGAAGGACTTGTTTGTAGAGAAGGTTCATGAGATGGATGGCCAGATTGATAGAATTGAGTCGTTTTCACGCCGCAACAACCTTTGTTTCTTCAATGTGCATGAAGTTGCAAACGAAGATGATCATCAGTGTATTAGAAAGGTAGTACAGTTACTTAACAGATACTTCCCTCTGAAAGAATGGTCCACTGATGACATTGAGCGTGCACATCGCCTTGGCCAGAGAAGCAAAGCCCACAGTTACCCCCGTCCAATCATCGCTCGCCTCTTTCGCTGGAGAGACAAGCTGTCCATTCTGAAAGCCACAGACTGGAGAAGGGAAATGGCAAACTCTTTAGGCATTCGTGTCTCCTCTGACCTCACTGATCGCCAAAGTCAAATAGTGAGAGAAGAAAGAAATGCAGGCAGGAAGGCATACGTCTGGAAAGGGCACCTGGTCTTTGATCATGAAAATAAACAGCATCACCATGTTTACAAATCCAGATCAAGCACAGACACTATGAAGACAGCTGATGTAAATGGGAGCTCAGACATCCACATGGACAGAAGCCATCCAGAGCAGTGTAAGGAAAACCCTGTGTCAATGTCTCGGTGTGATGCAGCCACCAGTCTTGCTCCTTTGAAAAGGCACCCAGAACAGAACCCTAGTCAGGTCTCGCAACAACAAACTCCCTGCAATGAAAGTAACAGTCGTGCTGCAACCTGTACTCTGGCTCCTTTAAGAAGGCACCCAGAACAGAACCATTGTCAGGTCCCGCAACAGAAAACTACCATTAATGAAAGAACCAGACTCCCATGGATGGCAGACATGACGGCTTTCCCATCCCTTCAGATACATAGAAAGCAAGAACGCTTCAACAAGGAAACACCCTATCGCCAAGACCCAACCACAAGTCGCCCCACTCCTGTGCATACTCCTCCAGTGCCACAGGGATTCTCCCTTCCGCCAGTCACTTCCGAAGCCACAACTCCAAAGCAGCAAACAGAGCCTCCTAAACCTCAACGTCAACTTGGAAGTAAGAAAGTTGTGGATAAATGGGGTGTGAGACTGTGCCCCATGCCGGACAATGAAGAGGAAAAGCTGATTCCTGGGTCTACTGCTCATGGTGATGATGAGAGCAACATTTCAGCATCTCCGTTACCTAAAGGAAAGAACACATCTGCCCAGTCAGATTCCAGAACAGATGCTTCATTCAACAATGCCCCAGCACAGACTAACCCAGGAAGAACATGCAGCAACACACCCCGTCATCAGAACACTCTGCCCTTACATGCAGACCACAGCAGAAGGGGATCACCCCCACGGGATGATGCAGGTCACCTTTCCCTACCCCTTACCCCCCCCCCCCCCAAATGAGTCTCAGTTTAATACCAGTGAGACTGTATCAAAGCAACTGACTGATCCCAGGGCCACTGTGGATGAACTGGAGAGTCAGTCTCCAGAGCCTGCACCCAACAAAACGGAACGCAAGAAAAGTAATCAAAAGAAAAGTGCCAAGCCTGACCAGCAGAACTGTTCTATGATGTCCGGAACCACTTCACCTAAAGGAATGCGGACCAGAAGCAAAGTGAAATCCCGACAACCACCTATGACCGAGTGTTTCCCCAGTGTCAGCAGCTGCTCCTCCAGAACTGACACCAGACAACAGTCCCCGAAGACCTAGGGACTCGGCCCTGCCCGTATCCAGAATCCCATGGTTGTAAAATGTTCTCCGGGTACCAGAAATCTAAACAGACAAAGTATGTCTCTTCTAACATATAATATTGAAGGGCTGAATACTATTTTCCAGCCTGATGTTAAATCATTTTTGGAAGATTATGATTTTGTTTTTCTTTCAGAAACATTTGCCACTAGTTTTTCATGTGATATTCTCCCTAGTTTCAACGTGTTTATATCACCAGCTGTGAAGGTGTCTGATCAATTAACTGCTCGCTTGTCTGGTGGTGTCGCCATGTTGGTTAAAAAAGAATATGCCAAATATGTGCAATGCATTCCCATAGAGTGTGACAATTGTATTATTTTGAAAGTTTCCAACAAATTAACCGGGTTAGTTTCAGACTGTATAATACTAGGCATGTACATACCACCATCACATAGCACCTACTATGAAGAGACAGAAATTAACAATGGTATCTATTTATTAGAATACTGTCTTCTTGATGTTTTTGAACAATATGGCGATTTACCCTTTTTAATTATGGGCGACTTCAACGCAAGAACTGGGAATTTTTCTTTTCCTAACCTTTTTGAAAATGATTATGGTTATGGTGATGATGACGATTGTGATGATACATATAATGATGTGCAGTATGTCAGAAACTCAAAAGATAGCATAACAAGTGTTTTTGGTCGATATCTTTTAAAATTGTGTGAACAATTTTCACTCGTCATATTAAATGGACTGACAAAAGGGGATGATCATGGTGAGTTTACAATATGTTGCATATAATGGATCAAGTGTGAACGACTACTTCTTGGTATCCAGATCCATTGATGAGCATGCATACTATATAACCTGATGTGCAGTATGCCAGAAACTACAAGGTAAGATAGCATAACTTTAAAAATTCATGTTCATAGGTTAACAGTCATATCAGAGGGCTACTACTTTTCATTCAAATTGGTGTGAACAATTTTCGCTATTTGACTCGTCATATTAAATGGACTGACAAAAGGGGATGGTCATGGTGAGTTTACATATGTTGCATATAATGGATCAAGTGTGATCGACTACTTCTTGGTATCCAGATCCATTGATGAGCATGCATTAAACTTAAGAGTACTTCCTATGATTGAATCAAAACATATGCCTGTGAAATTGACGTTTAGCATCCAAAATGTTGAACGAAATATTAATGTAAAACTCAAAAAGCTCATTATCAACAAATATGGTTGGGATGAAGAAAAAGTAAATGAATACTACGAAAAGCAGGGATCCCAAGAAGTACATAATATTTTGAATCAGGCAATAGGTCTAATTGAGGTGGACACAGATGCTGCTTTGATCAAATTCTATGAAAGCTTTTCACTGGCAGGACACTGCATGAATAAGAGAATTGTAATTGACTTAACCAGAAAGAAACCATGGTTTGATAAGGAATGTAGGGGAGAGAGATCCAGTCTCCGCCTTTCACTTAAAGTTCTCCAGACATGTACTAACAAAGAAGAAGTTGAAAGATTAAGATACGAGTATTCGGAAAAGCGTAAAGGATACAAACATCTTTTGAAAAGAAAAGAAAATGAAGATAAAAGATTAACACTTGAAACTCTTGAAAACAGTATAAATGATCCCAAAATGTTTTGGAGTACCATCAAAAGAAGAGCAAACAATAAAATATCCCAGTGTTCAATTTCAAATGATGAATGGTACAACCACTTTAGAAGAGTGTTTAATAGTGATTGTGCTGAGAACGATTCTCTCATCTCTGAAAGTGACAATTCAAGTGAAAACATTACTCATCAATATTCAGCTGATGATAATATAGATTGTTCTGTTTTAGATTCTGAAATAACAGAATCTGAGGTTAAGGATGCAATTCGAGCTTTAAAAAATGGAAAATCCGCTGGGCCAGATGGTTTCAGCGGGGAATTTTATAAATATTCATCCCCACAAGTTATTTCCTTTTTGACAAAACTTTTCAATAAACTGTATAATTCTGGCACTTTTCCACAAAGCTGGTCTGAAGCATATATACACCCATTACACACAAAAAGGCGATGTTAGCACACCAGATAACTATCGTGGTATCTCATTATTAAATATTAATAGCAAACTGTACACTTTCATTTTGAATAAGAGATTGACAGCGTGGGTAGAGGAAAATCACTTATTAAGTGACTTTCAAGCAGGATTTAGAAGGAATTATGGTACTGTAGATCATATATTTACCTTGCTAACTCTTATTCAGAAACAGCTTTCATCCAATCAAAAACTATATGCAGCTTTTATAGACTTCAAAAAAGCATTTGACCTTGTTAACAGGCACCATCTTTGGGTAATTCTTCGCAAATATGGCATTAAGGGCAAAATGTATAATGCAGTTAAAAGTATTTATGAAGTAGTGAAAGCAAGAGTCAGAGCTAACAATGATGTGACCGATCCATTTGTATGTCCACATGGACTGAAACAAGGAGATAATTGCAGCCCAATTCTTTTTGCTCTGTTTATAAATGAATTAGCAAATGATATAATGCAGTGTGGCAAACATGGAGTAACCTTGTCCCCTAATTTAATACAGATCCTCGTTATGTTGTTCGCAGATGATGTTATTCTTCTTTCTACAACTGTAATTGGCCTTCAGCGCCAACTAAATATTTTATACGATACTGCTAACAGACTTATGCTCACTGTTAATCAGGAAAAATCAAAAATAGTGGTATTTAGGAAGGGGGGTCATATTGCGTCCAGAGAAAAATGGTTCTATGGTGGGGTACAGATGGAAATTGTAAACCAGTACAAATACTTAGGTATAATCTTTTCATGCGGTTTGACTTTTTCATATTCACTGGAAGAGATGGCTCTGAAAGCAAAGAAATGCATGTTTGGTGTTTTGAGGTTCCTTTGGTCTTTAGGAGAAAATTCCCCCAAATTGTTTTTTTAAATTTTCGACACCCAAATTCAGCCTATCTTGACGTATGGTTCGGAGGTGTGGGGCCTAACTGCAGATCACACTGTTATTGAGAGAATACATCTATTAGCAATTAAACGCCTCTTAAATATCAGCATAAAAACACCAAGTGTATTAGTTTATTGTGAATCTAAACGGTATCCTCTTTACGTTCAAACTTATTCAAAATGTATTAGATATTGGCTTAAAGTTACTCAGATGGAAGAAAATCGTATCCCAAAGATAGCTTACAAAATGCTTTATGCACTCCACTGTAATGGCAGGAAGAATTGGGTTACAAATGTGATGTGTACATTATACAAATATGGTTTTGGCTACGTGTGGGAGAATCAAGGTGTGGAAAGCAGCAAAATGTTTGTATCTATCTTTAAACAAAGATTAATCGATTGTCACATACAAGATCTTGATTCCACTATTTTCACTAAGGAACGATTTCAGCTGTATTCAACTTTCAGACCTTTGCAAGACCTTCCTCAGTATTTGTGTTTGATAAGAAATCCTAATTTAAGAAAACATTTAGTAAGAATAAGGCTAGGAGTTTCACAATTAAAGACACACAGGTCAATCTATTTAAAAAAGACAGAACGAAAAACCGATTGTCCATTTTGTCCAAACACTGCTGAATCAGAATTACATTTTATATTAGTGTGCCCTCGATATAAGCAAGTCCGAGAGATGTTCATTCCCAAAAAATATTATACCCACCCAAATGCTTTCAGACTTACTTTGTTACTCTCTGATACACGAATTTGTTTCAAACTAGCTTTATATTTGTCTAAAGCCTTTGCTATAAGAAATACTAGCATTGTATATGTTACATAAAAGGCAAACATGTATTATGTGCACGCATAATTATGTCTCACTGTTCTATCCCTCTCTACTTATTGTTTCATAAACGAAATGTGCTTGTATCAAGAGTGCCGTCATGCTCACTGTTTACATTATCTCTTGTTAAAATGTGTATATATTAATTATTGTATTGTATTATTATTATTATTGTATTGTTCGGTGTTTCCCATACACACACACACACATATATATATATATATATACCTTATGCGTCATTTTTTTGTCCTAGAAAAAGTCTGCGGGTGTAGACGAAAATTTGGACAATATTTATAAATAAACAAGACTAATCTAGTTTGGAGTTGTTTTTCGACTTTGCTTTTTAGGTCAAATAAGTTATATATATATATATATATAATATATATATATATATATATATATATATTGTAGTTTGAATGTTAGCATTTTATTCTTGGCCTTGCCATAGAGCCATACTCTAGAAAAAGCAGCCTGTTCTGCGAAAGCTTGAGTTTTAATAAATACCCTGTGGGAGAAAATGACTAAACTGTTTTATTCTGTTGTTGTTATATATATATATATAGGCCGATATGCCGATATGCAGACTGAAGAGTCTTTCTCAAAGACGAAACAGCTGTCTTTGCATCGGGCACTGTCCCTCCCCCATTGGGAGAAAAAGTAAATCAGCACATTTTATTATTTTTATTATTAATAATTGGGTTTTTTTGTGTGTTTTTTTAAAAAGGAACACATAATATTTTATAACGTTAACTGGTTTCTGAAGTTCACAAATTCATACATTAGATACAGAAAAGTTTCATCAATTTGGCATTTCAAATGCAACTTTTTAGTCCTACAGAGTTGTGTGGAGTGGGAAGTTTGGCTTGTGCGGCTGTTATCTTTTTCTGTATTATTTGATTCATCTGTCCTGCACAGCTCACCATCTGATGGTGATCGTTGGTCTATAGGATTTATTTCTTAACTATATTTTTCCTCTTAGACGACATCCTGACTGGTAGATCCCTAGAATGGCTTCCAACGTTTTTCCTCCACCATAGCATACTACTATTTTTATCCTTAATTTGGATATTACCTCAGTAGTTTGCCCTCTTTAGTCAGGTCTATTAGGTTTTTTGAAATTAAAATTTCAGAACATTATAATTTTGTTCATTTTACATAAGCTTTTTACTTTTTCTGGTTTAACTTTGTGCTGGTTTGCTTTTATTGTGGACTTTCGATCTGATGCAAAGAGGACAACCTTTCTCTTGGGGAAGGTCTTCTAGCTCAGTTTGAATGTTCACTGTGGACATTCTTTGCAGGCCGATATGCAGACTGAAGAGTCTTTCTCAAAGACGAAACAGCTGTCTTTGCATCGGGCACTGTCCCTCCCCCATTGGGAGAAAAAGTAAATCAACACATTTTATTATTTTTATTATTAATAATTGGGGTGTTTTTGTGGTGTGTTTTTTAAAGGAACACATAATATTTTATAACGTTAACTGGTTTCTGAAGTTCACAAATTCATACATTAGATACAGAAAAGTTTCATCAATTCGGCATTTCAAATGCAACTTTTTAGTCCTACAGAGTTGTGTGGAGTGGGAAGTTTGGCTTGTGCGGCTGTTATCTTTTTCTGTATATATATGGACTGGCACCATCTCTGATCTAGAAAAGTTCGAAACGTACATCAACTCCTTCCACCCCACCATAAAATTCACTGTTAATTCCTCTAAGCATCAGATACCATTCCTTGATGTTCTCCTGCGCATTGAAAACGGCATCATCCTCACAGATCTCTATTCCAAACCTACAGACATGCACAACTACCTACACTTCAAGTCAAGCCATCCTTCCCACTGCAAACACAACCTTCCATACAGCCAGTTCCTCCGCATAAAAAGACTCTGTTCCGACCCCTCTGACTTCCACAAACGCTGTCAAGAAATGTTTCAGCACTTTCTGCAGAGAGGCTACCCCCCTTCCATCCTGACAAAGGCTGTGCTAAAGGCCAAACACACAGCCAGGGCTGACTCCCTGACATACAAACCTAAACATGAGTGCAACAGAACGCCCCTTGTGGTAACCCACAACCCAGCTAATCCTCCTCTACGTAAACTAACCAAAGATCTCTTACCCATCCTACACACAAGTAAAAGACTGAAACAAGCCATACCACAACCCCCCATCATTGGCGAAAGAAACAGTATGTCCCTCCGCAACATTTTGATGCCTTCTGCTCTACCCCAACCCACTTCCGACACCAGCCCCCCAGGTTTCTTCAAATGTGGTAAGACATGTGTACTGTGCCGAGAGCACTGTGTGGAAACCACAACCTTCCACAGTGGCAAAACCCTAGAAACCTTCTCTATCCGTCATCATCTTACCTGCGAAAGTAGCAACATCATCTACCTCCTGTTCTGTTCCAAATGCAGTCTCTCTCAATATGTAGGAGAAACCAAAAACTCACTAAAAACCCGCTTCTATTTGCATCGTTCGAACATAAACAAAAACTCTGGAACCCTTGTGACTAAACATTTTAATCAGCCTGACCATTCCCTCTCTGACATGAAATGCATGGCCATCGAAAAAATCACAATCTTTGGAAAGACACCAGAGTCAGAAAGTTTATTAAATAATATTACTAAGTAGTCTATAATGCCATCACTTGCAAATTTCAACATTTCACTGACAATCTTATCTGGACCTGCACTTTTCCCACATTTCAAATTTTTAATGCCTTTATTAATTTCCTCTTTAGTAATACCACCATCAAACATGGGCACGGAATCATCCACATTTTCTTCATCAAAAAGTATGTTATCACTATCATCAGAATTATCACAATCATTAAACACGCTGAAAAAGTGTTGGTGCCATTGTTGGATGGAAATATCATTGTATACTACTGCCTTTCTAGAAGTGCTCTTTATTGTTTTCCAAAATAACTTGGAATCTTTTGTTGAATTTTGTAATATCTCAAGCCTTATTTCATCGAAAATCCTCTTTTTTTCTCTTTTAAGGTCAGTATATTTGTTTCTTTCCTCTACATACCGCGCATGTTGTTGCTTTCTATAAACCTTGGACTTAGCTCTCTGATAACTCTTTAACAGCCTTTCCACTACTGTCCTTTGTTTCCTACAGTCATTGTCAAATCATTCATTGTGGGCTGACTTTTTACCTCCTACTTTTCTAACCAAACAGCCATCAGCTGCATACATTGCTTTAGTAAATATTTCTAATGAATTGTCTATATCATTCTCAACTTCACTACACGCATGGCTAACTTCTTGTTTAAACTGTTCAGAACGTGTTTCATCAATAAAATTGTCTTTAAATTCATCCGACCATACCAGCTTCTCTTCCATTACATCAGCTGAACTGTCTTCTTTTTCTTGTGCCATACAATCCCCTTCATATTTCCATGTTAACTCTACAGGCAAGTGCCAAGAAAACACACAGTTACTTACAGACAAATCACAAAAGGGCAATAAATCCTCCGAGACAGCAAAATAATCAATGACGCTACTGCCTTGAGGCGCCACAAAAGTACATTCACCATCAGCATCACTATTACAACACCCATTTATAATTTTCAAATCAAATAAAAAACATAAATCGAGAAATGAAGTTCCAAATTTGTTAATTCCATCATCTTTAGAAAAGCGAACATCAGCACAATCATCATCATCATCCTCTTCCAGTCCACACACATAATTTTCCATTCTTTCCATTCTTACTTGCTCACACCCAGTTCTGGCATTGAAATCGCCCCACATCAATACACACATATCTTCTCTATCAAACTCAGGACAGCACAGTCATTTTTCTTCTAAGATCTGCACCCCATCTTTCAGTTCTGTGTTGTTATAAACGGGTGAACCTTCTGGGGGGACATAACATGCTACAAGTATTAAGTGTTTGTCAATATCTAAGAGATGCTTGTCAATTTTAATTATAACTGTATTATCGCATGTCACCTCAATCTTTTCCACATATTTTGCATACTTATTTTTTACAAGTAACAAAACCCCTCCCGAATTTCGTCCATGCTTAGATAACTTTTTAGCCGGGGCAACAAAACTTATAAACTCTGGGAAAATTACACCGAAATCAAAACCAGGTCCTATAAACGTCTCAGTCATACAAGCAAAGTCAAAATCATTAATATATTGCAGGAAAGAAACTTCACTAATCTTAGTTAACAAATGTTCCACATTGTAGTTAAGAAATTTAATGCTTTGTGACTGTGGTCGCGCTGTGTGCTATTTAGCCTTAGTCTGTGTCCTTGAACGCGAGCTTCGTCGAGTGTCTTCGGGTGTAGTGTTCTTATTAGGCCCACCGCGCAAGAAAGCATGCATATTAGATTGGGATTTTCCAGTCTGAGAGAGAGAGAGAGAGAGAGAGAGAGAGAGAAGAGAGAGAGAGAGAGAGAGAGAGAGAGAGAGAGAGAGAGAGAGAGAGAGAGAGAGAGAGAGAGAGAACGAAAATGATACGAGAAGACGAAGTAGAGCAAGGCAGGGGAATAAAAACATAATTATAACCCTTGTATGCTTTTATAATTAAGCCTATAATAGTTGACTCTATAACGAACATCGGGGAAGTGGGGGGCAGACAAGTCCTGAATGCCTGTGTTCGCTTTATTCTGACAAGTTTTCTTCCTTCCAGAAATGTAAACCTATACGACTCAATAGGGTGCAAATTGTTTTTTTAATCGGACTTTTTTTTTTTTTTTTTTTCTTTTTTTTTGAGCTTCAAATTCTCTTCTCATGCACTTGTGTTTTCGAAGTGTTAACAACGGATATTAATATTAATGTGAGTTATGATGCAAACGTGTCTGTGTTTCTCTCAATCCTTGTGTTGTGCGCTGACTCGCTCATCGTGTGTTGAATGTGAAATTACATACATACATTCAATGTTCATGGAATGAAATATTAGGGCCTACATAGAATAAACAAACACATGTGCATATGGCTCCCCCCCCCCCACCTGCGTGCGCATCTCGACCCTTCCAACGGAAGTGTCGCCATCTTAGTCCTTATTTGTGTGTAAACAAAGTGAACATGTTATCTAAATGTGTAAAGAAAACATCCAGATGTTATAAATACAGTTTAGATAAGTTTCGAATTGGAACAGCCAAATACGCAGCATCGATCTGGCATTTTTCAAATAAAGCTACTGACTAAGATGGCGGTCTCCCATAATATGGCGCTCCTTGTGGCCGGATATGACGACACGTGGGTACAAGTCATAAAACAAAAATACATGAATAAATAAATCAGCTTGGAACAGTACACATTAAAACAAAACTAATAGGGGAAGACGGGGTAAAAAGCGCATGGGCGGGTAAGAAGCCCACCCCAATTATCTCATGAAATAAAGAAAATTTCAGTCAAATTTGCCCATGAGACGAATGCTAGACATTAACGCTCGTCTCATGGCCAAAATGAGGCTGAAATTTGCTTCATTTCATGATAATTGGGATGGGCTTCTTACCCGCCCATGCGCTTTTTACCCCGTCTTCCCTCTTCCCGTGATACCATCCTTGCAAAGTACAAGGATAACACCAGGCTGCAGCCTTTAGTATTGCAGTTTTCTGTGTTGTTACCTATGATATACACAAACAATATGTGTGAAGTAGAAACCAATAATGTGCTATTTCCCTCTCTTTCTTTTTCTGGCTCTCTCTCTCTCATCTTTCCTATAACTGTGTTTTTGTTGTTGTTGCTAGGTGTATTTGTTGTGCTTATTTACTTAGATATGTGTGTGCAAGATACACTACTCACAAAAAGTTAAGGATCACTATGAGAAAACAGGTGCGCAATAAACTCCGTTCGCTCCTGTTATTTATTTCTCAGTCAAGCCAAATCATTGAACGACAAGCCCTGCAGACAAGAACAGCCTCTTCCAGCATCATTCGAAGGCAGCTGAGGGTGGCTACTAACATCAACATCAGCCAGCAGACCATACGGAACCGCCTTCATGGGTTTAACCTCCGTTCTCGTCGCCCAGCTGTACGGCCACGCTTAACTCCAGCCCATAGGGCAGCACGCCGCGCCTTCTGCAGACGTCACGTGAGGTGGACACGTCAGCAATGGTCCCAGGTCCTGTTCAGTGATGAATCACGCTTCACCCTGAACCACAACGACGGCCGACTGAGGGTCTGGAGGCGCCCAGGGGAACGCTTTATTGACGCCACTGTCCAAGAAAAGGTGGCCTTTGGTGGAGGTTCTGTAATGGTCTGGGGGGCCTTCAGCCTTCACCACAGAACACCCTTGTATCATGTACAGGGTAACCTGACTGGCCTCCGATACCGGGATGAGATCCTTCGACCGCTGGCTGTGCCTACACTGCAGCAGATGGGACCGCCGGCTGTCTACCAGGATGACAACGCTCGCCCCCACAGGGCAAGGGTGGTCAACGACTTCCTGCAGCAGTCTGGAGTCAACAGAATGGAGTGGCCAGCATGCAGTCCCGATCTCAACCCGATTGAGAACCTCTGGGATGAGCTGGATCGCAAAGTGAGGAGCAACCACCCCCCTCCCAGGGATGCCCAGCACCTCTACCAGATGCTGCAGGCTGAGTGGCAGGCGCTTCCACAGAGGATCTTCACCACCCTGGTCAACTCCATGAGGACTCGCTGCGTCGAGTGCCAGAACAGCCATGGCGGATACACGCATTACTGAACTTTTGGGAGCATCAGAATGCCCTGTCTTGTGATTTCAATGACTTTGGGAAATCAAATTTCGATACGTACCCACTTTGATCAAATGTACAGACCAAACGATTGCTCGAAATTGAAGGCAAT
>CM065691.1:8787723-8822676 GCA_017654935.2 Phymorhynchus buccinoides
CTGATGAGCGACCACACGACACGCTACATCACCGGACTTTCTGCCGAATATTTTGACGTGTTCACCAACTTCAGCAACGTGTTTTTCTTCATCACACCCAACATGATCTCTGTCACCCATCTCTGTCTGGCGGCTGTCTGTCTGAGGTTCATCTCGTCGAAAGAGCTCAAAGCTCGCCGCTACGGAGTGCTGCTGTTTGAGTTACGTACCTGGCTGGATGGCTTTGACGGCGTGGTTTACCGCAGTCATTCCAACACAAAAGGTTGAGACTTTTTGGCTCACTCATGTTAACAAAGTTAACACGAAGTGAGTCTATAGTATGATAGTTGTTCGGTTGTGTGTATGTGTGTGTGTGTGTGTGTATGTGTGTGTGTGTTGCGTCCGTGGTCTAATCTCCAAACTTTATCGTAGGCATTTTCTCGGGAAATAGAAGGCATACATTGTTCAAACTTTACACACATATAGATGTCTATGCAAGCTTTCAAACAATAATGATTTGAATAATTAAATACTTAAAACAACACTGTAACAGATATCAAACAGATTACATTTTAGATTAGTGGGTTAGAGAGTATTCAACAGGCAACATGAGTTAAGAAACACATCACCACTGAAAGCCTTGATAGCTCACTGGTAGAGTGTCTGTCCGGATCCGATTCTCGGCACAGGCACCTTTTAAATTTTTTTTTTTAGTTGTATTCATTAACGATAGTTTCATTTCTACCTTAAAATTGTATTGACAATCTTGTACTTGAGACCCCCCCCCCCCCCCTTCTCAATCTTTGTTGTTGTCCCACATGTTCCTGTTCGAGTGAGCCTTGAAGGCTTTGCCTCTTGTTCTGCTTTTGTTTTGCTCACTCGTGTCAACGAAGTGCGTCTATGTTCTCGTGCTTCTTCGGTTTTCCTGGTGTATGTGTGTCTGTGGTAACTTTAACGTTGGCTTTTTTTCTTGGGATCTAAAATGCGTTCATAGATCAAACTTTGCATACACATAGATGTTTATGTAAGCTTTCAAGAGACATTATTTGCTTATTAGAATTTATCAATGACCTTGACTTTTGACCTTTAACATGTATTTTTTTTTTATCTTGCATGTCTTTTCAATTATAATCCCCAAGTTTGCATGTTGGTGTATTACCTTAAGGTGATATGGTATGCTTGGTAAATTTGACACCATTGATCTTAACCTTGACATTTGACCTTGAACATCGTCAATTTTGTTTTGGGGGGGCCATATCATTTACATCCTGGCAGATACAATCCCCAAATTTGGCAAGTAGGTAAACTAGCTTAAAGTCATGTGGAATTCAAGGAGCCAGAATGGTCAGCTCATTGACCGTGGGCCCTCAAGAGAAGAAGAATGCTAAGTATTGATGACCTTCATAAAAATGATGACCTTGGCCTTTGTCCTTTCTTTTTTGTCCATCACGTTTAGCCTAGATCTGGCATTTAGATCTATTTCCAAAAACACAAAGTGAGTAAGCCTTGAAGGCTTTGCCTTTTTTACATTTTTTTTATATAAAAAATTGAACCCTCTTGCATTTATTCTGGCTAAAACTGGCCAGCTGGAAGTTGCCTCAGGGTATCCAAGCCGGCCGAAAACGGGCTGTGGCTTGCCCCCACTCTGAGACCCCCTCTGACATCATTTCCATCGCACACACTGTTCTGGCTTGTCATGCACACACTATAAAGACGCTTCTCACTTGCAATGATGAGATGGCGACTGAATGGTACTCTGTGTGCTTCAAAAAACAGATGTTCACGAAAAATCGTGTTGAAACTATCTCAACACTAGAAGAGCTTCTCAAATGCGATTTGTTTTGTCTGTTGCAGGGTCCTTTGAAACGGTGCGACAATTTGGTTACTTTGTGGACGTGGTTTCCGATGTAGCAGGGGGATTTTTCCTCATGCTTGGCGTCTTCTTTTACCTTTCAAAGCAAATCGGTCCCACCAAGGAAGAAGCCCAGCTGCCTTGGAAGCAGGGTGAGTTGTCATAACCTTCAGGGATGTGAGAGAGGCTCTGTGCGCATTACATGCGGAAGCACTGATGGGTCAGCTACCAATGCAGTGGTCGATGGAGGGGCAGGCATTCTCGTTCGTTTCCCAGGAGGTGAGACCATGACAAGTGTACCAACTGGAAGGCACTGCACCAACTATCGTGCCCAAACTGAAGCGCTCATGAAGGCTGTCTCCACTGTTCAGGCATCTGACGATGACTGCACACATGTTGTTTTCCTCTCGGATGCCCTCTCTGTTCTGCAGGCGTACCAGAACAACAAGCTCCCTCACCTGTCCAGAGCCCTATAGCAAGTTGCCAGGAAAAGAAGGGCAATCTTACAGTGGATTCCAGCCCACTGTCGAATTCCAGGAAACGAGCAGGTGGACGTCCTTGCAAAAGAGGGTTCCAGAGGAGAGCAAATACACAACCATGTAAGCTTCCACGAAAAGAAGACAATAATTAAGGCTTTAGCATGGCCACCGGTGCAGAGGGACCTTATCATCTACTATCCCGGGAGCAGCAAGTAGTTCTGGTGCAACTGCAGTACCGGCCACAGCTGGCTCAACAATTACATGCATCGGAAGATGAAACTGGCACCATCACCAGTGTCCCTATGGTCTGGGAGACCAGACAACAGAACATGCCCCTGCAGAGATGTCCCCTTCACAAGGAGGCAAGGCATGAAGCTGGCACCATCACCAGTCTGTCCCTGTGGTCTGGAAGACCAGACAACAGAACATGTCCTGCAGAGATGTCTCCTTCACAAGGAGGCAAGAGATGAAGCTGGCACCATCACCAGTCTGTCCCTGTGGTCTGGAAGACCAGACAACAGAACATGTCCTGCAGAGATGTCTCCTTCACAAGGAGGCAAGAGATGAAGCTGGCACCATCACCAGTCTGTCCCTGTGGTTTGGAAGACCAGACAACAGAACATGCCCCTGCAGACATATTCCCTTCACAAGGAGGCAAGGGATGAAGCTGGCACCATCACCAGTCTGTCCCTGTGGTCTGGAAGACCAGACAACAGAACATGTCCTGCAGAGATGTCTCCTTCTCAAGACGGCAAGAGATGAAGCTGGCACCATCACCTCTCTGTCTCTGTGGTCTGGAAGACCAGACAATAGAACATGTCCTGCAGACATGTTCCCTTCACAAGGAGGCAAGGGATGAAGCTGGCACCGTCACCAGTCTGTCCCTGTGGTGTGGCAGACCAGACAACAGAACATGTCCTTCAGAGTTGTCTCCTTCACAAGGAGGCAAGGGATGAAGCTGGCACCATCACCTCTCTGTCTCTGTGGTCTGGAAGACCAGACAACAGAACATGTCCTGCAGAGATGTCTCCTTCACAAGCAGGAAGAAGATGAAGCTGGCATCATCACCAGTCTGTCCCTGTGGTGTGGCAGACCAGACAACAGAACATGTCCTACAGAGTTGTCTCCTTCACAAGGAGGCAAGAGATGAAGCTGGCACCATCACCTCTCTGTCTCTGTGGTCTGGAAGACCAGACAACAGAACAAGTCCTGCAGAGATGTCTCCTTCTCAAGACAGCAAGAGACGAAGTGTGGCCCATCAGCACACCGCTGTCTACCAGGCTCTATGGGTCCAAGGAAGAGCTGGAGAAGACAGCATTATTTGTCAGCAGAGCTGCTTTGGTTAGGTAGCAGGTGTACGCCAGAAGAAGAAGAAGACACTCAGAAACCTCATGTGCTTATCAGCAAATGAGTAAAAGAAAGTAAGCACTTGAAAGATCTGTGTAGGCGAGCCACAATTTCATCCATACATTTACTGAATAAGTTTATGCTGTGGGCAAAGTTTTGCTATGAGTACTTTGGCGATACCATCGGCTACGCCTTTTTGTTTTGGGCCCTCTGACATCATTGGACTTGACAGTGTTGATTCTAACACGCTTTTTCTAGCGCAGTGCTCTGTCTTTGAAGTATTGGAAACTGCATTGTGTTACTGCATTCTATATGTCGTCTTCACTAAAGCTTTGTACAACTTCACACAAACACTTACTTGTTCAAAAGGTCTTTTTATTATGTTTTCTTTTGATAGTAAAACAGCGTCACTTTACACTTGCCGTGTACCTGTCTGTTGTCTGTTCCAGTGAGGTGTTGCGGCCTGTGTTTCTGAAATTCAATTTCTTTCTTTCAGTTTTTAAAAAATAATTCTAGGCTGATTTAACGCTTTCCCGAGACACATTTTCAAAGCAAACATTTTAGGGTGTGTCTGTGTGTGTGTGTGTGTGTGTGTGTGGATGCTTAAAGTACAAAATAGCTATTGATTGGGACTATGAGTTTGAACCAAGTTAAAACGTAACTTGTACGGCCTTTTCAGTGAACAATGGTGGAGTCCAGGTGCTGAACGTCGTCAGCAAACGCACCATCTTCTTCAAGGGCATCATGTGGGGGGCAGCCATCGGGCTGGGTGCAAAGTTCTGGGACTCCACTGTGCATGACTTGAGGGAGCTGTTTCAGACGCCCATTCAAGACGTCACTCTGTCTGTGAGTGCTTAAACTCTTCTTGCACCATGTTGGATTTGTTAGGTTTTTTTTACGTTCTTGGCTTGCCCGTTGCATCTCAACCGACAAGAGTTGCATAACTTGTTTTTTTCCAGTGCGTATGCATTGCATTAAAGGAAGAAACTGTCACATAAGATCTTTTAAAAAAGACAAACACATGGCAGGGTAATTGGCAGATAATGTTTTTTTTCGTATTTGGTGGGAGTGTAGAGTGATGTCTAGGGCGAATGTAGTCTTCAGCTTCGAGGGCTTATCCCCCTGACCGTCACGAATCACTCTATCCCTTGACCCAACCAAGGCGGCTTGTCAGAACGCAGGTCTTCCTGCTTTTCATTTTGTACAGGTTCCACCCTTGTCAGAACGTTAACTCATTCGCATCGCAGCGATTCACTCCAGCCATACACACAAACAAAACATACATAGGCAGAAGGAGAAATGAAAGAAGAATACGAGTTTTTGCTTTAGGTTTAGACATAGGGAAGTGGTAGATCAGACTTTATTATATATAGACTTTATATAGAAAAACTCTACACCGATTGGTTCCCCCACAACAAACCACTACAAAAGCAAAGTCAGAGGCAAAATTATGGTCTAAGGGAGCGAAGCGAGTTTAGAAGTGACCTAGGTATGGTGTGCACACAGATTTACTTCCCTTGAAGCAAATGCATCAAATTGACAGCTATCTATTAATTCCGGACATATATGGCCAATATATACGGTGAAAAGGCCTATGGTCAACTCTTAAAAAGCTGTCAACACCACCAGACAGTAAAACAAAGACTTTTGTTTATTTAAAAAAAAAAAAAAAAAAGATTTCAATTCTCAGTGCGCTCTCCCAGTTCCGTCGAGTACATGGCCTGCGTAGGCTCCTTCGACGTACCAGAACCAGAACCAGAATATAATCTAATACAATGAGCACTTCTGGTCATCTGGCAGGAGATCACTCATCTAGCTTAGAAATGATTTTTCCCTTTGTGAACTAGAAGGCAGGTCTGGTCATCCGGTGGGAGATCACTCATCTAGCTTAGAAATGATTTTTCCCTTTGTGAACTAGAAGGCCAAAGCTATTTTTGCCACGCGCGGGTGAGAGAGAGAAAGAGAATAGGAATACTGATGGTGGTTTTTTTTAAGGGTAAAACGGAAGCTTCAAGAGCCTCTTTGCACCAGGTCCTCTCACACACACATCCACACCATGCACCCAGCGAAGAAAAAGTGAAAAGAAAAAAAAAAGAGATTGAAGGAATCAGAGAGTGAGTTTCCTGTTGCTAAGAAACCGCCTTCAAACGAAACGCCACCTGGGGTCAAGGACAAAGGGCCATAACTCCAGCACAATTAAACGGCACATTGATAATGATAATTATACCATATTTCTTGTATTATAAGGCACACCCCGCAAATTTGACGCAAAGTTCAGATTTTGTTATTATTCTATTTTCTTAATATATTATTCGTCTTACAGTGGAACCTCCCTTTTAAGACCTTGAAAAATCATTCAAAATTAGGTCTTAAGTGAGAGGGGGTTGCATAAGGGAGGTAATTTTAATACTTACAAAGAAGGGTAATGTCTCGGAGAAGTAGGTCTTAAAAGGGATGGAGTCTTATGATAGGGTGTGTGTGTGTGTGTCTTCTAAGGGAGGTTCCACTGTATTAACTTTTAAAGTGAGAGTTGACAGAGTACATGTGAACGTAAGTAGGGAAGTCGTTGGCCTAGCATATAATATTACAAGTGGCCCGCGACAGTAAAAGCCAGAATAAGCGTAGTTGGTAAGACGTTCGTTCACCTCTGACACGAACTAACGTTGCGGGTTCGTTTCCCCACGTTTTGTTTTGTTTTGTTTTGTTTGTTGTGCTTCTTTTGTAATGCAAAAGCGAGTGAGCCTTGAAGGCTTTGCCTTTCTTGTTTGTTTTTTTTTAATTTAAAGGCCCAGCAGTTTGACATCAGTCACTCGAGCACTGCCATCATGTTGATGTGGACGTGGAAAATGGTGGACGGACTGGCTCTGCTGCAGTATACACTACTGGCCATCTGGCTGGACAAAGCGTGGGTATGTACGTCATCTCAGTTCACCATTTTTGGCTCACTCGTGTTAACGAAGTTAACACGAAGTGAGTCTGTAGTATGATAGTTGTTCGGTTGTGTGTATGTGTGGTTTTTGTCTTCTTCGTTCTTGCATGCTTGTTTCACTTCATTCTCTACTATGGTGTTCTGAGGCAGTCTTGCTCCATTTTTTCTACATCAATGATTTTCATATCCAATTAACCCCTTCACTGCCAGATGGAAACCGAGACACTATCAAGTTTCTTATTAAATTTAAAAGAGATCTGTTAGACAGAAACAAAAATGATCCAGAGATATATCTTTCATCACTTGTCTAAACCAAAAACCCAACATTCCAGAGCTATGACATAAAAAGTTATGACATTGGGTCAAAGTAGTGGTAAATGAAGGGCAGGAGCTGTGCCGGTTGGGGTTCGTCCCCGTTGAATGCTTCGCTAGCCGGAGTGGTCCAGCCTGGATACCGCAAAATAAAGGCCATTATCAACTTTTAAGAGACTTGTCAACAAGACCAGACAATACAATGTACAGTGGAGTCCGGGTAAAACGAATTTTAACGGAACACAGACTCAGTTCGTTGTATCAGGATTTCGTTATACATGTACATGTACAATGTATGTTGAAAACAAAAACAGTTCAAACACTCACCAATGATAACCGAAAACATAAACTTGACCAGTTTGGATCGTCTGTCTTAATCACGGGATGTACAAGGCTTGAAGAAGTTCAGCAGTGTTGTCTGATGCTGATCTGTTTTGGCACACTTTTCAACAAGTTTGTCCATTAAGTGACAACACATCACACAAATTTAGTTTGTTATAGGCTTTCACGAACTTTTCGATCTTTATTTTGAGCGCGAATTGTAAAGCGACCTTGAGAAACCGAATGTAGGAAGCCTAGGCCTAGCAGACGACCCAGTGTGAATCAAAATGAGTTCACGCATGCGCAGTTCATATTTTCCAACTTCCTTCCTCTTGACAACACGTTCTAGCTTGGAGTTTGAAGGCCTAGGTTTTTGCAGCCCATCGCACAGGCTGAGTTCGTTATAGGCTATTTTTCCAAGTAAATAAAATTATCCTGGGGCGTAGAACATGTGTTCGTAAAAAGCGGATGTTCGTTATTTCAAAAGGATTTTTTGTTCGTTATACCCATGGCTTTGCAAGTGACAAATAGAAGAGCATTTGCCGGGAAATTGAAGTCAGTTCGTTAATCGCGAAATTTCGTTAAAAGCGAGTTCGTTATAGTTGGACTCCACTGTACATAGTTAAAAAAAAAGTATTTTATTTTCCAACGCTATATGCACCTTCCCATTCCGTCGAGTTACCATCATATGGGGAATGTGGCTGGAAACAGATTTAATTATACTGATAAATATAGAATTGCAAGAATCCACAGATAAGCCGCATCAGTATATAAGCCACATGGGCCAAAGTTGAGGGGAAAAGTAGCGGCTTATAGTCCACATTTTATGGTAATAGCCTTTATAGACTCCTTCGACGTAACAGTTCAGATTCAGATTCAGATCACACAGCCCGTAGTAGAAAGATGGTAAACACGGGACCAGGCAGGGAAAGGGTTAACAGGGCTCCCAATCGTCCCGCAAAACAAGGGGTACCAGGGACTCCTTCATTTACAGAATAGAGGGTCCTAGAGGCGGGATAGAGGGTCCCAGTGGCATTGCGAATGCTATAAAGAATTTTTCTAGTGCATCCCTGGGACCCCATGTACATTCTTTTAGAGGGTCCTGTAGAATATTCGTGCTTCATAGACCCCCAAATGGGGGTCCTTGGGAGCCCTGGGTTAAGTATTATGACAGGCTTAGGACAGTATCTCAGTTGATTATATGGATTTTGAAGATGTTCACGTATCTGTTGTAGCATGAACACTTTCAATGTCTAGGGTGCAATGCAGGGCAATGCTTGCCTCCCTCTCTTATGATTTTGTCCACATATCGGCCCTTGCCACCTTTTGCAAGAGTGAATGCCCTTGGTGGGTGGGGGAAGATGCTTGAGTACTGACCAAACAAGGGCATGACTCTCGCCAATAACCCTATTTCAGAGACCACTGAATGGCTGCCTTTTGCAAGAGTGAATGCCCTTTTGGATACTGACCAACAAGGGATTAACTCTTGCCGTCAAGGGTGTTCATAACCCTAGTTGCAGTGGCCAATAGGATGCTGTCGTATATTGGGTGCTGAAGTCAAAATTGGATAAAACATTATCGCCTTATAGTCGTAAGATTATGATAGTTCTAGTTTCTTTGCAGGATCAAGAGCATGGGTGAAAGTGGTTCAGGCATGCTCCTGAAATCAGGATTGAAAAAAAACTGATAGAAAGAGTCTTCAGGATTGGCCATCTTGTCATCCGGAACCACAGTGTTATGAAATCATTCATTTCTGCCAAATTTATGTCAGATTAAAACAAAACTAAAAGTAATATTAATTTTATTTCATATAGCGCTAAAATCCATACAGTAGTATGCTCGATGCGCTTTACAAAAGCAGCATTATAAGATGAAAAACATGCAGTGAAATCAACAAGATAGTCATACTACAGGGGAACCTCCCTTATAAGACCTTCAAAAATCATCCAAAATGAGGTCTTATAAGGGAGGGGTCTTATAAGAGAGGTAATTCTAATACTTACAAAGAAGGGCAATGTCTCAGAGAAGTAGGTCTTATATGGGAGGGAGTCTTATAATGGGAGGTCTTATAAGGGAGGTTCCATTGTACCAAGATTCCAATGCAAAGAAATAAAGTAACAAAGATAACATGATTCTTACTCACAAACCTAATGAACTTTGGATACACAGATGACAGATATGCCATACTGACACAGACAGATGGTGCAGGCAAACATAATTTACAGCCCTGCTTAAATCCTGTGTCTTTTTTAATGTACAGTATAACTTTATTGCCTTGTGTACAACTACATGTTATATGCATGGTATATGTCAATTGAATGTTTTATGCTTTGTTTATTGGTTTGCCTTTAAACTGCTTGTTAAATGTGTTTGGATTGATGTTGCTTTCACCTCCTATTTGTCATCAATTATTTGTTTCACTATGTGTATTTTTTTAAATATTTTTTTATATGTATGTATAAACAATGTATGTGTGTATGAGAGTCAGAGAGAGAGAGAGAGAGAGACAGAGAGAGAGAGATAGTATGTTTGCAAATGTTTTTTGTTTCTTAAATTTGTCTTTGGTTTGTTTTTTGTGTGTTTTTTAATCCAAGGACAGATTGTAAGAATAGACATCGCCTAAAATCTTTATCCTTGTCAAATAAAGTTGTCCAGTGTCCAGTGTCCAGACAAACACAGGTTGGAAATTATTTTGAATACGGTCAACACTTCAGAATTGGGAACATTCAGAGAACATTGAAACGTGTCATGTCAGGGTTGAGAGAATGTTTGTCATTTTCATCCATGCAAGAGTGTCAGAGTGTAATATGTGCGATAAGCTGTAACTGCTGTTTGTGTAAAGGTTGGTGGATGATCAATACGCAAATCAAAACCTTTAACCCTTTCGCTGCCAGCCATTTGAAAAAAATTCCATTAACCCTTTCGCCGCCAGCCATTTGAAAAAAATTCCATTAATCCTTTCGCTGCCAGCCATTTGAAAAAAATTCCATTAACCCTTTCGCCGCCAGCCATTTAAATTTTTTTTCCATTAACCCTTTCGCTGCCAGCCATTTGAAAAAAATTCCATTAACCCTTTCACCGCCAGCCATTTGAAAAAAAATCCATTAACCCTTTTGCCGCCAGCCATTTTTCAGCCCAAAAATACCATTAAATTTAACTGGGTAGACAAAAAAAAAATCTGCAATATTGCGAATTTCTCTGTGACATGTATACCATTAGGCCTATCCTTACCTCCCAAAATTAAGAAAATAGGGTCTTTAGATAACAAGCCCTGATTGTATGCATATTAGTGACATGGGTGTTAAACCATCGTGGTGCTAAAATGCGACATTGGCGGTGAAAGGGTTAAACTTACCTGGGTAGAGAAAAAAATCTGTCTGTAATATTGGGGATTCTTCTGTGAAAGTAAAGCCTGTCCTTACCTCCCAGAATTAAGAGAATAGGGTCTTTGGATAACAGACCCTGATTTGATGCCTTTTAGTGACATGGGTGTTAAATCATTGTGGTGCTAAAATGCGACGTTGGCGGTGAAAGGGTTAATGCAAAATTATGATTCCTGGGTTTTTCTTTTCTTCTTTTTTTTTCAGGAGTTTTTGAACATTATGCAGTACTTGGGCCTTTCCTTTGTCGTCCTCTTGTACGCCATCAGCATCGTGTACGGCCGATATGTGAGTGGACTTGTGGCTCTACGTTCGCTGTTTTCTGTCTGTTTCTATCATCTTTGTCTCACTTTCTCTGTCTCTCTCTTTCTTCCCATTTCTCTATCTGTTTCTATCATCTTTATTTCATTTCATCCGTCTTTCTGTCTCTCTCTCTGTCTTCCCTTTCTCTATCTGTTTCTATCATCTTTGTCTCATTTTCTCTGTCTTTCTGTCTCTCTCTCTGTCTTCCCTTTCTTTATCTGTTTCTATCATCTTTGTCTCATTTTCTCTGTCTTTCTGTCTCTCTCTCTGTCTTCCCTTTCTCTATCTGTTTCTATCATCTTTGTCTTATTTTCTCTGTCTTTCTGTCTCTCTCTCTGTCTTCCCTTTCTCTATCTGTTTCTATCATCTTTGTCTCATTTTCTCTGTCTTTCTGTCTCTCTCTCTGTCTTCCCTTTCTCTATCTGTTTCTATCATCTTTGTCTCATTTTCTCTGTCTTTCTGTCTCTCTCTCTGTCTTCCCTTTCTCTATCTGTTTCTATCATCTTTGTCTCATTTTCTCTGTCTCTCTCTGTCTTCCCTTTCTCTATCTGTTTCTATCATCTTTGTCTTATTTTCTCTGTTTTTCTGTCTCTCTCTGTCTTCCCTTTCTCTATCTGTTTCTATCATCTTTGTTTTATTTTCTCTGTCTTTCTGTCTCTCTCTCTGTCTTCCCTTTCTCTATCTGTTTCTATCATCTTTGTCTTATTTTCTCTGTCTTTCTGTCTCTCTCTCTGTCTTCCCTTTCTCTATCTGTTTCTATCATCTTTGTCTCATTTTCTCTGTCTTTCTGTCTCTCTCTCTGTCTTCCCTTTCTCTATCTGTTTCTATAATCTTTGTCTCATTTTCTCTGTCTTTCTGTCTCTCTCTCTGTCTTCCCTTTTCTCTATCTGTTTCTATCATCTTTGTCTCATTTTCTCTGTCTTTCTGTCTCTCTCTCTGTCTTCCCTTTTCTCTATCTGTTTCCATCATCTTTGTCTCATTTCATCTGTCTTTCTCTGTCTCTCTCTTTCTGTCTTCCCTTTTCTTTCTTTGTCTTGTGTTTGTCCTACTTTTTCATGGGGAATAATTCTATTTTGTGGTAAAAAAACATTCTTTTTTTCAGAAAATCATCTATTATAGGGTGCTAATTTTCAGGCATATGCTGTAAATCCGTCTTTTTTTTTTTTTTTTTGTGTGCTGAAGCTTGCGGCTTCTGGTTTTTGGAATGAAAACAATTGTGGCTTCCAGGTCTTCTGAAGTTTTCTGTTTTCACAATCCACACGGATTCCCCTCAGTCTGGCTCCTTTCAGTTTTCCACAGACAGCTGTTTGTTTCAAACTATTTCCTTTAACAGCGGCAAATATGCTTTTCATCGATTGTGGTTATGGATAGAAAAAGACCTTACAAGTGGTATACTACTATGAAACAATGTAAGCCTGATGGATAAAACACCTTAACCCTCTCGCATTCATAACGTAACGCTACGGGAATTCCCCAATACCCCCCAATGTGTTCATAGCGTAAGTCGCCGTGACCTTCAACCTGGTACTTTTCCGTCACGTGCTGACCGCGTGAAAGTGTGTAGAATGGACCAAAAACTTCGTAGCATCCTTGAGACAGACCAATGAAACTGCTTCTAGTATTATGGGATAGTAATTCGTGTCCATTCATAGACGAGGAGCTAAAGCTGCATGCGTGTCAGTGTAGCTAAGCGTGGGTACCAAATTTGTCGTCTGCTCGAGCACTGCTGTGTGTGATTGTACGGATTTCTCGGCATTTCGGAAGATGAGTAGGATAATATTATTGAAGAAATGAAAAAATATGACCATGAAGAGTTAGAAGAAGAGTCAGATGTGGACTTAGGAGGTGGTGTAGAGCAAAACGTTAGCAATTACGAAGTCTAGTCAACACTCAGCTTGCATCGCGTCAAACAAAATGGCGGACTAGGTACGGCATGCCAGGAGGCCAGCATTTCGAGAACCAACTGGCCCATACACGCATTTCCAAACACTGGGGCCCCTCTCAATTATTTATTTTTGTTTTACCCCACCTATTCTTCAAAACAGCAGCAGGCAAAGCAAACAGATGTGCAACGCACAAGCAAGTAAACAAAGGCCCACACTTGACCCACTTTTGTGGGTCATAGCAGACGATACGTATAGGCCTAGGCCTACATGTTTGGGGCATCAAGCGACAGTGACAGTCCGTCCTTGGCCTACATCACTGTGCTCGTCTGTCAGCTAGTTCTCTGTTATCGCAAGAATTAGTGTTTTTTTGTGACTACCATGACACAGTAGTAGAATGTATGTAGGGTGGAGGGTAGGGGGTGGGGGTGGGGTATGCACACCTGTATGATGGGGTGACACCAATGACACGACGACAGTGGTGGTACACACTGTGACTTATCACTGTACAGCTCTGGTTGAGTGTGTGTAAGTGTTTTATAAAGTGTATTACAGTGTGTGGAAGTGTATACAAACAATGTACAGTTGTGGTTTGAATTACATTCAAATAGGTTTTATTGGTGACAGTTGACAATTTTCTGTGTCACTCACTGGATTAGCAGTATGAACTGAAGCGACGGACAGAGTACAGACTAGGTGAGGTAGGCTTCAGCTTTCATTTTCACCCTAGTAACGTGCATGTTCATGAATAAACTGCATGTCAGTGTGCTGTTTTACAATGTTAACCATAATATGTGACACATTTGGTGACATTTAGTTGACAATGACACGACCCTTCACTCTGAGACACACAAAACACACTTCACACCCGAGAACAAAGCCTCATGACCACACATGCAAACTTTTATGGCTGTAGACATTTATTTCTAGCAATGGTGAAGCATAAACCACACTAACCCATTTTGGGCTACATTTGCCAAAAGAATACGAAATCTAGCAGAAGTTTGGTCTCAAACAATCCGAATATAAGAGGGTTAAATTGGTTTATGCTGGTGATGAGTGTTAACAAAAGGCATGAATTGAAAGGAGCTGAACGAGGGAACTGTCAATCTGTCATTTCAGGTTTTGTGGTGTTTTTTCTGGGAATTCTAGTTTATGTTTTGGGACATTCTCTCACTAGCCCCCCTGTGAATGAGAGACGTTGCAGAGGTATTGACTTGCGGTGGCTTGTTTGTTTGTTTTCGTTTCAGGTACGATCCGTACTTCAAATGTGAACCGCAACACGGTTGAAGAACAAAACGGGAGAGCACTGTGAAAGTGGAGCAGTTTATTGTTGCGACAGAACGTGACATCTACTGCTTTGCGTCTCCTCACAGTTCACCTCCAGCTCTTGCTCCTGGAAGTACGGTCATAGTTTTGGGAACCATTTCGATACCTTGATGTTCTTTGACATTTGGTGTGCGACCCAATCGTGACTCAAGTCAGTCATCCTAAATTTTCATCTTTTTTTTGGTATCTTTTTTTAATTTTATATAAATTTTGTATCCCCCCCCCCCCCCCCCCCCCCCCCCAATTGTGAGTCATTTCATCCTGTCAGCACTGAATATTGTTCCATTCATTTTACTTTCAAATCAATAGAATATCTTTATGTACTTTGCAGCATGATCAATTTTTTGGTGAATTTGTTTTGTGAGGGTGAAGGTGAGGGTTATGTAGTTGTTGGTTTTTGCTAAGATTGCAAATCAGAGCGAAATGGGCAACTTAGGACGATAATTTGACTGCCAGGGGGCAGTCAAACCGGTAGGGGCTTAGCGCGTGCTAATCTTCGGTTGGCGTTGTGAGAGAGAGAGAGATAGGGAGATGAGTCCATCCCTCTCTCTCTCTCTCACTATGCCCAACTAAGAATATCACACGCTAAGCCCCTACTGGCTTGACTGCCCCCTGGCGGTCAAATTGTCATCCAAAGTTGGCCATTGGATGGGTTGCTGAAAAGAGCACTGACAGAGAGCATGCATAACGATGTGTGTCAAATGCAAGTTTTATTATCGTTGTTTTGTTTTTCATTGCAAATGCATGGCTTAAACCTGTTCCATTTTAGGACGGAAATCCATCCATGAAAAAATCAGTAAAGACGGAAATCCGTTTTAAAAAAAATCCCCCCCCCAAAAAAAATAAAGGAAAACGGCTTGCTGATAAGCGAAAACGCGATTGCCGCATTGAAACCAGTTTCGGTTTAACGGAAACGGAAGTGATTACCGATCCGTGTTCGGCCAAGTGTGAATCCCGTAGGAAGCGCAATTTCCTTTCATTGAAAGTTTCAACAATGTGAGATGCGAAACTTGTCTTCATTGTGAGTTGTGAAAAGAAAGGGAGGAAAAAAGATAAGAAAGAAGAGACCGTACTGGAGTTCAGCTTCGCCTGCCGCTGATGCCGTTCGTTCAAGAAAACACGGATGTGTCTGCCATTGACGCTAAGGTTACAAACAAATGGCAGTGGGACTGGCTGGACAGTAAAGACACGTGGGGAGTGGGGAGGGGGGGGGGGTTGTCACATTTCCGTTTTTTTAAAATTGTCAGGTTTAACCCTTGCAAATGTGATGATGCCAATTAATTCTTTAATTTTTTTGGTTTTGGCCTTGTATAACAATCATGTCTAGCTTTTCTGATAACTTCAATTTTGAAAGTGCCATATTTGTTTTTTTCTGCATTAAGAAAAAATTAAGATGAAATGCATTCTTCAGTAAAAAAAATGTTATAACTTTAATTTTGAAAGTGCCATATTGAAAACTTTTTTCTGCATATATTTTCTTTTCTTTTTTTCAAAGATAAAATTCATTTTTCCGCAATTTTTGTATAACTTAAAATGTGAAAGTGCCATATTTAGAACTCTTCGACCAAGGCCTACAGCAAGTTCCTGGAATCCCAAATCATTACCATTCTCGGAAGTCTGGCACCAGCTGGCCTATTATATAAGAAGGAATAAAAGAGAGAGAGTCAAACAGACCGACAACCAGCCAGACAAACTGACAGGCGGACATACGCAGCATCAAGACTATGCAACCCAAATCCTGTTTGTGGACCTGTCCCCCCCCCCCCCTCTCTCTCTCTCTCTCTCTCTCTCTCTTTACATGGTCAAAGCGCGGTGTTAAAATTCATAGGAATTCTCATAGGCTAATAACTCGTAGATCCTTTACTCATTTTGACATAGACTCTTTTCTTCTTGAACTAGCAAATTCTCCTTGGTTACTTTCTGTTTATCAGTTCAATGATCCAGATGAAGCTTTTGAAATCTGGTACCATAGTTTCCTTAATATTTATGACAAACACGCTCCTTTTAAAACAGTACGTATCAGAAATAACCCTAAAAAAACCTTGGATATCAAAGGACATAGACGCTGCCATTAATGAAAGAGAGAGGCTTTTGATGTCAGGGAATGACTATGATTTTAAAAAACAAAGAAACTTAGTTAATTCTTTTAAACGATCTGCACAAAGAGCTTTCTTCAAAAGTCTTATTTCTTCTAGATCAGATAGCAAATCCATTTGGAAAGCAATAAATTTATTAACCAATAAAAATGTAAATGCCAGCATCTCATCCCCAAAAGACCTATCTACCGAAGACATGAATGTACACTTTTGTAACATTGCAAATTCAATTATAACGTCAGATAGATCGTCTGAAAACAATTTACATATTCTGCACAATTTTTGTGAATCCAAGCATGTTAATGATTGCCCTAACATTCCGTTTTTGAGTGTACATGAAGTTTTCAATTATCTTAATCACTTAAAACAGACCAATACTCGAGGCGTTGATGGAATTGATTCTAAAATATTGAAATTGTCAGCTCCTGCAATAACTGAAACTTTGACCTATGTTTACAATTTATGTATTGCTAAAAATCGTTTTCCTAAAGCATTTAAAGTAGCCAAAGTTATACCTATCCACAAATCGGGTGACTATGAAGATCCTTCTAATTACAGGCCCATTTCTATTCTGTCGGTGCTGTCTAAACCGTTGGAACACCACATAAATAAACATATTCTTAATCACTTTAACTCTTTTGTCATACGGGTCTGTTTCATCCAAATCAATCGGGCTTTAGAGCTAACCATTCATGTCATACGGCCCTAACTAACCTAGTAGACCAATGGCTTATTAACATAAACGATGACAAAATCAATCGGGCTTTAGAGCTAACCATTCATGTCATACGGCCCTAACTAACCTAGTAGACCAATGGCTTATTAACATAAACGATGACAAAATCAATCACGGGTGTTCTTGCTGTTGACTTTATGTCAAAGCCAATTTATTAACATAGACGATGTTGGGCTTTAGAGCGATACGTAATCTTTTACTAACAAAACTGAAGATATATGGCATTACTAACAACAAAATCACCTTGCTGTTGACTTTATGAAAGCTCGATCTAACATCATTTTTTATCAGACCCTAACATCATTTTTATCAGAAAAGCAGCGAGTTTCTTTAAATGAATGCGAATCTTCTACTATGCCTGTCAACTATGGTATTCCCCAAGGCTCCATCCTTGGTCCTATATTATTCTCAATATATATTAACGACTTACCATTATATCTAACGACTTTATGTGAAATGTTTGCAGACGATACTACAGTACACTCCTGTGACAGTAAAGTGGAAAACGTTTTTATTTCTTTACAAGATAACATTAACAGACTAATAGAATGGTCCGAATTTAATCACATGCAGCTACACCCCAAGAAATGTAAATACTTACTTATCACCACCAGACAAAAGCGTCAAAATCTTACCCTTGGTTCTCAATCCCTGTATATCAATGGTGAAATCATGGAAGAGGTTGACTATCATAAAATTTTAGGACTTATTGTTGATCACAACCTTTCATGGTCCCATCAAATATCCATGGTTTGTAAGCAAGTATCAAAAAAAGTCTATCAACTTTCCAGGATAAAGCATTTTCTTGATTTAGATAGTCGTAAACTTTTTTTCAATGCTTATATCCAATCACACATCAACTATGCCTCTACAATTTGGGATCTGGCAAGCGAGAAAAATTTAAAACCATTATGCAGTTTGTATAGACGTGCATTGAAATTGATCCTTCTGAAATCCTCTTCCCTTACACTTACTGATTATCAGCGTTTAGAAATTCTACCTCTAAAATGGAAGCTTGTATACAACAAAGCAATTTTTATGTTTAGATTAATGTCCGATAATGCTCCTCCAACATTAAAAAATAAATTTGAAATTAACCTTGTCCGTAATGTTTTTAAGATAAAAATACCTCTTCCAAGAGTTGACCTTTTTAAATCTAGTCTTGTATATTCAGGTGGCTGCTTATGGAATACTATTTCATCTTCCTTTAATGTGTACTCGGGCATTAATGTTTTTAAAAAGGAGTACCATAAGTATCTTATGTTGAAACATACAAGCAATGTTGTTTAACCCCATCTTAGTTTCAAATATGTTTCCACTTTTGATATGTTGACATCTATGCATATTATCTAATTTGTTGTTGTTAAATTATTAACAAGTTTTGTATTTACCTTATTTCATGTGTTTCCTCTCTCTCTCTCTCTCTCTCTCTCTCTCTCTCTCTCTCTCTCTCTCTCTCTCTCTCTCTCTCTCTCTCTCTCTCCTCTCTCTCTTGTGTGTGTGAGAGGGGGGGAGGGGGGAGGGGGGGGGGGGGGATAGATAGACGGTTTTGTTGTATCTATTTTTTCTTATTCATGGATAATTCTTCGATGATTATTTTTTGCATGCTTCTTCATTATTTTTGTGTTGAATATATTGATTTTCTTGCATGTTTGTTTGAGGGCAAGATGTAAAAAAGCCCATTGTGTGCTTACTCTTTTTCCCTCAATAAAAAAATTTCGTTCGTTCTCTCTCTCTCTCTCTCTCTCTCTCTCTCTCTCTCTCTCTCTCTCTCTCTCTCTCTCTCTCTCTCTCTCTCTCTCTCTCTCTCTCTCTCTCTCTCTCTCTCGTTTTACCTCCTCCTCTGTCTGCTTGTCTGTCTGCCTCTCTGTGTGAATATCATTCTGTATTCACTTTCTCTACCACTCCCCCTTTGAGTTTTGTTTTGCTTTTTTTCTCTCTATCACTTACAGTGACTTTATCATGGACATTAGAAGTAGAACTTCTGAATGCTGTCGAAACATTTTAAATCAAAACAGATTCTGCCTTTTTCCCTACACCCTTACTTTACTCATCTCTGTGGAACTCGGGATGCTCCCACCTGGAGAGAGCGTCGCCTGAGTGCAGCGCCACCCTTATTTTTGGAGCGGGGGGCGGGGATGAGGGGTTGGGGGGGGGGGGGTGGACTTGGGAAATCTAGCTATAAATTTGGTACATACCAGGCAGCGGCTCCTTAGAGTAGCCCCTCATCCCCAGTTTTGATTCTCTCCATCCTCATTTACAATTTATGACATGCCAGGGTTTTGTTGTTGTTCACTGGCTTTCATGTGAGAGAGCTTGCGCGCTTGAGTGGGCGCATGTTGCCCATTCTGCAGTGCATATTTGCCTATATGGCCTTTTATATATATTTTTTGTTTGCTAGGATGTGTTATCCTTTTTTACTTTTTTTTAAAACCTGGATCTGATAAGTAGAGTGGAGTGGCTCAACGTTTCCAGCACTGTGTGAAATTATGAGCTATAGGGTACAATGATGAAGATGCCATGTCGTGAATTGTACTGTTTATTTATGTATTTTTTTCAGAATCATTGATGTGCGTTTTGTTATACGTGGTCAAACTTTGCGTAGTGACAGTCCTGAGATGACCATAGCTGTTGCCGGGGCTATAACAGACTAACTAACTAACTAACTAACCAGGCAGCAGGGATTCCCCCCCTGCTGTTGCCTACTTTGAACTGCCGTTGGAGTTTTACGTGCATAAAGTGCACTCTTGTCTGGGACCCCCACGTCAAGGGCAGCATCGATGCCATAGAAAGAGTACAGAGCCAAGCTGCAAGATGCCTGGCCCATGACTCTCCCGTGTGACAATGAGATCGGCAGACCTCAAGAATGCCATGAAATGGCCCCTCCTCAAGACTGAAGCTCGCCTGATTACATCATGGGTGCTACTCTTTCAGTTTTACACTGATATCAGTTTTTTGAAATTTGACCAGAAACTGAACTTCCGTTTAAAAAAAAAAAAATACCCCCCCCCAAAAAAAAAAATGGACCACATGCGATTTGAGGTGTTTTAATCTTGATTTTTCTATCTTGGAAGTCTCTCTCTGGGAATCTTGAACACAACATGGTGAAACCATATTGCTTTCAAAGGCTATGTAATCGTTTTACAAGGCTTATTAGACTCGAAACTCTCTGTCCATCATTGTGACTGTCTGTCTGTCTCATCTCTCTCTCTCTCTCTCTCTCTCTCTCTCTCTCTCTCTCTCTCTCTCTCTCTCTCTCTCTCTCTCTCTTGCGTTACACTCCTGAATCATCCAACGGGGCTCTGCCCCTGTACCTCGCCGGGGCCCCTGGACCCCTGCCTTTCAGTTTTTTTCATTTGGGGGAGTTGCACCCATGTTACATTTTACAACTCCGTTCGCAATGCCACTGGGACACTCTATCCCGCCTCTAGGTCCCTCTATGCTGTAGCCCAGGGACCCCTTGTTTTGCGGGACGATTGGGAGCCCTGAAGCCACAGAACACGATACAGACAATCCACATTCCTTCCCCCGCACCATCCCGCAGTGGAACTGCCTCCCAGAAGCCGTTGCCTCCTCTCTGTCCTTGGAGGCATTCAAAAGAGGCCTCCACACACACCTCCACTGAAACTCGGGAAGTAGGGGCCATAGATCAAAGTAGTGGTAAATGAAGGGCAGGAGCTGTGCCGGTCGGGGTTCGCCCCCTGTGACCGTTACGGATTGGTTTTGCCTAGATGCTGCGAAATATAGGTTTATGGTCCACTTTTGTTTTTAAGCATCAAGATCCCATAGATCCACACAATCCATTGGAGATTGTAATTTCTTTTTACTTTCCTTTTCTATTGCTCATGTCTTCCTTGCTTTCTGATCTGCTAGGCCTATTTCTTTCTTCTTACTACCCCCCAAAGTGCAGCAGAATCTTCAACCTGATGAAGTTGGCTGCCTTAAAGACGCACTGACCCAGCAAATTTAAATCCCTTGATTTTTTTTTCTGGCCAGGTGTGACCCACATACAAATTCCCCCAAATTGAAAACGAGGCTGCTTTACAAAGTGCTGTCTCGTTTTGAATTTGGGGGCATTTGTATGGAAGTCACACCTGGACCCCCCAAAAAAATCCAGGTAAAAATAACCACCTTTGACGCTCGGTTTGTGGGTAACCAAAGGAAACTGCGTGGTGCGGTTTTATGCAGAACGATTTCTCTCAGTGATCTCTATGCATTTTTAGAAAGAAAAATCTTTGGGTCAGTGTGTCTTTAACCCTTTCACCGCCAATGTCGCATTTATGCACCACAGTGGTTTAAGACCCGTGTATGTCACTAAAAGGCATCAAATCAGGGCCCGTTATTTCAAGATCTTATTGTCTTAATTTTGGGAGATAAGGATAGGCCTAATGTTGTACATGTCACAGATGAATTCCCAATACTGCAGATATTTTATTTTCTCTACCCCGTTGCGTTTAGTGGTTTGGGCTGAAATATGTCTGGCGGTGAAGAAAGGGTTAAACAAAGAAGAAGTGCTCGAATCAGACTTGCTTAATCTTTACCGGACTTCTGACCCCATGACACACAAAACATGTTATATCTCTAAAACTATTTAAGCAATCTTCATGAAATTTCATGACTTTGTCAAAAACGTAAATGGCTTTAAGTGTGTTAAATTTTATTAATGTGTATAAAATATAAATGACGTAATATGACGCGTAATTTTGATATACCTGTCCGGATGATGGGGGTCTCCCACGACCCCTACTTTAAAGAGCACTGCAGTGCATTGAGTAGGGGTCGTGGGAGACCCCCGCCATCCGGACAGGGATAAACACATGGTGCCTCTTTGACAAGTAGGGGTCGTGGGAGACCCCCGCCATCCGGACAGGGATAAACACATGGTGCCTCTTTGACAAGTAGGGGTCGTGGGAGACCCCCGCCATCCGGACAGGGATAAACACCTCGGAATTTGCTCTTTGCTGAGTAGGGGGTCGTGGAAGACCCCCGCCATCGTGTCCGTGTAGTCAAAAGCATGATCCGGTAAAGGTTAAAGTCCCCATCCGAAGGACCTGGGAGTTCAGTTCGACTTTCCCATTAGACTGAAAAGAAAGGAAAAGATCCGAATTCGAACCCGGGTCACTCATGCAATGAATTGGCAGGTGAACGCATTCACTATCCTGCCACCTTCCAATCTCAAAAGTTAAAATCTCAGTGAAATCCAGACACACGTGTTTGTCACTCGGTATACTCTAAAGCATATTGCAATTAAACCGACCTAATGACCGCTATTTTTGTTATTATTCAGAGATACATTCCAAAGGCGTTTTTGAGTGTGTAGATAAACTGCTGGGGGATGTCTTCTTGACAATAATTGTGGGCATCAGCATTTTTAAAAATTATGTTAATTTGATGAGTACAGTGGATTCCTCATAACTAAAAAACGGATAACTCAAAAAAATCTGGATAACTCAAATAATCTGGATAACTCGCAATAGTTTTCCGGTCCCAGTTTAATCATCTTTATGCTAAAAGGTCTTTTTAACTCAAAATATTGGCTATCTCAAAATAAAATTTGAGTCCCTCCAATTTTGACTTCAGCCATTTTCACTGTACTTTATACACTTATTGCAATGGAACTTTACGCTTGCAGGTGTGAGTTGTTTTTGTTTGTGTTTTGTTTTGTGTGTGTGATAATTTGTTAGTTAAGCTGTGCATGTAAAAGGAAAGTGAAAGTAAGGGATCAACTCATGATGATTTTTTTTATGGTTGTGATACTCTCTTTGGCTTGTTTTGCTGAGTTAAAAACAAAAAAATTAACCCCTTCACTGCCGAGCCCGTTTCCAGTTCCGGGGCAACTATTTGCCAAGCCGTTTTAGGTTGTTGAGTCTATCGCAAACATTTCTGAATAAAAGTGCATATAACCTATGCTTTTCTGAAAGGGAATTGAATATACTATCATTTGAGAACACTCTTATGCATTCAAACATACTGCGGAAAGCATATGGATAGAAAAGGTGAAACTCTTAGAATAACCCTATGACGGATATTTCCGTGACGGGGCAGTTTATAGGTTACCGGAAGTTGACGGAAATATCCGTGATGGGGCAGTGAAGTGGTTAATAATTTTTGCATTTTTTTTTTTCAGTTGGAGTAAGGACCAACTCCTGATGAATTTTTTAAATTATGGTTTTGTGATACATGTACTCTTTTTGGCTTTTAAAAAAAAAAATTATTAAGTAATTAACCCCTTCACTGCTTAAAAAAAATTTGACAAACGATCTTCTGTATCTTTATAAAATGAAAAAGAGACCTGGTATTTGGTACTTTATAGTCAGAGGCGTCTCTGTGAAATTCGATTTGCTCCCACCAGGAGAGCGTGTCGCAGCCAGAGGCGCGCCACCCTTTTTTTTTTTTTTGCATGCAATTTTTGTGTGACTGATGAGGAAGGAAAGGGGGGGGGGGGGTAAATTTTGACCAAATGACAACTTTTTCGTTGCCACTGGGTTTAATGTGTGCTAAGTGCATGGGCACACAGGACCTCAGTTTATCGCCTCATCCGAAAAGACTCCACATTCAGACCGTAAGGCCTAGTGCAGAGTGAGAGGGAAAATCCCAGGTTCAAACTTGGGGTTTATTGTATATGAGGCGAACTATATACACCTGTTAGATTCAATCTGAGAAAATAGTCTAGAGACATATCTTTCCTAAAACTCAGGGATGTGAGAGTTATGCGTAAATGCGCTTTTTCTATTCGACTGCCTAATTTTGAGAAAGGAGCAAAACGTACAGAGAGGAGACAATATCGTACAGATTGTTGAATTTGGTAGACTTTCTTCTTATGCGCACGGTGAAGGCGAAAGAAGATTGCAGCGTGAATGTTTCATTTTCTATCATGACAATTATGCATCACATTATAGATGTGAGGAAAGGAGATCGACAAAGGATGTTAACATAAATTTGACAGGGCTTGGCTGGATGAAACTGTATCGGACTGTAAGATCCGTGAAGACGAGCCGCAAATTTGATGTCGCAGGCAAACGTTTTGTTTGAGTACGTTTGACAATGCCATCAGCTACGCTTTTATGTTTTGGGCCCTCTCACATCCCTGAAAGCGAAAACCATCATTCCAAGGCTATGACATCAAAAGTTATGACATCATCAGTGACATCACACACCCCGTAGTAGACACAGGGCCAGGCAGGGAAGGGGGTAAGGTTAGTTGGGCATGAAGGTTTGGTCTCCGTTGGGAGGAAGAAAGCAAGGGACCAACTCTTCACAATAATTGTGACATCACACACCCCGTAGTAGACGCAGGGCCAGGCAGGGAAGGGGGTAAGGTTAGTTGTGCATGAAAGTTTGGTCTCCGTTGGGAGGAAGAAAGCAAGGGACCAACTCTTCACAATAATTGTGGGCACCAGCATTTTTTAAATTATGTTAATTTGATGAGTACAGCGGATTCGTGATAACTCAAAAATTCTGGTAATAACTCACAATACTTTTCTGGTGCTAGTTTAATCATCTTTATGCTAAAAGGTCTTTTTAACTCAAAATATTGGCTATTTCTAAATAAAATGCACAAAAGCCCAAGTAATTCACGGGCAAAAATCAAAATATATAAATTTATACTACATATGAAAAATATCTAGAGGGCAAAAGGCTTAAAAAGCATACAGAGCCTAAGCTGATATGATATAACTCCTGATGATTTTGGTTTTATGGTTGTGATAATCTTTTTGGCTTGTTTGGTTGAGTTCTTTTTAAGGTGTGCATGAAAATGTCTCAGTAAGTCAGTCGGACGAACTCGGGCTGAATTTTTTTTTATGGTTGTGATAATCTTTATGGCTTATGTTGTTGAGTTTTTTTGTGGTTTTTTAAAATAAATTGTTAAATAATGAGTTGTGCATGAACATTTTTGTGTTAGTTGGAAGTAAGGGATCATCACCGGTTGAATTGTTTTTAATGGTTGTGATACTCCTTTTGTTGAGTTTTTTTTATTATTATTTTTTTTTTAAAGGTGTGCATGAAAATGTTGTCTCAGTTGGAGGAAAGTAAGGGACCACCAACTCCAACTGATATTTACCAACCGTGATCGTAGAGAGCGGATTGGTAATGTTTTCACTCGTGTCTGAGGTGGTGTTTGTATGTTTGTATGTATCCTCTCTAGCGTTTGAACGGATGGACTTAGGGTGCTCAAATTTTGCATGCGGGTAGGTAGTAGGAAGATCTAGGCCAAGTTCGATAATGAAGGTTATGGGTCAAAGGTCAAGGTCACTGCCGCGCGGTTGGTGATTTAGCGTCTTAACGCTCTAGTTTTGTTGTTATTTTTGCTTGTTTTGTAAACAAAGTTTTAAGTCAGTGGTTTTCGTGCTTTTCCTACGCTTTCCGCCATCTTTTCTACAACAAGGGAAGCGACTTCGCTTTCAGACCCTTGACCGTGGTTGTTTCCCTTTGCTCGAAGTCTATGCAGACGACAGCAACAGTCGTAAAAACCAACAAAATGGCGGTCGTAAGTCGCGTTTTAGAGGAAGTTGTTTAAGAGAGGTCGTTTACATAGTAATTTGCATCTGTGCCAACAAATCCGGTCTCAAATGAGAGGTGGTCGCTTAACAGAGGGTCGTAAAATAGGGGTTTGTCTGTACTCTTTTAGCATTCGTATTGTTTCGTATTCAAACTTGTTTTAGCAAACGTTAAGTGTGAAATCATGTTCAATGTTCTTCTTCTTCTTCTTCTTCCAATATAGTTGTCAAAGTCAGTTCTATGAACATGCAATGTGTTAGATATTCAATCCTATTAAAATAAAATGTTGCTCAATATTTCAGCGTTTGATGCTTGAATCTTTCTTTTAAAACGCATGTTATGTTATATAGTGAATGCTTTTAAATGTTCATTTCTCTCACTTCTTTCAGCAGTTGATGTTTAAATCTTTCTTTTAACGCATGTTATGTTATATAGTGAATGCTTTTAAATGTTCATTTCTCTCACTTCTTTCAGCAGTTGATGTTTAAATCTTTCTTTTAACGCATGTTATGTTATATAGTGAATGCTTTTAAATGTTCATTTCTCTCACTTCTTTCAGCAGTTGATGTTTAAATCTTTCTTTTAACGCATGTTATGTTATATATTGAATGCTTTTAAATGTTCATTTCTCTCACTTCTTTCAGCAGTTGATGTTTGAATCTTTCTGCTTTATGGTATGATCAAGTTGCATCTGCACTTTTAACATCTTGAAATCAATGACATGTGAAATGCGAAATCTTCTGTTAACAAGCAGAGATATGTAGTTACATTTTTCTTGAAAAGTATCCACATTTTCAATGGAAAAAAAAGCACTTTTAACACATTGAACTTTATAAACACTGCATCAGTGTTGTGTAAAGTGGTGGTGTTTATTCGTTTTGTTGTGCTGTCCAATCTTCTGGGCCGTACAGTGGCATTGCTCCCACGCCGCTCATTCCGAATCTCAACTCGTAGCCAGAGGTGGTTGTGTTTTTTTAACTTTGTTGTGGTGAAGGTGTGATGATGTATGTGTGTGCGTATGCGCGCACACATGTTTGTTTGTGTGTGTTTGTGCATGTGCTTGCTTGTGTTTGTATGATTACAAGTAGTAGTAGTAATTAGGGCTAGAAGTGGGCCTCGCGGCCCTTTTACGCCCTTTCTCGTTTGTGACTTTGATTTGTTTCAAGGTGGCTTGCTTTCTACAGCTAAACTATAAAATTTAGCAAAAATATGGAATGGACTTTTTTCTTCTTCTTTTTTTATTCATCTAAAGTATTATAAGATAATTCACATCATTGTGTCTTTGTCCAGAAGATTTTTGAATATATTTATGTTAGGTGCAGCCTTAATGTTAGTTGACAAATTATTCCAGTATTGGACAACTCGGTTAGAAAAGTAAAACTTGCGGATGTTAGTAACTGATGTGTTTTGTATGATTACAAGCTTATGTTAGTATATGTATGTGTGTGTGTTTGTATATGTGTTTGTGTATGAGAGAGAAGGGGGGGGGGGGGGGTGGAAAGAAAGAGCAAGAAATTGCAAGAGAGAGAGACCACTATTAGCGAAGCATATACGTCTATGTATTCCTGTCTTCCCTGTGTATTGCTAAGACAATGGTTTTGGGGTTTTTTTTGGTATCATTTTGTGTATTTTCTTTCTTTTTTTCCATTGTGCTTGCCTTTTTATGCACTTGACTTGCATTTATTGTGAAATCATGTAACCTGTAAATTACGGGAAACATGCAGTGAGCGTTTCATTCAGTAATGTTCTTTTTAAGTCTTTGTTTCTGGTTACACGTTTTAAGGATTTTCTTTTATTTCAATGCTTTGTCATTTTTCTATCCTGTCATTCTAAAGCGTATAAAGGATATAAAACGGATATAAAGCATATAACGGGTTATTGCGCTATATAAATAAAATTATTGTTATTGTTAAAGATCGATGGTTTAATGTAACATGTTTACATATTGCGTGTTGTACGGTTTATCTTTCAGCATCTTGAATGGCAGTGTCTTTGTTCAAACTTGTGTTAATGTTTGATCAAAATTACATTTTCTTTGAATGTAAATCTTCTGAGCAGTTTCTTTTTTCTGTAGGGAATCTTGAGAATTTTCTCTCTAGCTTTACTTGTATTTCTTGCATGTGGCAATTTTATTCATGAGTGTACGTTTTTGGAGGTTGAGGTTGAGGTAGTAGTAATGATATATATACATACATTGAGAAGTTGTGAAAAAACCCACATGTTTTGTTCATATGTTTACTTAAGATTTTTATCATTTCTATTTCCCTACCAATATACATGAAGAAACCTTGTTCATACTTTTACTTAAGATTTTTATCATTTCTATTTCCCTACCAATATACTTGAAGAAACCTTGTTACTTAAGATTTTTATCATTTCTATTTCCCTACCAATATACTTGAAGAAACCTTGTTCATACTTTTACTTAAGATTTTTATCATTTCTATTTCCCTACCAATATACTTGAAGAAACCTTGTTCATACTTTTACTTAAGATTTTTATCATTTCTATTTCCCTACCAATATACATGAAGAAACCTTCCCTTTGTGAAACAATCTTCTTGTTTAGGTGAGAGAGGGCCACTTTGGTAGACTAAGACCCCATCCATTGCCGAGCTAATGAGACCCCCAAAGGTTGAAACAGCTGTTCTCGGCTTGGTTCTGCCATTGCCTCCCTAACAAGGAGGAAAAACTAAACTAGCACTCTTTATGTTTTTATTCCGGTTTTTTAGAACGTGGATCAAAATTCCAAGTATATATTTTAATGTTTTATGCTTTTCTCATTGGTTGGCGGCCTGAATGGTAAAGAGAGTGAAATTGTAAAAAAAAAAAAAAAAGAAATATAAAAAAATAATAAAATTGATGCCTAAGACTCAAAGCAGACTATCTTCACATGGTCCATTGACTTAATATGGACATTATTTAGAAAAATAATAATTTGTACATAAGAAAAAAACTAACTGAAAAAATATAAGCAGCATAAGGTGTAGAGTTCTAATTTTGGTCACAGGGGATTTTTCCTCTCACTTTGCACTAGGCCTTATGGTCTGAATGTGGAGTCTTTCGGATGAGACGATAAACTGAGGTCCTGTGTGCCCATGCACTTAGCACATGTTAATCCCAGTGGCAACGAAAAAGTTGTCATTTGGTCAAAATTTACCCCCCCCCCCCCCCCCCCCCCCCCTTCCTTCCTCATCAGTCACAAAAATCGCATGCAGAAAAAAAAAAAGGGTGGCGCGCCTCTGGCTGCGACATGCTCTCCAAGTGGGAGCAACCCGAATTTCACAGAGACGCCTCTGTGACTATAAAGTACCAAATACCTAATACCCAGTCTTATTTCATGCAAGTTATTATTTTTTGGGCAATAAGTTACATAGCAAGTCAATGGACCGTCTGAAGGCATTATTGGTTCTCCACAAAAACTGAAAGTCCTTGCTACGAAATCGAATCAAACCGAACATATTTACAATAATATATTCACAATATGGAATCCATATCAGAGAGAGAGAGAGAGAGACAGAGAGAGAGAGAGGGTGTATCCTTGGGCAAGGTATGTCCCCTATAAACTAATTCCAGCCCATTTTCCAGGTTAGCAGTTGTCTTTGCTGCTATCAGGTTGCCGTTGTCAAACATGACTGACTTCTTCTTCTTCTTTCTTTGAACAACCACCATCATCTTTTTTATGATTCTGTTGTTGTACTAAAGGGGGACTCACCTTATATAATGTTCGTTTCTTTGCTTGTGCTTTTACATTTTTTTGTTACTAGGATGTGTTTGTTAAACTTTTTTACTGTTTTGTTTTAAACCTGGATCCAATAAGTAGAGTAGAGTGACTCAACGTTTCCAGCACTGTGTGAAATTATGAGCTATAGGGTTCGATGATGGATATGCCATGTCGTGAATTGTACTGTTTTTTCTCTCAGGTGTTTGGATGTTGTTAAGAATCATTGATGTGTGTTTTGTTATACGTGGTCGAATGTTATGCAGTGACAGTCCTGAGATAACCATAGCTGTTGACGGGACTATAACAGGCTAGCTAACTAACTAACTCTGATATAGAATTTTCTTTATTTGAAAGGGGAAAACTTAAAAATAAAAAAATCTTCTTTTATAAAAGTGTTACTCCTACTAGCGATTTAAAGATGGACCCTGACGGATGAGTTTTTGCAAGAACATGTCGAGATCACCAGAAAGACAGCCTTTTCAAGGATCGGAACACTCACTTTGCTCTGGTTTCTTAGAAATCAAACCGTCAAAACGGCGATTCCTCCTTGGCGGAGATGCCGGAGAGAGTAGCCATTTTGGATGGGATGGGTGGGGGCCAAACCCATTGTGGTTGAAGCTTTTTATTTTTTGTAGTGCAGTAAAAAAAAGTTTAAGCTATTTCCTTTGTTGTGAGCGAAACTCTTTCAGATAAACTGCATACAAATTTTAAAAAGATAAATAAAAAGGCTTGTATTGCGAAAACATTTGTGCAAACGATTTGGTGGCCATTACAAAAGAGACCTTCTCTTTCAGTGAAAGAATTTGACTTCCAGCACCTCCGCCAAGGATGAATCGCCGATTTGACGGTTTGATTTCTAGGAAACCAGAGCAAAGTGAGTGTTGCGATCTCTGTAAAGGGTGTTTTCCTGGTGATCTCGACGTGTTTCTTGCAAAAACTCATCCGTCAGGGTGCCCCTTTAAGGTCTTGGTTGAATATGTTGATCATTTGTTTTCGATAGCTCCTGTTTTAGAGATCTTTGTTTTTCACGGGCATAGGTATGCCGATCAACTTACCAGTAATTCTGTACGATAAAATCTACAACTCCGTTTTGTGTTTATTTTCTGTTTTTTAGTGAGTATTTGTTTTAGAATACATTGGGTTGTTGTGTTTGTACTTCTTTTAATGTTGTTTTAAGTTTTATTTATTCAAATGGATGTTTCGAATCTCTGCAGTTAATTTGATTTAGGAAAGAAAAAACCCACAACAGAATGTTTATGTTTAACCCTCTTGCATTCGCATTTGTTACAGAAAAAAACTTCTTCTAGTATTCACATTTTGTTCACACATTTTCAGGAAAATCTGTCATTTGAAGCACACAGAGCGCCATACAGTTACTACCACATCACTGCAAGTGAGAAGCTCCATCATAGTGTGTGTATAACAAAGCCAGAACTTAGTGCGTGATGAAAATGCCATCAGAGGGGGTCTCAGAGTGGGGGCAAGACAAGGGCGGTTTGGGGCGGTTTGAATACACAGAGGCAACTTCCGGCTGGGCGGTTTGGGGCGGTTTGAATACACAGAGGCAACTTCCGGGCTGGGCGGTTTGGGGCGGTTTGAATACACAGAGGCAACTTCCGGGCTGGGCGGTTTGGGGCGGTTTGAATACACAGAGGCAACTTCCGGGCTGGGCGGTTTGGGGCGGTTTGAATACACAGAGGCAACTTCCGGCTGGGCGGTTTGGGGCGGTTTGAATACACAGAGGCAACTTCCGGGCTGGGCGGTTTGGGGCGGTTTGAATACACAGAGGCAACTTCCGGGCTGGGCGGTTTGGGGCGTTTGAATACACAGAGGCAACTTCCGGGCTGGGCGGTTTGGGGCGGTTTGAATACACAGAGGCAACTTCCGGGCTGGGCGGTTTGGGGCGGTTTGAATACACAGAGGCAAAACTTCCGGGGCTGGGCGGTTTGGGGTGCGGTTTGAATACACAGAGGCAACTTCCGGGCTGGGCGGTTTTGGGCGGTTTGAATACACAGAGGCACTTTCGGGATGGGCGGTTTTGGGCGGTTTGAATACACAGAGGCAACTTCCGGGCTGGGCGGTTTGGGGCGGTTTGAATACACAGAGGCAACTTCGGGCTGGGCGGTTTGGGGCGGTTTGAATACACAGAGGCAACTTCCGGGCTGGGCGGTTTGGGGCGGTTTGAATACACAGAGGCAACTTCGGGGCTGGGCGGTTTGGGGCGGTTTGAATACACAGAGGCAACTTCCGGCTGGGCGGTTTGGGGCGGCTTGAATACACAGAGGCAACTTCCGGGCTGGGCGGTTTGGGGCGGTTTGAATACACCGAGGCAACTTTGGGGCTGGGCGGTTTGGGGCGGAATTAATGCAAGAGGGTTAAAACTTTTATAGAATTTTTCCTCATTTGCTGTAATGTATCCCGAGTGTGTTTATTTACTTCAGATTGTTTTCCTTTTTGTTGTCTCTTTCATTTTTTAAACAGTAGTTCTTAAACTTTCTTTCATTTTTTTTTTTTTTTATTTTATTTTTTTTGAAGGAAAAATGTGATCAGTTTGATTCATAGTAGAATGTCTATCACAATTCTAAAAATGGTTTAAATGTTCTTCATCGGAATGGAAGGCATCTGCGGGCATACAGCTGGTGGTTTTAGCAAACTGGAACGTGGTTTTGGGGTTGCTGCTTGTTATATTAGTTGGGTTTTTTTACTGTCCTGGGGAAATCCAATAAATGTTGCTGTGTATGAAATGCTGCTTTGTGATTGTCTGGTGGTTTTATTTTTTAAATCTAATTTTGAGGTTTGATGTCTGTCTGTCTAAGTTAGAATTTGTAAAACGATCCTTTGATAGATAGATCCATCTGTTCATCCATCTATCCATCTCTCTCTGTCTGTCTGTCCCTCTTTTCTCTGTCTTGTCTGTTTGTCTCTCTGTCTCTCTCTCTCTCCTCTCTCTCTCTCTCTCTCTCTCTCTCTCTCCTCCTGCTCTCTCTCTCTCCTCTCTCTCTCTCTCTCTCTCTCTCTCTCTCTCTTTACCGGTGATAAGTATGTGTGATCCTACAATTTAACCAACCACGTTATGTCAGTTTGCTTGGTAATTATCTGACATGACACTAGTTTATAAGTAAATACATATCTGTAAGCTATCCAAAGGTAACAAGAAAATAATGATAATACTAGGAGGGCCTAAGCATTTTCTTTGCGCTTAACCTTTAGAAGCACCAAGCGCTTACAAAATAAACGAATAGACAAACAAGCCACAAAATGCATACTCCACACAGCGTGTTCCACACACAACAGGGGGTGAATGCCAGAACTGATCTATCTGTGTTCTTTATTCCTTTTGATATAGACTGTTCTGGCAGGCACCCCTCGACAAACACACATGCAAAGGTCAGGGGGCGTGCAAACACGCATGCTCGGGCGCACACACACAATAATGGAAAATAGTTTAAAAAAACAATAACACACACAAAACCGGATTTAATGTGAATCTAAGATGTCTGTTTTCTTCATGTAGAGAGTGTGTGACGGATAAACACAGACTACAAATGTTATTTGAGGGTTAATAAATAAGCATAATACAGCCCCTCGAGGGGAAAAGAATGAACAAGATTCAAATCAAATTCACTTTTATTATCTCCCCAAGGAGAGAAGGAGAGATTTTGTTCAGGTGCCAGAATAACAAAGACATCGACATTCAGCATGCATGAATAGGAGCAAAAAGTTACACATAATACACACTAAAAGATACACATTATAATTGTGGATACATACAAATCTAAGGATAAGCATGCATTTGTTTCCTTTTAACACGATGAACACACATTTAAAGCCTAAAAGGATCATGAGTTTAGGAGGTGGATGGATCTGGGGATGAAGGATTTCTGTGCCCTGGAGTTGACTTTAAAAGTTTTGTAGCGAAGTCCAGAAGGTAATAGTTCGTAATGTTTGTTCAAAACATGGGAGGTGTCATTTACAATCTTCCTGGCTTTATGTGTGGTTGTGTCTTTCGTACATCTGCATTCAAACCCATCTCTCTCTTTCCAACACTTTACTACACACATTCACCACATCATCCAACAAACGCTTGTTCTTCAAACACAGACTTCCAAACCAACACATAAAGGAAACAGTAAGCACAGACTCAATGCAGCTACTATAGTACGTATGCAAAATGTTTGAGTTAATACCAATGTTTCTCAGTCTGTGCAAAATAAACAATCTTGATTGACATTTCTTATGTATGTTGTGTGTGTTCTTGTCGAAAGTCAGTTTGTCGTCCAAAATGGTACCTAAGTATTTGTATTCTGAAACTCTTTCCACTGTTTCACCATCAATTTCTACCTTTGGCACAGGGGGTGGATCTTTCCTAAAGTCTATTAACATTTCTTTGAGTTTTGAGCACATTGAGGTCCAGATAGTTTTCTTTACACCACAGACAGAATTTCGCAACTTGACTAAAGTAGTGAGAATCAGAATTTGAAAGGTCTTGTATGGCCGAATCGTCTGAATATTTTGTGATAGGAACATTCTCAATACCTCTACAGTTGTTGGTATACAAGGTAAAACTAACAAGAGAGAGAACAGTACCCTGAGGCGCACCAGTAGAAGTAGAGAGTGGAAGAAAAGGTCAAATGACGTGAAAAGAAAAAATGTGGACACACACGCACACGCACACGCACACAGAATGAGAACAAAAAAGTGTTATGTTTTACTTCATTTGTTTATTTCACTATTTTACCATTTACAATATTTGTCACGTAGGAGAAAGCATTGAGGAAGCAGGGGGAAATGGAACAAGGAGGTTAAAGGTAAGCACGTGCACTTGTGCACAACACAGCAAAGTCATCGATCTGAGGATCTAAATACTTAGACCTGGGTCAAGTTTCTCTAGATAACGGTCGCCGCGCGAATAACTGTTACGCCAAAAGGGGTCTAAGAAACACCCTAAACGTTTGCTAAGGTCAGATAACTCTTTAAGCTTACTCTTCATTTTTTGGAAAGAGAAAAGTGTTGCCATCACAAGGGAAATAAATCATACCTCTCTGTCAGTTTGTGCACACTTATCGATTTTATTCACGTCTATTTGTGTGCAAAAAATTAAGTCTGCGCTATATATGATGCCATCAACCCTGAGAAAAAATTAATAAAGATCACTCAAACACCACTTGCGTTTGTTTTAATTTGATAAAATCAGTCCCGGTATTAAAGAATGATAGACTAAATAATATTTGCTTGTTGTTTTTGGTCTTCCATTTTTTGGAAGTTGAAGTCTCATTCACGCGATATTTTTTTTTTTTTAAAGTCGGAAGTATTGATATTTTCCATGATCCGTCAAATAGTTTGTCGCTTGCTACATCGATAGCAGCCACAAAAAGTGCGGGCAAAACGTCGGCAAAAGCAGGGTTTATTAGTACCATTGCCGATTTGAGCGCGCGCTACGTAACGTGAGCCCTTATGAAACGTCCCCCTGGGAACAATGGTAGTTGAAGACTGGAAAGAACATAGCTATGCGTGTATCGTAAATGATGCCAGAAACATGGTAAATCGGCTGCATGCCTAGATAGACAAAATGTGCACAGAACTGGGATACTGTTTTTCATCTAAAGGCAAGACTTTGGAAAGGAATCGCTTGCTAGTAGAGTGAAGTTCGTTGTTGCAACACGGTCTAAAAAAAAACCGATTCACTGTACTGCCAAATTTCTTTCTACGATTACAAAAAACAAGATCGAATTCTGGACAATATTAATCTTAAGCATTAGTACGGAACTATTCAAAAATTTTAAA
>CM065691.1:8823176-8855676 GCA_017654935.2 Phymorhynchus buccinoides
AAGTGTGTATTGCGTGTGTGTGTATGTGTGCATGTCTGTGAGTGTCTGTGATTGTGTGTATGGGTGCAACTTTTCCTGGTATACAAGGATTTCCTGTTTTTGAATTTTACCAGAACAGGAATTTCCTTTTTTTTAATTTGTCAAACAACTGTATTTTTCAAACACTTTAAAATAAGTATTTGTATACATTGTGGAAAAAAGCAAACTAAAATACCTTCATAAATCATTTTTTTCTTCAGCTGCAAGGGGATATTGCCCCTACACCCTGGCCTTTCATTTTATTTTCATTTTGTGTATTTGCACCCATATGTGTGTGTGTGTGTGTGTGTGTGTGTGTGTGTGTGTGTTGTTGCAAGTTTATATTTGTTCATTGTGACTTAATATTTTCTTCTGATGGTAGTTTTTGATGTGTTAGGGTTTTTGTAAAGTATATCGATTGTAGTACAGTGGAACCTCCCTTATAATACCTCCCATTATAAGACTCCCTCCCACATAAGATCTACTTCTCTGAGACATTGCCCTTCTTAAGACCCATCCCTTATAAGACCTCATTTGGGATGATTTTGAAGGTCTTATAAGGGAAATTCCACTGTGTTGTTAAACTTGTTTTAAAAAATCACACACCCAAAACTGAATGGTTAAAAAAAAATGAACATGCCACATCGGGTTAACTTCGCAATCAATAATAATGTTCCGAGCCAATGCTTGCTTAGATGTGAGCAATTTTTATTATTTAGTTGCTTGTGATGGACATTATGCATTTTGCTTTTAAAACTGTTAAGGCCAAAAACAAAAAAATGTCTGTTTCCGGTAACCCGACCGAGCCTAGTTTTTGCTGCCGACCCTAAATTTTTTTTTTGGACGAGTTTAAAAAAAAAAGAAGCAATTTGAGCAGACGATGCAAGGGAAACAACCATTGCACTCTCACTCGGCGTAGTCAAGCCTGAAGGACCGTTACTCGCACAGACTTTCGTGATCAACATCCGCCAACACAATGGCGGGCGCAAGGCACGCAATTGCCATTTCTATGTCTAAATGCGATCATGCGGATGCAGTGAAATCAATTGGTACATTTCCATCAGCGTACTTATGTGAAAAACAGTCAAGTGGTAAAGATAATCTGTTGATTGATACTCACATTCACATGTTTCAGCAAATACGGCAAAAATCTTGCACCGCGAAGAAAGAAAAAAAAAAGAATTTGAAAGCCTACCTACCTACCCTATTTTGGGGGGCCATGTTCTCGGAAACTTATTTTTTTATTTGGCCTATTATATAAAATATGGAACACCAGAAGTAAGATTTGCTGTAATTATTATCAAACTGTAAACAGGAAAAACAATGCTGTGCTGGGTTTGGTACTAGATCTATAAGTAGATCTATAAGTATAATTGTAATAGTGCATGGGAAAAACAGACATAATGGAATTTTGGCATAAATTGAGATTTCAATTTTTCGTGGTGAAGCAAAGATTCCTTGTTAATACACAGAAAACCGAATTGAGTTATCTTGTCTAGTTTTTATTTCATAATTCTTTGAAGTTTGGCATTCAAAATAGATCGTTTGCAGAAATTGGGCATAGAAGGTACAATTTTGCCTCTTTGTTTCTATTGACTTGATTTAGTAAACAATCAAATAAACAAAGAAATCATTCAATGTTGTCTTTTATGTTGTGGATACTGGTAGAACACATGAAAATAGACATAAATATGCCCTAAATAGAAAATTTATATTTTGGGGGTTGACTATTTTTGGCTTTTGCTAAAAACATTCTGAGCGACTTATGTAGGTTTTTCCCATGCACCATCATCTATAACTTGAAATGTATTGCACTGGAAGAACAATGATACACCGTAGATTGTATTGTGGTTGATTTTTTGAACATCCCCAGTTCTCTGATGCTTAGTTGGGTGTATGCGACAAAGATTAAAAATTGAAATATTTACGGTTCTTAAGTGGGCGTTCGGCTGTCTTCATTGTATGATTCTCTGATGCTCAGTGATAGCAAAATGCAAAATGCGTTTTAAGATAGGAGCAATAATTCAGATTAATTATTGAAGTAAGATAGGGTGAATGTGTGCACCTCCCCCTCCCTCCCCCTCCCTCCCTCCTCCCTCTCTCCCCCTCCTCCCCCCTCTCTCTCTCTCTCTCTCTCTCTCTCTCTCTCTCTCTCTCTCTCTCTCTGTGCGTGTGTGTCAACTTGTGCAATTGTGTTGTATGCTTATGTATGCTTTTTCTTATCTTGTTTCTTTTTCAATATGCTTTCAACAAAATTATTATGATTATAATAAGAAAAGAAAACTTTATGTTAGCGATTATTATTTACATTTCATGTTCAGTTATGTATTGTCTGTTTGTGTATTATGTTTATGCAAATTGCATGAAAAAAATGTTCAATATAAAATTTAAAAAATTCAGATTAATGTTTTCCCGATTTCCGCTTTCAGACATATGACGATAAAAGAGCTGATGTGCGACCACTCTACACAGTACGTCATCGGACTCACCGCCGAATATTTCGACGCGTTCACTAACTTCAGCAACGTGTTCTACTTCATCACACCCAACATGATCTCTCTCACGCATTTGGGCCTGGCGGTCGTCTGTCTGCGACTGCTCTCGTCTGCGGAGCTGAAAACTCGCCGCTACGGAGTGCTGCTGTACCAGTTTCGCAGCTGGCTGGACTCCTTGGATGGGATAGTTTACCGGAGTCACTCCAACACGACAGGTTGACACTTTGACGATCTTGTGCTTTAGTCAACCCCCTCCCCTCCCGTGGGAATACCTGCTGGTCTTTTTGTATAAATAGTTCCCCCCACCTTCTGGAAGTCCTGTGCTTGTTAGTTAATTAGTTAGTCTGTTAATAATAATAATAATAGTACATTTACATAGCGCTTTACCTCAGATGAGCCCAAAGCGCTTTATAGTCCCGTCCCGTCAACAGCTATGGTTATCTCAGGACTGTCACCGCGTAAGGTTCGACCACGTACAACAAAACACACATCAATGATTCTTAAAGACCCCGTGACGCGCCACGGTTACGTCCCTTGTTTTTTTCTGGGTTGCTGTGACCCACATTCGAATTTCCCCATATTCAAATTGAGGCTGCTCTTTATACTGATGTCGCTTTCAATTTGGGGTAATTTATATGGGAGTCAGACTTGGTCAAAACAAGATTTCTTTCCAGTTATAAGAGGGAAAACACGTGAATCCCGTGATTTTGATACGTGATTGGGTGGATCTTTAACAACCCTTTGCTTGTAACTTCCTTGGAAGTACAAGTAACAGATTGGAAGAAGAGGCGTTGCCTAAAATCTTTATCCTTGGAAAATAAAGTTTAAGTTTTCAAGTTTTTCAAGTTTTCCTCTAATCTGTCACTCTCTTTGACTCTGCCTTTTCCCTTTGCTTCCTGTCATCTGCTATCTTTCTGCCTTACGGGTCCATTCTCCTGCCCTTTTTTCAAGAAACACTTTCAAAAAGATTTCCTCCAACCAAAGTCTGACTTTTGCTGGGCCTAACTATTTCTTAGTTAGGCACCTAACGGCAGCATGACGCATCTGCGCTCATATTTGACAGGAAACTGTCTGAGCGATCGAAGAAGAAGAAGAAGTCGCCTTCCTCCCCCTGAAATTTTTGCACTGAAAATTATCTCTGAGAAGCAACATTCTGCCATTCTTAGGAAAGGGATAGGGTTAGGATCAGCCAAGAATTATTTTCGTAAAATTGAAAGAAGTAGACTTTGAGACTGTTGTAAGCATGAGGGGAGTAAGTGCTAGATTGTGGAGACTTCTTATTATAACACCGTCTGCATGCAAAAGAGATGTCAGTTTTGAAAGACGTCTCTTCACATGAGGAATGGAAACCTCAATATTCCGGTCATTTCATGTCAAATTACGTCATTTTTTTCTGTTCGTTTAGCGTCACCATCAGTGTTTAATCTTTGCAAATTGTTGTTTTACAGCTTTGTTAGATGATGCAGCTTGTCTAGATCAACTGAAGTCCAACACATCAAACGTTGACTAATTTTGATTTACGTCTCTTTGTTTTGCGCTCGGCAAATTTATGTTCTACCAAATTTCCCAGTAGCTTTATTGACATGTGTATGCAGGCATGGGAGAAAGTAGTTCAGGCATGCTCCTGAAATCAGGGTTGAAAAAACTGATAGAAAAAGTCTTCAGGATTGACCATCTTGTCATCCGGAACCACGGTCTTATAAAATCAAACTTTTCTGCCAAAATTGAAGGCAGATTAAAATAAGATGATAGACATGCACTTCTAACACCACCCCCACCCATATATCCTGTGTACATACACACATACACATTTGGAAATTATTTTTAATGTGGTCACCACTTCAGGATTGGGAAGATTCAGAGGACATTGAAACGTGTCATTTCAGGATTGAGAGGATGTTTTGCTTTCACCCATGTATAGGTGAAGAACGAGAGAAGGTGATTGCCTGAATATGTGCTTTTGGTGTTTTTGTGTCTCTATAGCGGGGGCCGCTGAGTCTGTGCGCTCCTTTGGCTACTTCGTGGACCAGATGACTGATCTAGGTGGGGGGTTCTGCCTCATGTTTGGCGTCTACTTTTACCTCTGCAAGCGAATCGGTCTCGCCAGGCAAGACCCCACGCTGCCGTGGAAACAGGGTGAGGCCGATGGTAAGCTTCCAAGTTTTGTTTGCGTGTTCTTTTATTTTTTTGAAGGAATACAACAACAAAAAACCTGGAAAACTATCCTTTACCCTTCCCAGCCTGCCCCCTGTCTGATCACTGGGTGGGTGATGTCATGGATGGTGTCATAACTTTTCATGCCATAGTCCTGGAATGCTGGTTTTCGTCTTAGACAAGTCGGGACAGAAATGTCTCTAGACCATTTTTATTGTCATATCGAGTCTAACGTGTCTCTTTTTAATTTCACTTCTTCCACTACCCGGATTTTTCGGACTATAAGGCGATACTTTTTTCACAGACTGAGACCCCTGCGCCTTACAGACCTGTTTACCCTCCCGGTTTTGCCGGAATTATCCCGGGAATTTGCAAAAATTCTGGGTAAAACGCTGAAAATCCCGGGATTTCGAAAAAACGTCTTATTTGTTTCCGTTTGTATGAAAAGACGCAAGGGTTGTAGTTTTGCGCCAAACATGTCGTCAGGCAAGTCAACCGCAGGCGGCAAGCGCCAGAAATCTTCGACAAACGACAGCAGTGATAGGGTGAAACGGCCAAAAGTGAAGCAGAAGTTTTCTCAAAAGTATTTGAAAGTGCCAGGAATAACATGTTCGCGTTTGGGAGACGAGCATGCACACTGCAAATACTGCAACGTGGACTTCAAAATTTCGCATGGCAGCACAACTTCCCCTAAGCGACATTGCGATGTGAATTCTGGGTTTTTTCCTCAAATTCCTGGTTTTTGTGTGGCAAATTCCAGGTTCATTATAAGGGTGAATAGGTCTGGCCTTATAATGTGACTGATAATATAGTAAGAAAATAGAGTAACAAAATCTGAATTTTGGGTTAAATCTGGGGGGTGCGCCTTATAACCAGGTGCGCCTTATAATCCGTAAAATACGGTAAATGGAAGAAGAGTTTCATGATAAAGAAAAAGATCATCAGTTTTTATGTACATTTTCTGAAGAAGCTCGAAAAAAGCTTGAAAGCTCGAATAGTTTGGTGTTAAGTGTGGTCATTTTGAAGTAATTGAATTCCGCACCAGCCTGTTGCCACACATATCCTCTATGGATCCATCAGAACTACAAACAAATGTCTTGAAATCTCGAATACCATTAATGCTGAAAAGCCTAGGTTAGGTTAGGTTAGGTACATTATAGGTCACAGAGGCGTCTCTGTGAAATTCGGGTTTTCTCCCACCTGGAGAGCGCGTCGCAGCCAGAGGCGCGCCACCTCCTTTTTTTCTCTTTTTTTTTTGCATGCGATTTTTGTGACTGATGAGGAAGGAAGGGAGGGGGGTAAATTTTGACCAAATGACAACTTTTTCGTTGCCACTGGGTTTAACGTGTGCTAAGTGCATGAGCACACGGGACCTCGGTTTATCGTCTCATCCGAAAGACTCCACGTTCAGACCGCAAGGCCTAGTGCAAAGTGAGAGGAAAAATCCCCTGTACCCAGGTTCGAACTCGGGTTTACTAATTGACACGAAGCGAACGCGCTACCACTGTGCCACTCTACACTACTACTCATGAAAGCTATTTTGCATCCAAAAATGGATCTGGCGACAAGTCCGAGATAAACAAGGGAGAGAGACTGATGGAGAAGCTTGAAAGGTACACATCCCACTTGAAATTTCTGAGTCAGTTTTTATGTCAATTTTCTGAAGAAGAGATCGTACTAAAATCTCGAAAGCTCGAATAGTTTGGTGTTAAGTGTGGTCATTTTGAAGTCAAAGAAAAAAGATCATTTCTCATTTTTTTTTTTTTTTCTGGCAGCGAAGGGGTTAATGTTTTATTTCATTGCCATAAATCTCCATTAATTTTATCGACAGATTTCCTTTTTTACTGTCCCATCTTGCCGTACAGTGGCGTGTGCTGCTTCCTGTTCCACGCCGCTCATTCCGAGTCCCAGCTCGCAGCGAAAGCTATCCACAGACTTGTAAAATCCTATGAACCTTTTTTGTTTGTGCTCAAGCCACAAACCTATAACTCCACGCCGCTCATTCCGATTGTCCCATTTTGACAAAATTGTCGCACTTCAAATCGCAGCGAAAGCTATAAAACAGACTTGTAAAATCCTATGAACGACGAGTATGCGGTGCTTTTTTGATTTTTAGAGAATAGTTTTAAATGTTTTCCAAAAGATATAAAAAACAAAGTGCAGAGATCAGTGGTTTACAGATTATTGAAAAATGGACTCCTGTTAGTATAATTGCGTGCTTGTTTTTTTAGAGAAAGAAAAAACAAATCATGGTTAGTATAAGGTGTGTTTTTGGTGTGTGTGAGTGTGATATTAAATGGGTTAGTTAAAAAAAAAATAAAATTTTTAATTCAGTGAGAAACGAAAAGTCTCTGTGACTATATTATACAGACAAACCTCTATTTTAAGACTTCCAAAATGTCCGGAAAAATCGGTCGTAAATTGGAGGGGTCGTATGACGGAGGTTTTCACTGGCAGCCGTAGAAAGAAAAAGTTCAGCACAGTTCATACTCTCTTCTTCATGCACACATACAATGACATATTAAAACTGGATTTGGGTCTTTCCAACTCCATAGGATTGTGCAATCGATATTACAGTTTCACTTTGCCGACTTCTTTTAATCACCTCCACTCTCGTCCAAAGTCAGTGGTTTTCTTTTTCAAAGTCAGTGGTTTTCGTGCTTTTCCTACGCTCTCCGCCATCTTTTCTATAACAAGGGAAGCGACTCCGCTTTCAGGCCCTTGACCGTGGTTGTTTCCCTTTGCTCGAAGTCTATGCAGACGACAGCAACGGTCGTAAAAACCAGCAAAATGGCGGTCGTAAGTCGCGTTTTAGTGGAAGTCGTTTAAGAGAGGTCGTTTACATAGTAAAATGCATCTGTGCCAACAAATCCGGTCTCAAATGAGAGGTGGTCGCTTAACAGAGGGTCGTAAAATAGGGGGTTGTCTGTACCAAATACCAACCAACAAACAAAAAATATATTATTGCTTGTTTTAGAGAAATTACATTGAGCGAATTCAATCGGCATTCTAAGAGGTTAACTTAAACCTGTAAGTTAGAAGGGAAAAGTTTGACTTTTTTGCATATGAATTTATTGCTCAAGCAAAAGATTAAGGTTATAATAAAGAACAGGGTGTTGAGTAGATGATCAGATAGCAGATTATTGACGTTAGAGTTCACTAGAATGGTGGGGAGAGTGAGGGGATGGGTACTGCATGAGGAGTGAGAGGGTGATTTGAATGTGATTTGTTGTCCTTGAACAGCAAAAGATACCTGCTTCATTCTGACTACGTTGTCCCCTGAGGAAAGCTGTGATGAAAATCAGCTGAAACATTGGGAATATTGAAGGTGTTTTGTTTTTCTTTCTTTGATTTCTGTGCGTCTATACATATTTGGGTTAAAGATGATTTGCTTGTCACTATTTTTTGCACGTGAACTTCTTTTATTCAGTAGCTGTGATTGGAAAGGTGAAGGAGGCCTGAAGGCCTATAAAATGTGAATTTTATCTCGCAGGGCTCAGAGCCTGTGAAAAAGTCTTATTATTAAAGACGAAACGTCGGCATCAAAACGGTGTTGTTGTTTTTCTTTCATATGAATGTGCTCCATATTTATATATATATATATAATTTCTCACCTTATCTTTTCTTCTATGGTCCTTGCAGTGAACAAGAACGGGGTCCAGGTGCTGGCCTGCAGCAAGCGCACCATCTTCTTCAAGTGCGCCATGTGGGGCTTGGCCATCGCTCTGGCGGGGAAGTTCTGGGACTCCACTGTGCTGGACCTGACGGAGCTGTTTCACACCCCTATACAGGACGTCGCTCTGTCTGTGAGTGGAGGAAGGGGGTGCGTGGGGAGGGGAGAAGAGGGCAGGCAGCCCTGAAAGTGGCGAGTGAAAAATAAATTTGGCGAGTTTATAATTCACTTCACCCGCCAAATGCGAGTGGGCAAAAAACGATGTTCTTTCTCGTGCGAGATTCCTTTCCCAATCCATGTTTTCCCACGCACCGGAAATATGATATGTAATTTGCGTGCTCGCCAAAAATATGAAAGGATGTAGCAGTTTGTGGTCTGAAAAAGGAGAGTGAACAAGCCTGGTTCAAGTATAGACCTGTGGTAAGTTATCTGCCTTATTTTCCATACTGTGGTTTCTTTACAAAAAATGTGTACAGTTAGTTTGGCTGGTAAAAAAAAAAAAGTGACCAGCCAAAGGCTGGTGGACAACATTTCCACTTTCAGGGCTGGCAGGGAAGAGGGAGAAACCAAGTGTGGCAGAGTGGGAGAAAGGTGGCAGAGTGGTTAAGACGTTTCGCCTGCCAAATGTAATGCGTGACTGCAGCGTGAGTGACCCGGGTTCGAATCACGGCCTCGCCCTTTCTTTTTAGTTTGACAGGAAAATTGAATTGAACGTCCAGTCCTTCGGACAGGGACTTAAAGCTAGTCTGATCTGTGAGCTTTACGCACGTAAAAGTCCCACGGCAGTTGAAAGTCGGTAAGAGCAGGGAGAAATCCCGCTGCCTGGTATGGGCTACTTGATAGCTAGGTTTTCCAAGTGTGCCCACACCCCCTCCTCACCCTGTGCCCCCCCAAAAAAAAGAAAAATTGGGTAGGCGCTGCATTTGCGGCGACGCGTTCTCCAGGAGAGCAGCCTGAATTTCACAGAGATAAGTCTCTGTGACTAGAATATACCAAATACCAAAACACAACAACCCAAGTGTTGCATCGAGTTAGCAGTATGACCGCTCATTCCTGCGATAGGAATCGTCACCATGTGTGTGTGGTGACTGCTGTCCCATCATTCCGAGTCCCAACTCATAGCCATAGCCTGGCACCAAAAAAAATCCCAGGCAAACATTTGATTTGTTATGGTTCACCTTTCTGTAATGCTTTTCTGTTTTGGGTATAGATTAGGCGCTACTAACAGAAAGGCAATGTAGTATGCTCCCTACTGATTGTGGACGTGGCTCACTGGACAGGTACTGTACAGTTAACGCACCTTTGAAAGGCAATGTAGTATGCTCCCTACTGATTGTGGACGTGGCTCACTGGACAGGTACTGTGCAGTTAACGCACCTTTGAAAGGCAATGTAGTATGCTCCCTACTGATTGTGGACGTGGCTCACTGGACAGGTACTGTACAGTTAACGCACCTTTGAAAGGCAATGAAATGTCCAAGGAACAACCTTTAAAGACCAACCTTAGCTGGTTGAATCTCTTTCGGGCGAACGGGTGCTCGGCCGAAACGAGCGAAGCCAATTCGTGCTCTTTTCCATTTCGCCCGAACAAACAACGAATTGTTTAATCTGACCCGAAACGAACTGTGCGGAAGTGAACTTTTGATCCAACATCATAGCGAGGCTCAAAAGGCCTATTTCGGTAAACATGTAGGCCTAAGCCTAGATTAAATCCCCTCACCCCCTTAAATTTTGTGCATCTCATCTATAGAAAGAAAATAACCGAGAAGCAACATTTTGTTCAAAAGGGGTAGTAATAGCATTAAATTATTTTCATACAAGGCTCACGGTCCTGACAAGTTGCCAGCTCGGGTGTTAAAAGAATTATGTGAGGAACTAGCAATACATCATAGGCCCTATTGCAGTACATAATGATGATAAATAGCGTCTCTTCTGTATGGCAGGCGGAGCAGTATGACCTCAGTCACTCAAACGCCACCATCATCCTGATCTGGGCGGGGAGGATGGAGGATATGACAGGCCCTATTGCAGTACATAATGATGATAAATAGCGTCTCTTCTGTATGGCAGGCGGAGCAGTACGATCTCAGTCACTCAAACGCCACTATCATCATGATCTGGGCATGGAGGATAGGACAGGCCCTATTGTAGCACATAATGATGATAAATAGCATCTCTTCTGTAAGGCAGGCGGAGCAGTACGATCTCAGTCACTCAAGCATCACCATCATCCTGATCTGGGCGTGGAAGATGGTGGAGGGACAGGCCCTATTGCAGTACATAATGATGATAAATAGCGTCTCTTCTGTATGGCAGGCGGAGCAGTATGACCTCAGTCACTCAAGCACCACCATCATCCTGATCTGGGCGTGGAGGATGGAGGATATGACAGGCCCTATTGCAGTACATAATGATGATAAATAGCGTCTCTTCTGTATGGCAGGCGGAGCAGTATGACCTCAGTCACTCAAGCACCACCATCATCCTGATCTGGGCGTGGAGGATGGAGGATAGGACAGCCCTATTGCAGTACATAATGATGATAAATAGCGTCTCTTCTGTATGGCAGGCGGAGCAGTATGACCTCAGTCACTCAAGCACCACCATCATCCTGATCTGGGCGTGGAGGATGGAGGATAGGACAGGCCCTATTGTAGCACATAATGATGATAAATAGCATCTCTTCTGTAAGGCAGGCGGAGCAGTACGATCTCAGTCACTCAAGCATCACCATCATCCTGATCTGGGCGTGGAGGATGGAGGATAGGACAGGCCCTACTGCAGTACATAATGATGATAAATAGCGTCTCTTCTGTATGGCAGGCGGAGCAGTATGACCTCAGTCACTCAAGCACCACCATCATCCTGATCTGGGCGTGGAAGATGGTGGAGGGACAGGCCCTACTGCAGTACGTCCTTCTGGCCGTCTGGCTGGACAAAGCATGGGTATGTCAGTGATCTCAGTTCACCCTTTATATGGTACAATTGAACCACCCCCCACCCGCTTATAAGACTCACTCCTTACTTCTCTGAGACATTGCCCTTCTTTGTAAGTATTAAAATGACTGAATTTTATGGACTGCAAGGCACACCTGATTATAAGGCACAATCTCTGTGTTAAGCTGTGGTTGCTGCATGTTTAGCTCTTCTAGTGCCATGCATTTTTTAGCGTTCTTGGTTGTCCGTAGCATCTCAACCGACAACATTTTTTTTTCTCCGAGTGACCATGCGTTGCTTCAGTGGAAGAGATATAAGCAGACAAACGCATGGCAGGGTACTTGGTGGTGAATGTCTTTGCATTTGGTGGGGGTGTAGAGTGATGTCTTGGGCAAATGCATTTCACTCATGGTGCTGGAAGAGTTAAAGGCTCATGAATGAAAAAAAACTATCATATGTGACCTAGCACCACGAAAGGGACATTAAGTGGCAAAATGACCATTCTGGGATATTTCTCTTTCAAATGATATAAGAACCATTCTTTTAACCTTTTCTGTTTTAGAGTTATAAGCATTTAAAGTTGGTATGGTGACTGCCGGCCATTTTCAGAAATCACAGTCTAAAGTTTAGCCTAGCTGAAGAAAATGCATCAACCTACTTATTTTAAAGCACTTTTTGGAGTATTTAGAGACCATAAAAAGGATTGTCCTTTATAAATATGTAAGATGAGATGTTAGAGAGCACGAAAATACCTATAACTCATAATTGATCAAAAATCATATTTTTGACATTGCAAGCCTGTTGTGAGAAACTAGCCTTGCGACTTAATGTCCCTTTCGTGGTGCTGGGTCACATATGAAATCATGAGTCCTGTGTGTACATTTTTTTTTTCTTTTTTTCTTTTCCAGGAGTTTCTGAACTTTATGCAGTACTTGAGTGTTTCCGTTGTCATCTCCTTGTACGCCATCAGTTTCATGTACGGCCGATATGTGAGTGAACTTAATAATAATAATGTAAATTTAGAATGCACTTACCTCCTGACAAAGCCTGGAGCTCAAGGCGTTTACAATAACAATAGTTAATAGTTAAAAGTAGTAATAAAAGGCTTCATTAAAGCGTCATAAAGTATTTACATAGCACACTCAATTCATAAATCGACACATGCACACGCACGCACAGACACAACCATCAGTGTCATATATAGCCGATATGTGAGTGAACTTAATAATAATAATAATAATAATACTGTAAATTTAGGATGCACTTACCTCCTGACTAAGCCAGTGAGATGAACTCCCGACGTGTGACTGAATAAGGGAGTTATGTGGGAGAAGCAGAAAGACCTGTGAAGAAGAGACTGGGGGAGCACTGATGGGAGTCGTCCCCGGTGGGCGAACATCTTGACCGGGCAAAGCATGACTTTTCTGAAGACAGCGTCTCGGTGCTGGAACGCGAGGCGAACTGGTTCCGCCGAGGAGTGAAGGAGGCCATTCATATCGCGGCCACCAAACCCACGCTGAACAGGGACAGGGGCAGACACGTCTTGCCAGCAGTCTACAACTCCCTTAGTCAGTCACACGTCGTGAGTTCATCTCACCGGCGTGTTGACTGAATTCCAAGTCTCCACCTTCAGTGTGCAAGCGCTGAGGAAGCCCGGCAGACGCTTGGCGAAAGCTACGAGTGAGTAGAAACTGTATGGGTTGAGAGAATAAATTTTCTTCATGAAGTTTCAAGGTATTCACTATGACTCTGCAACGAGTTAATGATTCGCTGTCATGTCATCGAAAAACAGTTAAGCTTACGCAAAGTCTGATCACTACCTCACCGCTTACACTACTCACTGTGTCATAGTGTGAGTGAAGCCAGATGTTAAACCTGCCTCTCCCCTCTTGAAAGGCATGCTAATACAGGCATGGTAGTTTTCACAGAATTCTCTGAACTCAGAGAAAAGTGAGTGTAGAAAAACAAATGTTTAATGTGGTTTTAATCTTGAGGAGATTCTCTTTTCCCTAATTTTAACAGTTTTATATACCGTATTTTTCAGATCATTAGGCGCTGCTGTGTATAAGGCGAATAGGGACATTTTCAAGTAAAAGGAGCCCTTCTTTACAAAGCGATACACACCTCGCAAAAGAAGTTCGAAGTTTGAAGCCCTACACGTCCTGTAAACGCTTACCGACCGCCATTACTGCTGTCATAAACAAGAGTTTGCTCCCTTCTCAAATAATTGAACTTCCGTTTTTGCGACTTCCGGTTGTTGTGTTTGGACTTTTCTTTACAAAAACTGGTAGAAGTATAGCATTTTAAGCTCTACGATGCTTTTTACATCCAATGAAGGGTTATGGCATCTGTTGGACGGTATCTCGAATGATAACAGGGATTTTGAAGCATTTTAGCGTGATTATTCGTCGTTATCAGCGACTCGTTACCACTTTCGATGTTGTGACTCACAGTAGACTGTACTGAGTACGGCAATCGTTGCCTCTCTTCTCACGATTTTGTTCACAAATAGGGCACCCTTGTTTATTAGGCGCATGTGGCGGTGGTAATCAAAAACGGTCACACACGTAATGTTCTCATCCCTAGCTGGTGCATTTGTACCATAGTGTTCAAGTGCTTCGGCTGTTGGGATGATCCCTGGAGTCGTTTAGCCAGGGTACGACAACAACAACAACAACATTAGGCGCATAGGTCGAAATTGGAGAAAAAAATATCGCCTTATGGTCCGAAAATGACGGTATTCATCTTGAAGAGGAATTGCCCCCTGCTCACCACAAAGGACGTTTTGCCCCTTGACCACTCCAAAAGGCAACATCTACTATTGAACCCCAAAAATATTTTTAGAGAAAAATACTTCCACCCCAATACCACGCCTTGCTAAAGAGTGAGTGGTAGCTGTTTGAACCTGCCACTCCCCCCCCCTCCTGGACAAACATTCTAAAGAGAGACAATGGTAGGAATGGATGCCAGTGAAATGCAGCTTCAAGCTAGGAGCCGTCTTTGCTAAATTAAGTTTACCGTTTTTGATGATCACCCACTATGTGACCCAGCACCACGAAAGGGACCTTAATAAGTCACTGGGCTAGTTTCTCACAACAGGCTTGCAAAGTCAGAAATCTCATTTTTTGTCAATTTTGAGTTATGGGTATTTTTGTGTTCTCTAGCATACCGGTATTATCTTTCATAGTTATAAAGGATAATCTTTAATATGGTCTCTAAGTGGTTTTATAAGTGTTTTAAGACGAGCAGGTCAATGGATTTTCTTCCGCTAGGCTAGACTTTAGATTGCGTTTTCTCAAAATGGCCGATGCTCACCCTACTAACTTTACATGCTCATAACTCTGGAACGGAAAAAGATACAAGAATGTTTTTTGTCTTTAGCAACAGAATGGTCTGAAGTTTTTAAATGTGTAATTTTCTCAGAATGGTGAGTTTGACACTTAATGTCCCTTTCATGGTGCTGGGTCACATATTCACTCTGCTCACCACGAAGGAGAGCCAGTGTAGAGGGGTTGACTTGTGGTGCCTGATATGTTTCAGTTGAGATCGCTGCTTCACATGTGAGCAGCAACGTGGTCGAGCAACACAGCGAGAGAACTGTGGAAGTGGAAGCGGTTCATTGCAGCAACAAATGTCGACAACTGCTGCCAGTTTTCTAAGAATCCGTCCATGTTCTTGTCGGGAAACGAGAGCATCGTTTCAAAACCAGTCTGATACCTTGATGTTCTTAAACTCATCAGTGCTATTCTCATGTTAACATTTTGATAGAATCTTTAATGGTTGGAAGGAACAATCAGGGATGACAAGGTTTCTGCTTAAAGGGGCACCCTGACGAATGAGTTTTTGTAAGAAACACGTCGAGATCACCAGGAAAACACCCTTTACAGAGATTGCAACACTCACTTTGCTCTGGTTTCCTATAAATCAAACCGTCAAATCAGTGATTCTTCCTTGGCGGAGGTGCTGGAAGTCAAATTCTTTCTCCCAAAGAGAAGGCGTGTGCCGTCTCTTTTCTAATGGCTGCCAAATTGTTTGCACAAAATTTTTGTAATACAAACCTTTTTATTTATTTTAATTTTAAATTTTATGCAGTTTATCTAAAGGAGTTTCGCTCACAACAAAGGAAATAGCTCAATTATTTTAATTTACTGCTTTACAAAAATATGAGTGACCACCCACCCCATCCAAAATGGCTACTCTCTCCGGCATCTCCACCAAGGAGGAATCGCCGTTTTGATGGTTTGATTTCTAGGAAACCAGAGCAAAGTGAATGTTCCGATCCTTAAAAAGGCTGTCTTTCTGGTGATCTCGACGTGTTTCTTGCAAAAACTCATCCGTCATGGTTCACCTTTAAGAACGATCCAAAGTATGTGAGACATTTATAGGGGCTAATTTTTTGGGGGAGTTTTATTTATACATGTTTTTATAGCTTGATATTAGACTTGACAGCATTTAAATTTTTTATTTTTGTATGAATGAACTGATGATAACTACATTCCTGGATATGCTGGGTATTTATTCTTGAATGTTTTATTGTTGTTCTTGCTCTTGTTGAAATGTTAAGTTAACAAACCTCTGATAAAACAAATCACTGTGCGTATGTCACAAGAGACGTAAGTCAAAATTGGTCAACTTCGATGTGTTGGACTTACCAATTGATTAGGACAAGCTGCATCATCTAACAAGACTAGAACAACAATTTGCATAGATAAAACACCGGTGGTGATGCTAAATTAACAAAAATAAATGACATAATGTCGGTGAAATTTAAAAAAAATCGTATCTCGATTTTTGGGGGGGTTGAGTTAGATACATAGTCAGCTCTCTCATTTTTCCTGCCACATTCCACGACTAACGACTTTCTATCTGGGGTAAATGAGGTTGTGAAAATAGAAGAAAAACTCGTAATCTAGATCTAGTAATTCAGATCTAGTTAAGGACAAAAAGCCTCGTATCTTCGTTCTTTTCAAGTCTAAAAAAAGTTTTGTTAAGTAATTTTAACGAAATGCAAGACTAAACTGCCAATGTCTTGAACAACATATTCTTTTTTTTTCTTTTTCTTTTTTTTTTGCTGTCCCATCTTCTGGGCCGTACAGTGGCGTTGCTCCCATGCCGCTCATTCCAAATACCAATTCGCAGCTACACCCCGGTTTGTTCATGTCGCAGAATCCGAGACCAGCTGTCCAAGGGGAGCGAATCTATGTTTGGCCGTCAGGAAGCAACCAACCGAGGAGACACTGCACTTCTGCTGAGTCACTTCAGTGGAGTTCAGTGGAGCCTGTTCAGGACACCACCTACTAAGCCCCCTACTGACGACACTCTTCTTTTAGTCGCAGAGCCAGCGTGAGTGAGGTCCTCCTCCGAGGGCGCCATCACGACCGTCCACTGACAGCTCCCCAGAACACACTGATCCACATGACTTTGACCCGAATGCACCAAGGCATAGACTGGATTGGAAACCGAAACTGAGGTCACCATGAGAGCAGGGCATGCAAAGCCACAGAATTTGAGACATTTTTTAATTTTTTATGATTGATGGAAAATGAGGCCGATGATAACGATGAGGATGATGCTATGGAGTTCCGTATCAGTCTGAGACTGCATGGCAGGGCTGTATTCTACGCTTCCTTTCATAATGATATCCCGGCGTTAACCAGGCCCGAGAACTACAGACACCTGCAGTGTTGGTCTTGCAGTTAGAGCAACACTCTCAGAATCGCATCCGTTAAGCGGATGAAACTCGACTGTGTGGTTTCAGTCTTCCCATTGAGCCCATAGCCACTCACTCTGGGTAGGAGTCGGTCCAGGACCGAAAAAACCCTCGCCTCTGATGGGACTCGAACCCAAGACCTCCCAGCCAGTTGTCCGCGACGCTACCACGGCGGCTGGTCTTGAACAACATATTCATCATAGTTAATCAATTGTGGTGAACGCGGTTAATTGTTAAAAGTTTTTTTTTCTTTTTTCTCAAAACTACCAAAATTGAGATACAAGGTTTTTGAATTTCACCGACGATAATTTGACCAGAAATGACTGAAATATTGAGTTTTCCATTTCTCAAGTGAACTTACGTCTCTTTGATTTCCGCACAGCGAAATAACATTGTAACATTTTGATTATTCCTTGAATTCTTTGTGGTTGGAAAAAACATTTGATCACAAGTACTAAAGTCTTGTTAAATATTAGGAATTGTTCACGGTAATTAAACACAAGATTTTTTTTCTATAAATAATTTTTAATTACCTCATTACTTGATATGATATATTAGCATTAATTAAAAAAATTCTCATATTAAAATTTAAAAAAATGAGACAGCAAAATTTTAATTACTGTGATATTGTTTGACCCGGCTTTAATTTTGTTCTCTTTTGACATTAAAATCAAAACCAAACAAATTGAAACAAAGTCAGTTTGGCTAATGGTTCTAAAAAACTCGTTAACCCTTTTTCAGCCAAAGATTTCCTTTTGTTATACCAGGGTAGAGAACATGATTTTATTATATTTTTAACCCCTTCCTCGCCCAGCCCTGTGTCTACTGCATGGTGTGCAGACCTGTTTACCCTCCCGCTTGTCGCCTGCGGTTGACTTGCCTGACGACATGTTTGGCGCAAAACTACAATCTCTGCCAACAATAAATACTATCATTGGTTGAGGGGGGTCCTCGGACCAATGAATAATCGCGTCTCAGAGCTCCAAGGTTTTGGTCAACCCTTGCGTCTTTTCATACAAACGGAAACAAATAATAGACGTTTTTTCTAAATCCCGGGATTTTCAGCGTTCACCCGGAATTATTTTACCCAGAATTTTTGCAAATTCCCAGGATAATTCCGGCAAAACCGGGAGGGTAAATAAGGTAATTGGATAGCAAACCCTGATTTGATGCCTGTGAGTAGCATAGGTTTGACAACACAGGTGCCAAGAGGAGACTTGTGGCGCCGAAAAGAATGCTTACAGCGAAGATGTACTGCATGCGATGCGTGTCGAAAGAAAGGTTTACCATTGTTATTTTGTGTTTCATTTTTAATGGTCAACTTATGACGCGGGTTTGACCGCCAGGGGGCAGTCAAACCAGTAGGGGTTTATCACACGATAGTCTTAGTTAGGCATAGGAACTCTCTCTCCCTCTCTCACTACGCCCAACTAAGAATATCGCGTGATAAGGGACTCTCTCCCTCTCTCTCACTATGCCCAACTAAGAATATCGCGTGATAAGGGACTCTCTCACTATGCCCAACTAAGAATATCGCGTGATAAGGGAATCTCTCCCCCTCTCTCACTACGCCCAACAGTGAATATCGCGTGATAAGGGACTCTCCCCCTCTCTCACTACGCCCAACAGTGAATATCGCGTGATAAGGGACTCTCCCCCTCTCTCACTACACCCAACAGTGAATATCACGTGATAAGGGAATCTCCCCCTCTCTCACTACGCCCAACAGTTAATATCGCGTGATAAGGGACTCTCCCCCTCTCTCACTACGCCCAACAGTTAATATCGCGTGATAAGGGACTCTCCCCCTCTCTCACTACGCCCAACAGTGAATATCACGTGATAAGGGACTCTCCCCCTCTCTCACTACGCCCAACAGTGAATATCACGTGATAAGGGACTCTCCCCCTCTCTCACTACGCCCAACAGTTAATATCGCGTGATAAGGGACTCTCCCCCTCTCTCACTACGCCCAACAGTGAATATCGCGTGGTAAGGGACTCTCCCCCTCTCTCACTACGCCCAACAGTGAATATCACGTGATAAGGGACTCTCCCCCTCTCTCACTACGCCCAACAGTTAATATCGCGTGATAAGGGACTCTCCCCCTCTCTCACTACGCCCAACAGTTAATATCGCGTGATAAGGGACTCTCCCCCTCTCTCACTACGCCCAACAGTGAATATCGCGTGGTAAGGGACTCTCCCCCTCTCTCACTACGCCCAACAGTGAATATAGCGTGATAATCCCCTACTGGTTTGTTTGCCCCCAGGTGGTCAAATCCACGTCCTAAGTTGCTCATTGCAAATGTGATGGTGTTATTTATTATTTTTACTCCTGGGTTTTTGAATTTTACACCTTTCTATTTTTTATTACTTCAATTTCGGAATGTGACATATTTGTATCTGTTTTCTATGCTTTTTATTTTTTATTTTTTTATATGAGGTGCAAATTAATGAAAGTCTCAACGAGTGTTTCGAAATTGTCAAATTACAGCAAATAATGCAAGATGAAAATGCAAAATAATGTGTGTATAATTGTGTGTATCATGGCTATTATAGTATTGTTGCAGTTCCATGTTATGCATATACGAGGGGCACTCCATATATTTTGCAATCTGAAGATTCTGTCAATATCAGAAAAAAAGAATATTGTCATTAGATAGACCATTATCATAATACTTATGTTACAGATTGTCATTATTTTCCACCAGTCCATAACCGTCGAACAAAGCAAAATGTCCACCAAGGTGAATGTTGATCCCAAGCTGTGAAAATCTCTTTAATGCTGAGATTTTCAACCTATAAACTTCTACGCTTATAGTCATGGAAAGACATCCAAACAAGAGTATCAGACGTCGACAAATTGTTTTTTAGACTTTGCCCGTTCAGAAACAAAAGTTCACAAATGGCTCAAGGAATAATAGTTTGGCAGAAGAACGCTAAAAGTGACCGTTACAGTTGTCAAATGACCGTTGTGACTGTTAAAACCGTAGCCATTATAAAGACTCTTGTCAGAAATGATCTCTGGATAAATGCTGATGAGATGGAAAACATGCTGCACTTTTCATCAGGAAGCCTGGATAAAATCTAATATGAACAGCTGGGTATGCAGAAGCGGTTTAAGAGTTATTTGCCCCCCTAGTTTACTGAAGATCAGGGTTGAATGGTGCATCCAAATCATACAACAAATTAGATGGGGAGAAGTTAGCCAGCATCTGGGTTTTTGTTAAAGATGATACAACATTTATCTGTCAGTATAATCCAAAAACCAAGCAATAATTATCAATTTGGATGTTCTATGTGAGACTCGGTCAGCAAAATATCACAGACAACAGAATACAGTACTCCCTCCCTCATACGACCTTCTATTCAGCGACCACCTCCACTTTCCGACCTGATTTTCAGTGACCGATCGGTTTTACTCTATGAGTGTCTTCTCATCAGCGACCACCTCCACTTTCTGACCTGATTTTCAGTGACCGATCGGTTTTACTCTATGAGTGTCTACTCATCGACCACCTCCAATACCCGATTAATGACCTTGCTTTCCAATTTTTACGACCATGTCACACAAATCGAACCCACAAAGATTCTCAAGGGAGAAAAATTATTTGGAAGACTTTTTTTTTTAAAGGCAGGATAATGGGCCAATATGTCAGAAATATAGTTGATGATAGAAAGCAAAGGGGAAAGGCAGAGTCAAAGAGAGTGGAAGATTAGAGGAAGTTACAAGCACAGAACGTCAAGATGGTGAGGGAACTATTTTCACGAAAGACCCCCCCCCCCCCCCCCCCCCCAGCATACTCACGGGGAGAGACTCGTGGAGGCGGATCCAATCATACTGCCCCAGATATAACTGGGTTCGTCAACACTAGCCTTTAAGTAGTGCCGTTATGGTCTAAATGGAGATGCCTGCAAAGCTACACCCAAAACTCATCATGCACCAAGTTGTCGGAGAAAGAGAAGCCTTCTTAATCAGAGGACTAGTAATGTTAAAAAGAAAACCATGTCACATAATTTGCATATCCGACCTATGTCTCAAACATATATATCGTCGCTGTCCGACGCTAACCGTGTATACAAAATTTGACAAAAATAGATTTTTTACTGAAACTCCTTCCAGTGAACTCACGCAGGTCTTCTATAAATATCTTGTGTCTGCGACCAATGAAAATGCTCAAATTTGTCACATGATACCACGGAAATAATCGTGTATGTGGCTGGTTGTTGATGGTTTTGACGCTAATCGTGTAACTGCCGGCAGCTGTCGTATCTCCCATTGTGAGAACAATGCACTAACTTTGTGACTAACCGTGTAACTGAATTATCACGAAAGTTTGGGTATTAATGCAATTTTTATTGTGTCACATGTTTACTCATGGGTAAAGAAGAAGGGTCAAGCGTATATCAAATGGGGATTGACTTTGTAGCAGGTGACAATATGTTTTTTGATGCTCCTGTAAAATCACTGATTGTGTAAATACACGGTTAGCGTCGGATAGCGACGATATGTGAACCTTATTTTATGGACTATAAAGCACTATTTTTTAATTTTCCTCTCAGACCCCTGTGCCTTATACTGTGAACAATAATATGTGAAGCAACAACAACAACATACAGTATTTATATGGCGCTAAATCTTGATGAAAATAAAATCGAAGCACACACACACACGTTGAACATTCATAACGCATTTAAACAAAGACGAACAAGAAAATAACACACACACACACATTTGAGAAATGGTCCTAAAGGCAAGAAAGAGGAGGGGAAGGAGGAAAGCTTCAACGACGGGGGAAACGGGTGGGTTTTGAGGTTTGATTTGAAAGCAGAGAGGGTCGGTCGCTGACGGAGGGAGAGAGGAAGTTTGTTCTAGTAAGTTGGTCCTGAAACAGCAAAAGAGCGCCGTAACTGTTATAAAAACATTCCTTCTGTTGTTGGGATGATCCCTGGAGTCTTTTAGCCAGGGTAAGCCAACAACAAACACAAACATATAAGAATGAAATAGTGAGGCCAAGAGAGGAGATGACGAAATTGAACAAAGGGTAATTACTCTCTTTTTCTAATTAACTTCCCTCCACCAAAGTTGATTACGATACCATTCACCTAGCAGTAATCAACTTTGGTGGAGGGAAGTTAATTAGAAAAAGAGAGTAATTACCCTTTGTTCAATTACAAACATATAAGAAGTAACTGGATGGGATTATGGATGGATTTTCGAGTGTAATGGGCACACTCTTTCGTATTTCTTCAGGATTTTTTTTTGTTTTTTTGGGGGGTGGATTGTGCATGGGTTTCCGCATGCGCACGGAACTTGCACATAATGTGTACACGCTGCCTAAATGTGTAATTGTTGATTTGATCCGTCCATAAGTTCTTGTCATTTATGTCCTCAAATAACAATAGTTAGCGATGCTGGGCTAGTTAGGTTAACCCTTTCACCGCCAATGTCGCATTTTAGCACCACAATGATTTAAAACCTATGTCACGAAAAGGCCTCAAACCAGGGTCTGTTATCCAAAGAGCCTATTTTCATAGTTTTGGGAGGTAAGGATAGGCCTTTATGCATGGCACAGAGGGAGGTAAGGACAGGCCTTTATACATGGCACAGAGGGAGGTAAGGATAGGCCTTTATGCATGGCACAGAGGGAGGTAAGGACAGGCCTTTATACATGGCACAGAGGGAGGTAAGGACAGGCCTTTATACATGGCACAGAGGGAGGTAAGGACAGGCCTTTATGAATGGCACAGAGGGAGGTAAGGACAGGCCTTTATACATGGCACAGAGGGAGGTAAGGACAGGCCTTTATACATGGCACAGAGGGAGGTAAGGACAGGCCTTTATACATGGCACAGAGGGAGGTAAGGACAGGCCTTTATACATGCCACAGAGGAAGGTAAGGACAGGCCTTTATACATGGCACAGAGGGAGGTAAGGACAGGCCTTTATACATGGCACAGAGGGAGGTAAGGACAGGCCTTTATACATGGCACAGAGGAATCCCCAAAATTGCAGATGTTATTTTTTCTCTACCCAAGTAAGTTTAATGGACATTTTTGGTTGAAATATGGCTGGCGGTGAAAGGGTTAATTATGTTTGTGTCTTCCCCCGAAGTCGGAGTGTGGCTCCCCACGTGGCGGGGTAATAAAAAAAATGGTCACACGCGTAATGTTCTCATCCCTAGCTGATGCTTTGTACCATAGTGTTCCAGTGCTTCGGCTGTTGGGATGATCCCTGGAGTCTTTTAGCCAGGGTACGTCATCATCATGTTTGTGTCGACTAATAATTGCTTGTTTGTAAACTAGGGATGAGTAATCATAATGCGTGCATTTTTAATTTTAGCGTTGGCTAAATAGCTTATGGAACATAGCTAATATCTGCACATTCATGCTTTGCAAGAAGAGATGATTTTTAGACAGAAAGTCTTAACCCTTTAAATGCTAGCCATTCGTCAGCCAAAATTTACCATTAACCTTTACCAGACTTCCTGGGTCGCCCACGACCCATTGACACACAAAAAATGTTATATCTCTAAAACTATTTAAGCAATCTTCATGAAATTTCATGACTTTGTCAAGGATGGAAGTTCAGTTTAACGTCGCGTATCGGCTTTCGCCATGTACGACGGGCTGAACAAACCAACCATGGTATAAACAAAAATTTATGTTCCTGAATCACTGTCTTAGCCAAAAGGCCGAGAAGCGATCAGAATGACTTTGTCAAAAACGTAAATGACTTTAAGTGTGTTAAATTTCATTAATGTGTATAAAATATAAATGACGTAATATGACGCGTCATTTTAACATGCTTGTCCCGATGGCGCGGGTCTCCTACGACCCCTACTTTAAAGAGCAAAAATATGTCACTGCAGTGCATTGAGTAGGGGTCGTGGGAGACCCGCGCCATCTGGAGAAGTATAAACACATGGTGACTCTTTGACAAGTATGGGTCCTGGAGGACCCCCATCATCTGGACAGGGATAAACACTGTTAAAATGCATGTAAAAATCTGTGGGTACTGGGAGACCCGCATCATCTGGAGAAGTATAATCACAAGCAACATCCGGTAAAGGTTAAGCTTACGCAGGTAGAGAATACATTTCGTCTGCAATATTGCATCTGTGACATGCATAAAATAGGGCCTATCCTTACCTGCCAAAATCAAGAACATAAGGTCACTGGATACCAGACCCTCATTTGATGCCTTTTAGTGACCTGGGTGTGAAATCATTGTGGTGCCAAGAGGCGACAGTGGCGATGAAAGGGTTCATGAAGGTGTTTTCTGATGGTGGGACACGAGAATTTTTTCCTTTTCTTACATAGATGGATATGGATATATTTGTAAACTTTGGTTTCAATGCTATCAGATGTAGATTGATGTTTCCTTTAGAAGTTAGAGAACCGTTATTTAGTGTTTATTTTTTTATGAAATACATAGAAGAAAAAAAATGCTTTTATTAGAACTCATGTTTCAAAGTGTGATGATTTTAACTGAATGCGATTTGTATTTCTTTTGAAAGGCATTCACTATTGCATTACCATATGCATAGCAGCAGTAATATTTGGCTTCATCTTTTGATGGTGCAAAAAAAATGCATGCTTATCTTAATTGTTTTGACTCTGCCTTTTCTCTTCTTTTTGCTTTCTGGCTGTCTACTTCTTTCTGCCTTATTGGTCCATTCTGCATTTTGTCTATAAAAACCCTGCCACGTTTGTCCTTTTTATAATTGATATGACATGCCAGTTTGTATTTTATTGTACACTGGCTTCCAGACATGATATGTTACGCACTTGAGTGGACACCTGTTGTCCATTCTGCAGTGCATATTTGCCTATATGGCCTTTTTTATGTATGTTAGCTTACTAGTAAGTCGTCAGTGAAATTTAAAAAAAACTTGTATCTCAATTTTGGTAGTTTTCAGAAAAATGAAAAACACAAAACAATTAACCGCATTTACCATAATTGATTAATTATGATGAATATGTTGGTCAAGATATTGCGAGTTTAGTCCTGCATTTTGTTAAAATTACCTTCTTTTTTTTATACTTGAAAAGAACGAAGATACAAGGTTTTTGTCCTTAACTAGATCTGAATTTGGGACTTACAAGTTTTTCTTCCATTTACACAACCTCGTTTACCCCAGATAGAAAGTCGTTAGAGATACGAGCTTTTGGTGGAAGGTGGTGGGAAAATTAGAGAGCTGACTATGTATCTAACTAAAAATATTTAAAAAATCGAGATACGAGGTTTTTGAATTTCACAGACGATTTATTTGTTATCCTTTTTTTACTGTTTTTTTTTAACCTGGACTTGATAAATAGAGCGGAATGGCTTACGTTTCCTGCACTGTCTGGAATTATGTGCTATAGGGTACAATGATGGAAGTGTCATGATATGAATTGTACTATATTTTTTTAATGTTTTCAGGTTTTTGTACATTGTTAATATTCATGGATTTGTGTTTTGTTATATACGTCGTAAGCACTGAAGAGCTTGTTTAATCTTCTTCGAACATATGATGTGTTACATATTGATTTTTATAAAGATATAATGTTTGTTGCTCAATGTTTCATCATTTGATGTTTGAATCTTTCTTATATCACATGATATATATTGAATCATTTGATCAATGCTCAAGCTTCTTTCAGCATTTTATGTTTAAAACTTTCAGCATTATGTTATGAGAGACAGACACTGAGACAGAGGGAGAGAGGGAGAGAAAGAGGTACACACACATTCACACTAACGCACGCACGCACACACACACACACACACACATACACCTGCTCTCACACACACACGCATGCACAGACACAAATCTTCACACACATGTGCGCGCATGCACACACAAATACATAGACTAACGATAGGCACGTGTGTGTGAAGATTTGTGTCAGGTTTGCATACATGTTTTTTCAAGTTAATATGTGCTTGCGTATATATGTCTGAATGCTCTAAATGTGTCAATTTTTAAGAAATGTTTATTAATTTAGTAGCTTTCCTAAAAGCACAAGAAGAGGCAGACAGAAGAAGAAATGGGCCGACAACATCACTGAACGGACCCAGAAGACTTGCAGAAACCCAGGCATTGGCACATGATCGGCATGGATGGAGGAAGTTGCTGTTCTCGTTAGCGCAGCACCCCCACGACCATTCCCGGTCAAGGGACCAGTGAGTGTATGTCAAGATGTGCCACCACCCCTACATTTCTTGGCTCTCCCCGCATTTTCACACTTGCCTTTCTGACCAAACATTAAGCTGTATTTTATTAACCTTTTCAGCTAATTATCTTTGTTGAATAATAAATCGTAGTCATGATAAAGGCCATTATCTAATAGTCCCCCCCCCCCCCCCCCCCCACCATGTACTGCAGTACACACAACAGCCGCGGAGCATTTGTGACAGTCCTGGTTCATTGCGTTTTTCCGTCTTGCCTTTATCTTCTACTATTATTGAATGCATGTGTTTAATTATGTAAATGGATGAAAATTAGTGTTAAATATAGCAAACGATAGAGGATGAAGTACTCAATCTGCAGTAAGAAAGGCAAGAACGGAAAAATGGAAACAACCGAGAAATGGAGGAGGGGGGGGGGCGCATCTTTACCTTTACCCATACGCACACACACACATGCACACACACACACATACACATACACACACACACACACAGTATACAGTAATCAGATTTATTTTACACCAATGCAGTCAATCCAAATCATGGCATTTTATAAATTATGACAAGCAGCAGCACCCACCCCCCACCCCCCACCCCCGATAAAAAAAAAAGAAACAAATTCCACCTAGCTAAAAGAAAACACTTCATGTCTACAGCTCATTTCAATTCGTATATATTATGCACGCCACATTGATTTATCATTCAAGACTTGTATAAAATTATGCTGTTTACGACACCTGAGGCCGAATAAATACTTCAGTTTATTTGAATTCAATTGTCCTTTTATTGAGAAAAAAAGTTATTTGAAAACACCAGACATTCGAACACAACACATGCATAACTAGAACACAGGTTTTTTTTATATTACAATAACTTATTGTGTATATTAAACAGCAGCAATAGTACGATGCACCCGTCGCACAATTAGACACACCAAATTAATATGATTGAATGTCCAGAAAACGTTACATTCCTTAGTACTTTACCATTTCTACCGCATCTGATTTGTTCTGACAATATTTTTAACAAAATCTACATCTTCAAAAATATTCTTATAAAAAAAGATACAAATATGAATAAACGTCATTAAAACACGACATTCCTTTAACCCTTTCACTGCCAAAGTCGCATTTCAGCACCACAGTGATTTAACACCTATGTCACTAAAAGGCATCAAATTGGGGTCTATTATCCAAAGACCCTATTGTCTTAGTTTTAGGAAGTAAGGACAGACCTTATTTCACATATGTCACAGAAGAATCCCCAAATACTGCAGATGGATTTTGTTCTCTACCCAGGTAAATTCAATGGACTTTTTGGGCTGAAATATGGCTGGCGGTGAAAGGGTTAAGTCAGACTTTTCCATTTTTACTACTTCTGATTCATTCTGACAATATTTTAAACAAAATATTAATCACATTTTCAAAAATATTCTTATATAAAAATGATACGAGATCTCTAGTTAACTGGTAGTTAAACAGAGGGCAGGATGAAAAAAAGCTTTGTCAGCTTATTATTTAACCCTCAATAAAGATGATTTGACTTGACTTGACACATTGACAGAAATAAGACTGTATAATTATAGTGTGTTCTATTTTAATCTGAACAAAATCAAACAAAAAAACAAAACAGAAGCAACATTAATTTCTATAGAAAACAAACAACTGTGTTCTATGTTTCTCAATTTTTTATTCACACTGGCGGCTGGTTTAGTCATTGCTGAATCTGTTGCCATTTCGCACATTAACCCCTTGACTGCCACCAACGTATCACGTACTGACCTGATGACATCACTGATGACATCATCAGATGAAGAGGAATGACCCTGATATTCTGGTTTTTGCTCTAACACAGTCAAGAGAGTTATATCCCCAGACCATTTTGCCAGATTGGCGCATGGCTCTATCAGTTGTCTTTTTCGTGGCATGATTTGCCCAAAGATTTTTTCTTTAATTTTCTCCGGCAGTCAAGGGGTTAAACACGCTTGCTGTCACTTTTATCAACCACGATCGATGCAACATCTATCAAAATCTTCTTATGAAAAAAAGAGAAAAACAACGAAAACAAAAGAATACTTGGGTACAAAACTAGTTCTCTTTAATTAAACGCAAAAACATTACAATTTTAAATCAACTTCAATGCCAGCAATAACGCAAAAAAACACACACAAAAACTAAAAATGAACGTATGTGTGCTATTGTATGAATGGTAGATTTATTTGACAGAAGGGCCCCAGTTTGTCAGGTGAACCATCACCATGGTTTCTGACGCCATTCCCTACAAATACTGGAGCACCACATGATATTATATTGATGTTAGCACCTTTTCCTTTTTTTCATAAAATACAGAATGGAAGAAGAATGCATCTACACGATTGAACAGTATGCCTGGGGCAGTGGGTGGATGCCTCGTGCCTCCATGCGGGGAGCTGGACTAGAGTACTTTTATTTACATTAAGTTATTTACATATTCTATATTAAGGTACTCTAAGCTGGACGACCCCGCCCCTTCCACGAGTCTCTCCCCATAGGGATACCGGGGGATCTTTCGTAAAAATAGTTCCCCCACCTTCTGGAAGTTCTGTGCTTGTAACTTCCTCTAATCTGCCACTCTCTTTGACTCTGCCTTTTCCCTTCGCTTTCTATCATCTGCTATCTTTCTGACTTATTGGTCCATTCTCCTGCCTTTAAAAAACAAATCTTCCAAATAAATTTGTCTCCTTTGAGCTCCTCCGAAATCGGAATGCGTCGGCTGTACGCAGCGGGGAGACCAGTGAAAACTGAAAACCGGACACATACGTACCTTACCCAGTATGGCCATATGGCCTGGGAACGCAGAAGAAGAAGAAAAACAGTATGCCAGTCTTGCCAGCAGCTTCAGGAAATCTGGCTTCAATATCAAAGTCTTTAATAAGAAACCTGGGAGGCTACGAAAATTGTGTACATGCCAAAACAAATAAAAAATAAATGTGTACATGCATTCATGAACACTGTGACGAATTACCCCTGTAAGAACAATACTGACTGACGTGATCTATACCCTTAAAGGGGTACCCTGACGGATGAGGTTTTGCAAGAAACACGTCGGGGTTACCAGGAAAACACCCTTTACAGAGATCGCAACATTGCTCTGGTTTCCCAGAAATCAAACCGTCAAATCGGCGATTCCTCCTTGGCGGAGGTGCCGGAAGTCAAATTATTTAATGGACGCCTGAGTTTAGACCAAATCGTTTGCACGAGATTTTCACAATACAAGCTTTTTTATTTACATATTTTTTAAATTTTATGCAGTTTATCTAAATGAGTTTCACTCAGAACAAAGGAAACAGCTCCAATTTGTTTTTACAGCACTACCAAAATAAAAGAATCTCCAACCATAATGAGTGACCTCCACCCACCCCGTCCAAAATGGCTACTCTCTCCGTCCGTTTTGGACGGTTTAATTTCTAGGAAACCAGAGCAAAGTGAGTGTTCCTATCTTTAGAAAAGGCTGTCTTTCTGGTGATCTCGACGTGTTTCTTGCACACAAAAAACTCATCCGTCAGGGTCCACCTTTAAGGGTCTGCTACACTGCATACGATTCAACCCAAATACGATACGATTGTGATCGATGTCCGTGAGTCATGATTCGCGTGAAATGCACCCGTCTAAAAGTAATTCTACTATTGTTTTCCTTCACTATACTCACGCAAACCCCAATACAGGAATCCAATCAAATGTCTGATGCAAAAAATACGGACATTTCATCAGATTCATGTACGGGAGACTACAAATATAGTGAACAAAACTAGTAGGATTTCACCAGATTCATGTAGAAAGGAGAATTTCACGTGGATTATGCCTGACAAATGTCCCAAACTAAATAAAGAGTAATGTCCCACCGGGCTACTGCCGGGAGGACGTAAAGCATTATTTCCTCGTCGTTGCCCTTTTAGAAAGGAGGAAGACTCACATTAGGGTAAGACGGGGTAAAAAGCCCATGGGTGGGTAAGAAGCCCATGCCAATTATCCCATGAAATAAAGCGAATTTCAGTCAAATTTGCCCATGAGACAAATGCTGCTTTATTTCATGAGATAATTGGCATGGGCTTCTTACCCGCCCATGGCTTTTTTTTTTTTTACCCCGTCTTCCCCTAATCATGGAAAGTAGTGACAGATTCAGACCCCACATGTAAAAACCAATACATAAATTCTTCATAAATTGTGGTCTTCATAAATAAATGGTCTTCATAAATACATGGTCTTCATAAATAAATGCAATAATTCGTTTGATTCCAAATGCTATAAGCACACACATTAATTAAAGAAACAGTAAAATGCTGGGGTTAGGGTGGCTGAGAGGATAAAGATCAAAGTGTAAATTAATAATGTTTTGAGTACAAATCATTTATATATACATGTAGTTGTTTAAATATGTGGGGGGATCTATTTTCTTAAAAAAATGCTGGCGGGTTAGAGAACACGAAGGCGTAAACATGTTTTGAAAATGGTTTGACATCATCATTATCGTCATCGTCATCATTACGAACATTTATGGCGCTGAATGTCTAGAAGTGCTTGTTGATCAATGAACAATATTAGTGCCCATAAATAATCGATGATTACACAATAGTAGCCAATCATTACACACATATGATTATTAACATACGTGCGAATGCGCGTACATGTGGGCCCATTCACCACCGCACGCATGTACACACACACACACACACACACACACACACACACACACACACACACACACACACACACACACATATACACACACACACACACACACATATACACACACACACACACACACACACACACACACACACACGCGCGCGCGCGCGCGCACACGCACAGAGGAGAAAAGTCAATAGAAGATCAAAAGTACTTAAAAAAATATAATTATTTAATGTTCTTGGGGATAAATCTGTCAGCAAAACTAGGCAGCAGAATCGTCCCTTGTAATAAATAAACTGCTCCACACACTGCCATGCTTCTCTCGACTCGCTGTTCACATTTGAAGTAAGGCTCGTACCTGAAACACAAAAAAACCCACATCACAGTAAACATGTTTGTAGGCTATGACTTGTTGCATAGTAAGATGGGTCAAAACGCCCCTCTCGCTCCCTCCATTAGCAAAAAGATAATTTAGCTTTTTTCTCCTCTCTTTGAACCTACAGTAATGTAAACGATAGAGTCGTTCCCACGCTTGAGGCAATAAATGAACAAAAAAAAGGGGAGGGCTTTTTACCCCGCCTTACCATAATGCCAGTCTGTCTCGTTCAGAGAGCAGAGGAGGCAGTTGCTATACTGGAGGAGTGGGCTAACGTTTTGTTCATAGTGGGGGTGCCTTGCCCAGGGTGCATCTCCACTCTTTCGGCCAAAGTGACTTTTAGGACCGCTGCTGTTGAAGGTAAGGTACGGAAAAGCCAACTAAGCCCTTTGGCTGCAGCATCAAGGGCATAATTATTGTAAATACCTCCCACCTTGAGGAGTCATGATCTTCACTAATAAGCCTAAATAAGCGTCACCATGATTTCCCATTAATAGTATTGTAGATTGTCATTATTGATATTGTACACCTCTCGTGCACACTACAGTGGAACCTCCTCCCTTATAAGACCTCGTTTGGGATGATTTTTGTTAAGGTCTTATAAGGGAGGTTCCACTGTAGTGTGCATGAGAAGTGTACAATATCAATAATGACAATACAGTGGAACCTCCCTTATAAGACCTCCCATTATAAGACTCCCTCCCACATAAGACCTACTTCTCAGAGACATTGCCCTTCTTTTGTAAGTAAAGAGAGGTATTTTTAATACTTACAAAAGAAGGGCAATGTCTCCGAGAAGCAGGTCTTATGTGGGAGGGAGTCTTATAATGGGAGGTCTTATAAGGTAGGTTCCACTGTATTAACCCCTATTATGCCAAGTTGCCAACTAATGATTAGGCGAAATGGGTAATAAGCGATAATACAAATGAAAAAGGCACACATACACACACAGAGAGAGAGAGAGAGAGAGAGAGAGAGAGAGAGAGAGAGAGAGAGAGAGAGAGAGAGAGAGAGAGAGAGAGAGACAGAGAGAGAGAGAGAGAGAGAGAGACAGAGAGAGACAGAAAGAGAGAGAGAGAGAACACCATTTTAATGTTTCAGGCCTCGGGGGGGGGGGGGGGGGGGGAGAGAGAGAGAGAGAGGAGAGAGAGAGAGAGAGAGAGAGAGAGAGAGAGAGAGAGAGTGAGAGAGAGAGAGAGAGAGAGAGAGAGAGAGAGAGAGAGAGAGAGAGAAAGAGAGAGAGAGAGAGAGAGAGAGAGAGAGAGAGAGAGAGAGAGAGAGAGAGTGAAGA
>CM065691.1:8870676-8873176 GCA_017654935.2 Phymorhynchus buccinoides
TTAAACAGATTTTTCTTCTTCTATGGTTGAGACACCCCCCTCCCCCCCAAAGAGTCAAAGAGAGTGGCAGATTAGAGGAAGCTACAAGCACAGAACTTCAAGAAGGTGGGGGAACTATTTTTTTACGAAATAGCTCCCCCCCCCCCCCCACCCCCCCCCCCCCCCCCCCCCCCCCCCCCCCCGGTATCCCCACAGGGAAAAAAGTTCACTGAGCAGCAACACTCTGCCGTTCTCAGGAAAGGGAATAGGGATAGGATCAGCCTAGGGTTATTGTTATGAAACGGAAAGAACCAGGCTTTGAGACTGAGGGTCGTAAACATGCGAGGGGTTTCTAAAATACAACTTTGCCAAACCATCGACCAGCAACGTTGTTGTTTGTTGTTGTTGTCGTTCCCTGGCTTAAAGACTCCAGGGATCATCCCAACAGTCAAAAGCAATTGAACACTGTGGTACAAACGCACCAGCTACAGGGATGAGAGCACTACGTGTGTGACCGTTTTTCATTACCCCGCCACGTGAGCAGCCACACTCCGACTTCGGAGGATTTTGGATACTGATGGTGTTATGCTAGGAGCTTGTCACGGCTAAGGACACTCCCCCGCATAGCTATGCAGAACATAACATTTTGATGTAGCATTGGTGTTCTTAACATTTTGATGTAGCCTTGGTGTTCTTTACATTTTGATGTAGCCTTGGTGTTCTTTACATTTTGATGTAGCCTTGGTGTTCTTTACATTTTGATGTAGCCTTGGTGTTCTTTACATTTTGATGTAGCCTTGGTGTTCTTTACATTTTGATGTAGCCTTGGTGTTCTGTACATTTTGATGTAGCCTTGGTGTTCTTTACATTTTGATGTAGCCTTGGTGTTCTGTACATTTTGATGTAGCCTTGGTGTTCTTTACATTTTGATGTAGCCTTGGTGTTCTGTACATTTTGATGTAGCCTTGGTGTTCTTTACATTTTGATGTAGCCTTGGTGTTCTTTACATTTTGATGTAGCCTTGGTGTTCTTTACATTTTGATGTAGCCTTGGTGTTCTTTACATTTTGATGTAGCCTTGGTGTTCTTTACATTTTGATGTAGCCTTGGTGTTCTTTACATTTTGATGTAGCCTTGGTGTTCTGTACATTTTGATGTAGCCTTGGTGTTCTTTACATTTTGATGTAGCCTTGGTGTTCTTTACATTTTGATGTAGCCTTGGTGTTCTTTACATTTTGATGTAGCCTTGGTGTTCTTTACATTTTGATGTAGCCTTGGTGTTCTTTACATTTTGATGTAGCCTTGGTGTTCTTTACATTTTGATGTAGCCTTGGTGTTCTTTACATTTTGATGTAGCCTTGGTGTTCTTTACATTTTGATGTAGCCTTGGTGTTCTTTACATTTTGATGTAGCCTTGGTGTTCTTTACATTTTGATGTAGCCTTGGTGTTCTTTACATTTTGATGTAGCCTTGGTGTTCTTTACATTTTGATGTAGCCTTGGTGTTCTTTACATTTTGATGTAGCCTTGGTGTTCTTTACATTTTGATGTAGCCTTGGTGTTCTTTACATTTTGATGTAGCCTTGGTGTTCTGTACATTTTGATGTAGCCTTGGTGTTCTTTACATTTTGATGTAGCCTTGGTGTTCTTTACATTTTGATGTAGCCTTGGTGTTCTAGCTTATGTCAATTGGTCTGACACAGCCTCGTGCCAAGGCGAACCAGCAACGATGAAATTTTGCTTTACGTCCTCCGGTCTGGAACAGACACATATAGGACATTAGTAGATATAAAGATGCTGGGAACGATCCTGGAGGCAATGCCCGGAGGCCGTGCAACACCAGGAAAATCTCGAATTTTTAGCAATACAGATGCGATAAAACTGTTAATCGCACCAGTGAACCGAAACATGGTGTTTTACGTCCTCTCGGTCTGGAACAGACACATATGTTTAAGCGCTTAGAGCTTAAAGATTAGGCGCTATAAAAGTTGTCTTAATAAAATATGGGACATTTGTAGATACAAAGATGGTGGGAACAATACTGGACGCAATGCCCGGAGGCAGGGCAACTCCAGTAAAGTCCCGATTTTTTAAAATAATACAGATAGGTGTAGCAGTAACCACGCCTCGGTTAAACCTCATCGGCTATGGTACCGCCACTTAGAGTAGTATTTAATCGCACCAGCAATGTGAATTTTTATTAAAATATTGGTAAAGGTAAAGATGTGCCCCCCCCCCCCCCACCCCCTGCATTTCTTAATTAATTCCATGTTTCCGTTTTTGCCTTTCTTACCAAACATAAAGCTGTATTTTATTAACCTTTTCAGCTAATTATCTTTTTGGAATAATAACCCTAACCCTAACCTTAACCCTACTATAAGACGGAAAAACGCAATGAACCACGACTGTGACAAATCCCGCGGTGTACTGCAGTACATAGGTGTGTGTGTGTGTGTGTGTGTGTGTTCGGTGCCCTATTAGATAATGGCCTTTACCACGACTGTGACAAATCCCGCGGTGTAC
>CM065691.1:8875676-8895676 GCA_017654935.2 Phymorhynchus buccinoides
GAAAAGCAGTATGAAATAAAAACATTTTTCATTCATAGACACTCAGAGATCAAGAATGGGTTCAAACGAATGAGAAATCACGCCTGTAGATGGACTAAAATTATTTTATTCAGACTTAATTTGATGAAACGTCTGATACAACATGTGGCTCAGGCATGCCTCAGAGTTAGCATTTGGTAGAGTTGGGGGGTGGGATGGGGATGAAAATGCAATGTAAAAGAAATTTACATCAATCTCAATCAATGCTTGTGTTGCTGGGACTTTAAAATTGTGATATACATTGTCCATTTCATGAATTGGGCAAAGAAATTTGCCCATTTCATGAAATAGGCAATTTCACGAATTGGACGTAACATATACATACACACACTCGGACAGGGAAATGCACAGCTCTCGATCCCATTCCAATGTACCAGCGTTCTGTTAGAAGAGGGAGCACAACAACAGCGCCTTGTGATCAGGCCAAATGTTGATCAGTCATTTTGTACGTGGCCATATGGCCTAGGACCGCAGAAGAAGAAGAAGAAGAAGAAGAAGTGTTTGTTTTTTCATGCTAAATCTCTGTTGTTTTTTCCAGTAAAGAATGTTATAACATTAACTATACTGGAGCACTGTCTTACAAATTCACTTAATTTCTTTTTCATACCAAACCTTTGCATTGAAGGATGCCGTGTTTCTTTCCCTAAAGAATGTTATGATCTTCATACACATTTGTAGTATAATGGTGCACTGCTTTACAATGCTACTCATAATTAATAAACTTTAAACATGTATAACCATTCCAGTTTATTTTACAATTTTTCCATTTTATAATAAACAACAATGTTACTTACTTCAGTTTGCTTCTTTAGTTCTCCATTTTCTAGGATCTTGTGAATGTCATAACTCTGTTAACTGCTTTTCCTGTTAGAAAATATATTATAAACCTTGATTTCTTTAAACATTCCTGTTATGTATTACACTTTGAAATTCACTTTTTATTCTTTCTTTCTTGTCAATTAGACTTGTATATAAAATATTAACTACTAATACTGTTTGAGTGTTACACAATGTATGTCTGAAAGTTGACAGTATGTAATTCTTTTCTACAATCATACAGACTTTCTCTCTCTCTCTCTCTCTCTCTCTCTCTCTCTCTCTCTCTCTCTCTCTCTCTCTCTCTTTCTTTCTGATTCTCGCACACACACACACACTTATATATATACTGTCTGTCCTACGTTCAAGGCCAAAAAACAAAACATTAGGAATAGTCTACATTCTTTCTTGTTAGTTTTCATTCTTCTTCTGTTCTATATATATATATTTAAGAAATAAATCCTATAAACCAACGATCACCATCAGATAGTGAGCTGTGCAGGACAAATAAATCAAATAATATAGAAAAACATAACAGCCGCACCAGCCAAACTTCCCACTCCACACAACTCTGTACGACTAAAAAGTTTTTATTTTTTTATTTTTTTTATTATAAAGTAACACAGAAAATTTGATTACGTTACCTTGTTTCTGAAGTTCACAAATTCATACATTACATACAGAAAAGTTTCATCAATTAGCCATTTCAAATGCAACAACTTTTTAGACCTAATTCTCCCGAGTCCAGCAATAGTGTAAGTAATGACTGTGCTGGGCTGGAAGCGGTTCAGCAAGTGTATTACAGTAATAAACCGATCCTGTTGAAGAGTCATTACTCGAGCACCCACTGTGTTGAAGGTCAGAGGTCGTTCTTGTTATCACGTATCAACAATGCCACAGCCAGGCAGTCTGTTTAGTCACTCCAAAATGCCTTGCTGTCGCTAAAATGGATGCTCCCCCTTGCAACATGCCAACAACACAAAGTCTCTCACCTTCAAATAAGCATAATATCTTTATGTATGGGCTTGTTCAATGCAAAAGTATCAACAAGACTTAAAAAAAAGTATAAATTAGACACAAATACATGAGCAGCCACATTCTTACATTTCATGCATAACTCCAAAACAGAACATTGCTTTTATATAACCTTGCTGTTCTACTTCATATTGATTCATTTCAGAGTATTGTGCTAAGCCAAACAAACGACTCTTCTACATGTCAACCTGTTTCGCCTCCTGTTGATCTTTGATCAACTGAATTTCTTGTTTGTGTCTTTGCTATGGGGCCTGCCTATCCTGCCGGACATATCCTTATCTAACGTCGGGGGTCGGCTTGTCCCAAATTTGATGAGGGTGGGGCTTCGGGGGTGGGGGAGATGGGGGGGGGGGGTTAGGGGTTAGTGGGGCGGGGGTGTGTGTGGGGTGGGGTGTGGGTGTGGGGGAGGGGGGTGGGAGCATGAAAAGTTGTAGCTACCAGTGTTGCGAGAAAATAGTGACCCCCGTAGAAACAGCTAGACGGTTGGCCCAGTTTCTAATCGTTTAAACTAATAGCTACCTACACACTTAGGCCCTAACCAGTATGGGGTTCTAGAAACTCCAAAGATGCGGAAGACATGGTCGCTAAGCAGAGAACTGAAACAGACTACAACAAACAAACAACTACACGACAAGTGCAAAATGACGTTATTTTATTCACAAGAGACAAGACAAAACAAAACTACTGGATATTTCGGCGAACGCGCCTTTATCAACACAGACAAACAATTAAACAGCAAACAGCAAAAGGAGCAAAAAGCAGGCAACAGAAGGAGCATAAAACACTAAACAAATGTTACGTTTCCCAGGTCAAACTTCCAGAACTTTTAAGTAAACAAAATTATAAAAAAGATAGTAATAAAAGTTTGAAAATGAGATGTTGATTCTTTCTCCGAATTTGATGAAAATCCATGCGGTCGTGTTTTTTGTTTAAAAAAAAACCCACAACAACAACAAAAACACAAAAAAACCAGCGTGACATACTCAGACAGACAGACCCCAAAACATACTCCCTGTCCCATTTTTGTGGACCAAGGACAGTTAGAGAGAGGTTGCCCCAACACGAACATTTCTGGGAAATAATCTTACTTGAACCCAGGTTTCCTCAAAGATTGATGACTTTTTCACAGTCAAGCCTATCAGCACATTCATAGAAAGCAAAAGCTAAACAGAAGTAATGGCCGCCCCCATGCGTTTTACTCATCAAAGGTAAAGAGCCTGCTACACTACACACGATTCGCTGTCAATGCGATGCGATTGTGACGATGCGAGTCATGATTCACGTGCAAGGCAAGGCAAGGCAAGAAATGTATTTCATACCCCATTTGGGCACAGAAATATAAAAACATACACACACATAAATAAATTTCCAAGAATCAACCCAAGAGTGATGTCCAAAATCATTTCAAAGATAACCCATACCATAATATTACAAATAATGTAATGTATTACTAAATTAAAAACAAAATGGGAAAAAAGACATGATTAATAGCATTTATCTGAAAGAACCGTTAACAACTGTAATGAAGTGCTTTAGTTTGAGTAATATTTTCTTATTTTTTGTAGAGAACAAAGCTTTGAATTTATAAGCATTAGGGCGAGTAAAAAAATACTTAGGGAGGTACCTTCTCCTGTCAGTGTCAAAGAAAGGACAAACAAACAAGTAGTGAAACTCATCTGCCACATCATGTACATTACATTTTTCACAAATTCTTTCATGTCTGGGTGTACCAGTATAACGCAACGTGTTCACAGGCAAGTTATTGTTAGTAGTTCGGAATTTTAACACAGTAATCATGTGCTTACTGTCATCTACTATCTCTCTGCCTAACCGATCCATTCTCCAGCCTTTATTTTCAAGAAACACTTTCAAACAGATTTCCTCCAGCCGAAGTCGGGCTTGCTGGGCCTAACTATTTCTTAGTTAGGCACATAACGGCAGCATGACGCATCTGCGTCTGAGCGATCGAAGAAGAAGAAGAACAAAAAGGAGAAGAAGAAGAAGATTCGCAGATAGACGATTCAGTCAATTTGTGACACTAATTTGAAGTCTGCTCTTGATTTCGAAACCTCGATGTTCTTTCAAAAGGAAAAGACCTCGCTGTGTTTTAAAAACGACTTAAAATTTATTAACCAAAAAAAGGAATGGTTCCAGCAAAAAAATAGTATAAGTGCATGGCTTTGTACATCGATTTCTCGGCAAATATGTAGATTTACACCCTCCTGCTCTATTTCTTGGTTCTTTCCGTGGTTAGGGATAGGGTTAGGGTTACGATAGGGTTAATAATAATAATAATAATAATAATAATAGTGAATCATTTATATAGCGCATTCCTCCACCAATGTGGAGCTCTATGCGCTTAACAAAAAAAATAATTAAAAGCAACAAATTCAACAACAAAACGAAATAATCGCTCACGCACATGCAAATAGGCATACACATACACACCCCACCCACACATACACGCACGTAAACACATACACACACGCACACACACACGCACACACACACACACACACACACACACACACACACACACACACACGCACGCACGCACACACACACACACACACACACACACACACACACACACACACACACACACACACACACACATCGTTACCATCACCACCACTCACCCCACCCAAAAAACACAATACAAAATACAATCAGTTGAACAAAGCATCAACACACACACACACACTCTCTCTCTCTCTCTCTCTCTCTCTCTCTCTCTCTCTCTCTCTCTCTCTCTCTCTCTCTCTCTCTCTCTCTCTCTCTCTCTCTCGCAACAAAACTGACGTACACATTGCAGTCAACACACAGTGAAACTAATATGGGGAGGGGAGTGTGTGTGTGAGAATAGAGTCCAGAAGTAATGTGGCCTAAAGGTTGTGATGTAGCTTGAACAGGTGGGTCTTGAGAGCTGATTTGAAACATTGCAAGGACTGGATATGGCGGATTTCGCGTGGTAAGGAGTTCCAAACTGATGGGGCCGAAAAGGAAAAGGAGCGCTCACCAAACATTTTTGTTCGTGTACTAGGAACACAAGAGAATTTTGGAATCTGAAGATGACCACAGTTGCCTTGATGGAGTATAGACAGAAAGCATGTCAGAAATATAGCTAGGGGCATTTCCAGAGAAATAAGAATGACATAGAGTGGAAATTTTGTAGTCAATACGTGCTTTGATGGAAAGCCAATGAAGGGATATCAGGAGTGGTTGAACATGATGATACTTAGAGACCTTGAGGACAAGTCTGGCAGCAGAGTTCTGGACTTTTTGAAGCTTGTCAATGAGGTGTTGGGGGCAGCCATACAAGAGTGAATTACAATAATCTAGTTTAAAGAGAACAAAAGCGCAGACCAGTATTTTAGTAGTATCTATAGACAGGAGATGGCGAATCGTACCAATGCGACGCAGCTCACAGTTTAGGGTTAGAAGGTCTTTTCTTTTGCCACAAGCATCTGTTTTTTTGGGTCAAAATCATCTATTTTTTTTAGCATTAAATCGCTGCCTTTAAGAACAAAGCTACGACGCTGAACGGCGATACAAAATAAAGACAAGCCACATGACTATTGCTGGAAGTGTAAAAAAACAATCCTTTGCTCGTTAACATGGATCTGGCACCTTCAAAAACATTCACTCGAACGCTTGAATCATGCATAGTAGCGAAAGGGTTAACCCTTTGGATGGAAGTTCAGTTTAACGTCGCGTATCGGTTTCGCCATGTACGACGGGCTGAACAAACCAACCATGGTATATACAAAATATTATGTTCCTGAATCACTGTCTCAGCCAAAAGGCCGAGAAGCGATCAGAATTCTCGATTCTAATTTTGTTAACCCTTTCACCGCCAATGTCGCATTTATGCACCACAATGGTTTAACACCCATGTCACTAAAAAGCATAAAACCAGGGCCTGTTATCTGAATATCCTATTTTCGTAATTTTGGGAGGTAAGAACAGGCCTAATGTTATACATGCATTGTTACAGAGGAAATTGCAATCTTGCATATCTTTTTTTCTCTACCCGGGTAAGTTTAATGGTATTTTAGGGATGAAAAATGGATGGCAGTGAAAGGGTTAATCCCAGCTGGCTGACCATACCCAGCACGAAGCTTTCTCGGACACACTTCAATAATCCATTCTTATCAGTTATCTCGAGGCCAAGTACTTCAAGTACTGTACTACGACAGCCAATGTTTATACAAACTACGTGACAAAGCTGAATTCTTATGAGGCTCACAGTGTTATGTTTACTTTTCTGGTCATCGATTAACATATGATGTCCCGATAACTTTTAACTCATTTCTTACCAATAACTGATTCAGATTTGTGTTGGAACCTTTTGTTATTTTCTATCCTATGTACACACATGAACACGAATGTCAACTTCTTTTGCACAGCGAACTTCAACAAAGGGGCTAATGTTCAGTTCAGCTCCCTCCGCTGTTCCAGGGTGAAGTTGGTCCACCATTCATTACCTGTTCGTTAAGCTGAGACACGCGGCTAATGTTAAGATCAGCTCCCTCCGCTGTTCCAGGGTGAAGTTGGCCCACCATTCATTACCTGTTCGTTAAGCTGAGACACGTGGCTAATGTTAAGTTCAGCTCCCTCCGCTGTTCCAGGGTGAAGTTGGCCCACCATTCATTACCTTTTCGTTAAGCTGAGACACGCGGCTAATGTTAAGATCAGCTCCCTCCGCTGTTCCAGGGTGAAGTTGGTCCACCATTCATTACCTGTTCGTTAAGCTGAGACACGCGGCTAATGTTAAGATCAGCTCCCTCCGCTGTTCCAGGGTGAAGTTGGCCCACCATTCATTACCTGTTCGTTAAGCTGAGACACGCGGGAACAGATGGAGGGAGCTGATCTTAACATTTGTCAACAAAGGTAGAAAACTCTCTGTAATTAACTCCCCTCCACCAAAGTTGATAACGATACCAACCACCTGGTTTATTTTGCACAAATGATATTTTCTTATAATATGTTTTTTTTTCTGTTTTCTAATTCAAGTACGCATAAAAAACACACGAATAAAAACAACTTCTTTTGCACAAAATAATACATTTTCTTATAATGTGTATAAGAATGTATAATATGTAATGTGCATAATGTGTAATGTGCATAAGAATGCACAGCTGAAAAGTGCATGGTTCCAGCAGGGCCATGCTTACAGAAGCCAAACAGAAGTAATGGCCGCCCACTATTTGTAAAAAATAGTTCCCCCACATTCTGGAAGTTATGTGCTTGTAGCTTCCTCTAATCTGTCACTCTCTTTGACTCTGCCTTTTCCCTTTGCTTACTGTCATCCACTATATCTCTGCCTCACCGGTACGCGGTCCATTCTCCTGCCTTTATTTTCAAGAAACACTTTCACGAAATATTTCCTCCAGTCGAAGTCGGGCTTGCTGGGCCAAACTATTTCTTTGTTAGGCGCATGACGGCAGCATGACACATATGCGCTCATAATTGGCAGGAAACTGTCTGAGCAATCGAAGAAGAAGAAGAAGAAGAAGAAGAAGAAGAAGAAGAAGAAGATTCACAGATAGATGATTTAGTCAATTTTTGACACTAATTTGAAATCTACTCTTCATTTCGAAACCACGATGTTCTTTCAGAACGAAAAACCACGCTGTGTTAAAAAAAACCACCCCAACTTTGACGCGAAACTGCGGAAAAAGAAAGAAAAGACAAAGCACTTGACTATTGCTGAAAGTGTAAAAAACAAACACAATCCTTTACTCGTTAACATGGATCTTGCACCTTCAAAAACATTCACTCGAACGCTTGAATCATGCATAGCATCGAAAGAGTTAATCCCAGCTGGCTGACCATACTCAGCACGAAGCTTTCTCGGACACACTTCAAGAATCCATTCTTATCAGTTATCGCGAGGCCAAGTACTTCAAGGTTAGTACTACGACAGCCAATGTTTACGCAAACTAAGTTTTATTCAAAGGACGACAGCCAGTCTATATATAATCCCGTAGATACGTCCATAGGGTTACCACGCCCGATTGAGTTTGCACTTGGCTACTTTTTTCAGGTAAAACCAAAGAGTAGGCGACACTAGCCTACAGTATCGAACTTTACTGGGTCACTCATACTTTTAACCCTTTCACCGCCAAAGTAGCATTTTAGCACCACAGTGATTTAACACCCATGTCACTAAAAGGCATCAAATTGGGGTCTATTATCCAAAAAAACCTATTGTCTTAGTCTTGGGAAGTAAGGGTAGACCTTATTTTATATGTGTCACAGAAGAATCCCCAATACTGCAGATGGATTTTGTTCTCTACCCAGGTAAATTTAATGGAATGTTTTGGCTGAAATATGGCTGGCGGTGAAAGGGTTAAAGATACACCAGGTCACGTGTCAATATCACGGGTTTCACGGGTTTTCGCTCTTATAACTGGAAAGAAATCTTGTTTTGACCAAGTCTGACTCCCATATAAATGGCCCCAAATTCAAACCGAAAGATCAGTTTAAAGAGCAGCCTCAATTCGAAGTTGGTGAAATGTGTATGTGGGTCAGTCAGTCACAGCAACTCAGAAAATACCAAGGGACTTAATCGTGGTGCGTCACTGGGTCTTTAACGGAGTGAGAGTTAGTAAATCTGTTTGACGTCCTCCGGTCTGGAACAGACACATATTATGGGACACTAGCGCAACGTCTAGTCCTGGTAATGCCGAGTACCGGTAATGCCAAGTACCGGTAATGCCAAGTACCGGTAATGCTGAGTACCGGTTTTGCTGGGTCCTGCGAAATATTATATTATTACTTTTGTTTTTTCTCCTTCCTATTTGTCTTCTCTCATCCCGTTCTACCCCCCCCCCCCCCCCCCCCCCGCACCCCCCCCTCCACCCCCCACCCCCACCCCAACCATCCAACCATATTTGCCCATGAGACGAATGCTATTCATTAACACTCGTCTCATGCGCAAAATGTGACTGAAATGTGCTTTATTTCATGAGATAATTGGCATGGGCTTCTTACCCGCCCATGGGCTTTTTACCCCGTCTTCACCTAGTAGTAGTAGTAGTAGTAGTAGTAGTAGTAGTAGTAGTAGTAGTAGTAGTAGTAGTAGTAGTAGTAGTAGTAGTAGTAGCAGCAGTAGTAGTAGTAGTAGCAGCAGCAGCAGCAGCAGCAGCAGCAGCAGTAGTAGTAGTAGTAGTAGTAGTAGTAGTAGCAGTAGCAGTAGTAGTAGTAGTAGTAGTAGTAGTAGTAGTAGTAGTAGTAGTAGTAGTAGTAGTAGTAGTAGTAGCAGCAGCAGTAGTAGTAGTAGTAGTAGTAGAAGAAAAAGAAGAATCGTTGTTTTCTTTTTTGCTTGTTTGTCTTACATGAATTATTTATCATGTTGAGGTCAATGCGGTTTGTTTTTCTTCCTTGGTGAGAATTGATCACCTTCTGATTGTGCATTGTGTAGGGGTACGTCATAAGCACTTTGCTTGTTGTTCCTCCCTCAACCTCATTATTGACATGCTTTCTGTCTATCCTCCATCAAGGCAATTGCGGTCATCTTCAGATTCCAAAATTCTGTGTTCCTAGCACACGAACAAAAATGTTTGGTGAGCGCTCCTTTTCCTTTTCGGCCCCATCAGTTTGGAACTCCTTACCACGCGAAATTCGCCATATCCAGTCCTTGCAATGTTTCAAATCAACTCTCAAGACCCACCTATTCAAGCTACATCACAACCTTTAGGCCACATTACATCTCGAATCTATTCCCCCCCCCCCCCCCCCCCCCCCCCCCCCCTCCCCCCCCCCATGTTTAAACAACAGCTTTATTTACACAATTTCATGCATATACAAATATAACTCAGCGCAAGAGTACAACAAGCTAAAGCTTATGGGCGTACTCAACACATTTTATAAATTACAAAATGTTAGTTTCACTGTGTGTTGACTGCAATGTCTACGTCAGCTTTGTTGCGAGAGAGTCATGCTTTATTCAACTGATTGTATTTTGTATTGTGTTCTTGGGTGGGGTGAGTGGTGGTGATGGTATCGGTGTGTGTGTGTGTGTGTGTGTGTGTGTGTGTGTGTGTGTGTGTGTGTGTGTGTGTGTGCGTGCGCGTGCGTGCGTGCGTGTGCGTGTGTGTGCGTGCGTGCGTGCGTGCGTGCGTGCGTGCGTGTGTGTATGTGTGTATGTGTGTGTGTGTATGTGCGTACGTGCGTGCCTGCGTGTATGTGTGGGTGGGGTGGTGGTGTGTGTATGTGTATGCCTATTTGCACGTGTGTGAGCGATTATTTGTTTTTCTTGTTGAATTTCTTGCTATTAATTGTTGTTGCTGTTAAGCGCATAGAGCTCCACATTTGGTGGAGGAATGCGCTATATAAATGATTAACTATTATTATTGCTTAATGCCTTGTATTGGTATGTGAATAAAGTTTGTTTAAGCCAAGAAGAAGAAGAAAAAGAAGAAGGCGAAGAAGCGAGAGAGAGAGAGAGAGAGAGAGAGAGAGAGAGAGAGAGAGAGAGAGAGAGAGAGAGAGAGAGAGAGAGAGAGAGAGAGAGAGAGAGAGAGAGAGAGAGAGAGAGAGAGAGAGAGAGAGAGAGAGAGAAAGAGAGAGCGAACGAACGAACGAACGAACGAACGAATAATTTTCATTGAGGGAAAAAGAGTAAGCACACAATGGTTTTTTATTTAAATCCTGCCGTCAAACAAACATGCAAGAAAATCAATATATTCAACACAAAAATAATCATCGAACAATTATCCATGAAGAACAAAAAATAGATGCGACAAGAAAACCGTCAGTCTCCCCCCCCCCCCCTCCCCCCTCCCCCCTCTCTCACGCACACAAAAGGAAAGAGAGAGAGAGAGAGAGAGAGAGAGAGAGAGAGGTGGGGTGACTGTGAAAGATTTGTCCCAGGTGGTGTTTCAGTCAACTGTTAAAATTACTAATGCTAACTACCTACCCCTCCCACCCCTCCCACCCCCTCAACCCCAACCCCGTTTCATTCAGTCGATCGATTCCTGACTGGTACACTAACAATAACAAAGTATAGGCTGGACAAGCCTCGACTATAAACTCAAACGGTTGGTTCAGGGTGCTTTTATTTACACATAATCTTGATTATTTGGTGTGGTGTTTTTTTCGGTTTTTGTTTTTTAAAGAAATGGGGACATTCCTGGTGTTGCAGTACCTCCAGGATCGTTCCACTATAAAGTTAAAAGTGTCCGACATGGTCCTGTTCTAGAACGGAGGACGTTAAACGGATTTTCACAGGGTGCTTTTTGGAGAGACAAAAAGAGAAAAAGAGACAAGACCCGCGTTTTCGCCCGTTAAAACAAGATAATTTATCAACAGAAAGAGCAGCCAATCTTGCACTTTCTAGCCCGTCATAAAGTCACGTCTCTTTGCGGTCCTCACAGAAGAAGAAGAAGAAGAAGAAGAAGAAGAAGAAGAACAAGAAGAAGAACAAGAAGAAGAAGAAGAAGAAGAAGAAGAAGAAGAACAAGAACAAGAAGAAGAAGAAGAAGAAGAAGAAGAAGAAGAAGAAGAAGAAGAAGAAGAAGAAGAAGAAGAAGAAGACGACGACGAAGAAGAAGAAGAAGAAGAAGAAGAAGAAGAAGAAGAAGTGATAAGAAGGGGTCACAACAAAAGTGACACATAATAATATGGGGCCCCATATAGACGGGGCCACAGAGATACGGAATCACATTGATATGATCCCCCATGGCCAATTTCTTCCACAATAAATAACAAGTTTTGTTTTTAATGATAACTTTCTTGGCTTTATCCGCATTGATTAATTGTGTCCCCAAAGTACAACAAGGGTGCTACTCTTTCAGTTTTACACTGATTTCAGTATTTTTAATTTTACCAGAAACTGAACTTCACGGTGTTTTAATTATAAAAAAAATTGACCACAAGCGATTTGGGGCGTTTTGAACTTGGTTGTTCTATCTTGGAAGTTTACAAAGGCAATGTAATAATTTTACAAGGCTTATCAGACTCAAATTGTCTCTGTCTATCATTTTAACTGTCTGTCTGTCTCGTTATCTCTCTCTCTTAAGTTGGTCTGTCGGTCGGTCCAAAATTGTCGCACATATTGACAAAATTGTCGCACTTCAAATCGAGGCTGCACTTCAAATTGAGGCCGCTCTTTAAAATGATGTATTTTAAAGCGTACAAAATAATAAACATACGTAATACAGACACTGCAACAGACACGACGAGTATGCGGTGCTTCTTTCGATGAGTATAAGTAGGATACATAGTTTTAAATGTTTTCCAAAAGATATAAAAAGTTACGAAATGGTGCAGAGATAACATTCTGGTTTACAGATTAAAATTATTGAAAAGCCAGGGGAGGTGACTCATGATTGGAGTGGTAAAAATAGACCGCGTGCCACAAACTATTGCGAATTCGCGCTTTTTTTCATTTGGGGGAGTTGCATCCGTGCAACAAATCAATGACGGAAAGAACCTCAACAGAGGCTTTGTCGAGCTCTTCCAAGCGTCAATAACACATAATTCAAAATCCGCTGTGAACAGTATGTTTATAGTTGACACATTTATAGAGCAAGACATTAAATAAAAAAGCTCCCGGTATAAAACCTAACCGGTGTTGCATAAAACATTTTACCCATGAAATAAATACTCTTTTCCTCATTCAAATTGTTTGCTGTTTGGGAAAGATTCGCCCCTAAATACAATCAGAGGCGTCTTGTGGCATGCAGGAAGAACAGAAGATTCATCATTAAATACTGAGAAGTCAGGGATATTTTGCAAATATTTATTATTATTCATTTTTCTTTGCACGGATGGTTGTCTATATCGTCCGCCATTTTGAAAAATACGAAACTAAGTGACATGGCTTTGCGTATCGATTTATCGGCAAAAATGTAGATTTACACCCTCCCGCTCTATTTCTTGGTTCTTTCCGTGTAGATCGAGCACTTAAATATCAATATTTTAAATAATAGTTGACTTATTTATCACATGAAAGAAGAATGGCTCTAGTGCACTTTTGAAGGGTACTTATTTCACGGTAGGTACTTATTTCTCATGACACCGGAAAAGCCTATCGGAAGTAGGTGATTGACGAGCTGAATGGCGCCGACTTAAAGACCCGGCACGTCACGTGTCACATTCCCTCTCACACTCGGAAGATATATTAAGATTCCTTACTAGCTATAAGGGGGAAAACACGTGAAGACCGTGACTTCGACACGTGACGTGCGGGGTCTTTAACCCTTTCACCGCCATCCATATTTCAGACAAAAAATTCCATAAAATTTACCTGGGTAGATAACAAAATCCATCTGCAGTATTGGGGATTCTTCTGCGACAGATATAACATAAGGTCTATCCTTACTTCCCAAAACTGAGACAATAGGGTCTTTGGATAATAGACCCCAATTTGATGCCTTTTAGTGACATAGGTGTTAAATCACTGTGGTGCTAAAATGCGACTTTGGCAGTGAAAGGGTTAAAGAAGCAGAGTCAGCGCAATGGCGGGGAGCAAGTGGGGAGATGGAATGAGGGAATCCTCCCATGTTTGCTCCTAAGTCAATTATAAGCCTTTTCATTTTTAGCTACCAATGAGATGCACTGTTAGTTCGTCAAGTGGGTTAGGATTTGAATAGGGCTATTGTTAATATTAAAAAAATGTTAATAATACGCCATGTGGTAACTGACTGGCTAAAATGATCTGCCTCACACTTGGTCTCTCACTATCACAGCACAGCTGATTATGCACACAGAGACACCCAGAGACACAGACACACGGACGCGCGCGCGCACACATACACCAATCAATACAATCGCATTCGTCACACCAGAGAATGTTTTCCAATTAGGCGTGAATGCCCTGCCCCCCCCCCCCCCCCTAATAATAATAATCATAACAATTAATAACATTTATATGGCGTAGTATCCTGATAACAGCTCAAAGCGCCTTACAGATACAACGCATATACAAAATACACAATGAGCATGATAATACATGCACGTAATATGAATTCGCTGTTTAAAAAAAAAAGAAAAAAAGAATACCAGGACATACAAGCTACAAAATTATACAAGATACATATAAATATACACATGCACAATAAGAGATAATAACAGATGCAAACGGAAGAGAAATGAAAACACACGCACTCGCCAGCTTAAACTTAAAAGTTAAACCCTTCTGTACAAGATCTTTAAAAAAAAGCAAAAAACAACAACAACCCTACCTTACCCCTAACCCCCACGCCACACTCGCGCACGCACGCACGCACGCGCACACACACATATGCATGCACGCGCACGCGCGCACACACACACACACTAACACACACACACTAACACACACAAGATTGACTCACTTGGACTTTAGCTGGTTGATGAATGACTGACGGGTTAATTACCACAGCTTCATCACCACCAGAGCCTGATTTGTATGAAGCTTCGATAAGCTTTTTTTTTTAACAAATGAAAGTTAGTTCAACGTCCTCCGACCTGGAAGAAAGTGGGACGATCCTGGAGGTACTGCAATCCCAGAACAGTCCCCGGTTTTGAAACCGTGAACGATACTGCAGCATTCGTTTCAGTTATTGTCAGAAGTGACGTTTCATCGAACCAGAAAATCCAGATCCAGATTATACTACACTGCAACACTATCTTTGGTGTGGGGCCATCATAATAAGGTTATTATTTATTCTTCCAGTCCTCAAGGCTTCTTTGCTTAAGATGCTACAGCCTTATATATAACAGCACTAATACTGCAAAACCCTTCGATCTATCCTTCACTACCGTAGCACTTTCGCTTCCGTCGTGTTCAACAAACACTGCAGGCCCTCGCATTATCAGACCAGAGAAAGACCTTATCTGTTAATGGGGGTGTGGGGGAGGGAGGGGTGATGATACTACACTTTCCCCGAACTTTCACGAACCGGTAGAAACGGTATGACAACAACTCGGGTTGCTAGTCAACACCCCTCGGTGAAAACGCTCGCCGTTAATGGCAAAGCAGGTGGGTCTTTTTTGTGCTCCCCAGATCTAACAAAACGGGAGTACGTTGGAATGGGACTGAGGACTGTGCGTTTCTCTGTCTGTCCGTATGCATGTGTGCTCGTGCGTAATCACGGTTTGGTATTTGGTACTTTATAGTCACAGAGGCGTCTCTGTGGAATTCTGGTTGCTCCCCCACATGGAGAGCGTGTCGCAGCCAGAGCCGCGTCACCCTTTTTTTTTTTTGCATCAGATTTTTGTGTGACTGATGAGGAAGGAAGGGGGAGGGGAGACCAAATGACAACTGTTTCGTTGCCACTGGGTTTAACGTGTGCTAAGTGCATGGGCACAGGACCTCGTTTTATCGTCTCATCCGAAAGACTTAACGTTCAGACCATAAAGCCTAGTGCAGAGTGAGAGGAAAGTCCCCTGTACCCAAGTTCGAAAACGAGGCGAATGCGTTACCTTTGTGCAACTCTAGCCTCTCGAGTTTGTTGGCTTAAACACATTTTATTGATAAACAAACATGTGAAAAAGCAGCATCAACAAGAAGACGATAGAGCACAATTAGCAAGCTTACAGCTTATTATACTAGATGCTAAAAACATTTAAATTATATAGTACTAGCTGTGCAACCCTTGGCACATGAGACATAGCTTTCATTACTCTGCGCTTCGCGCTTCGAGTCCTCGCGCTTCGCGCTCGGTTCGACCCCCTTGCGCTTCATGAGACATAGCTTTATTATATAGTATTTGGTTGCGACAAATTGATAAGTTCACTGGAATTATGAAAGAAAAGCGTGACAACATGATGACACCCGGTGTTCATCGATCATGGTTTGTTCCGTCATAGCGCCTAAACTATTAAACCTATGGTAACGAAACTTGGTACGATGGTTCCTTGGGCATTGTAGTTGCGGCCCATGATTTCAGATGAATGAAAATCTGTTCAACGTCCTATACGGAACATTTGTAATTATAAAGATGGCAGAGTGGCACAGAGGTAACGCGTTCGCCTCGTGCGCAGTAAACTCGAGTTCGAACCTGGGTACAGGGGATTTTACCTCTCACTCTGCCCTAGGCCTTATGGTCTTTCGGATGAGACGATAAACCGAGGTCCCGCGTGCCCATGTACTTAGCACACGTGAAACCCAGTGGCAAAGAAAAAGTTGTCATTTGGTCAGATTTACCCCCCCCCCCCCGTTTCCTTCCTCATCAGTCACACAAAAACCACATGCAAAAAAAAGCGTGGCGCACCTATGGCTGCGACGCGCTCTCCAGGTGGCAGCAACCCGAATTTCACACACACCTCTGTGACTATAAAGTACCAAATACCTAATGATACCAAAGTTAGTTATTATTGTTATATTTATTGTGACAATGAGGTTCAACCGAGGCGCGGTTACTGCTACACCTATCTATAATATTATTGTTAAAAACTCGGGACATTACTGGTGTTGCACTGCCTCCAGGCATTGCAGCCAGTATTGTTCCCACCATATTTGTATTTACAAATGTCCAATATGTGTCTATGACCGAGAGGACGTAAAACATCATTTTCATCATCATCACGATAACAAAGTTAGTAGGTCGATCCTGGAATGAACGAATGTTGGGTTAAACGTCCGCTCAGCTACAAAGAGTACATGTGAGACGAACCATCAACCAACCACCACAACCATCATTCAGTGCTTGGACCAGATCCTGGAGGTACTGCAATGCCAGGTCTGCGTAAAAGTATGGCAAGGACTGGTGATGATGAGATCAACGTCTTATTAGTCGTAGACTCTTAAGACATAATTATTTTGTTGTTGTTGACTTTCGCTTTTGTTTTGAGCTTTGCCTTGAACTGGGAGACAGTTTATATGTCTCTACCACCTTGTTTATATGACTTGTCCCGGGAAGAATGAGACAGAGAGATTGCGTGAGTAGAGGGGGTGCTAGCCTGCAGCTTCTACTAAAGGGGCGACTGACGCGTGCGAATTCAGTCGTACGGCTATCTAACTGTGATGATATCTCTTCTATTCTTCTTCTTCTTCTTCCGGTAATGGCCACCTGCAATTATTGACATGTTAGGTTATGTTATGTTAGGTACATTATAGTCACAGAGGCGTCTCTGTGAAATTCGGGTTGCTCCCACCTGGAGAGCGCGTCGCAGCCAGAGGCGCGCCACCCAATTTTTTGTGTGTGTGCATGCGATGTTTGTGTGACTGATGAGGAAGGAAGGGAGGGGGGTACATTTTGAGCAAATGACAACTTTTTGTTGTCACTGGGTTTAACGTGTGCTAAGTGCATGAGCACACGGGACCTCGGTTTATCGTCTCATCCGAAAGACTCCACGTTCAGACCGCAAGGCCTAGTGCAAAGTGAGAGGAAAAAACCCCTGTACCCAGGTTCGAACTCGGGTTTACTTGACACGAAGTGAACGAGCTACCACTGTGCCACTCTACACTGGGGTTCAAAGAATTTAAGCTCAAAGAATTTATGCTGCACGGGATAAACAAAAACAAAAGCTAGATAGATAAGATAAAGCAGGGCATGCGAGGCTGGGCATCCCTGGCTAGTCCAAGAACACCGAACCCCACACGAAAAAAAGAAGTACATGTATGTGGTCTTTATGCGGGGAGCTTCAGCACCTTCGAGGTGAAGGAGCTAAGCGTGGGGGACTGGACAGTTTCTGGTGGCAAGGAGTTCCAGTCGCGGATGGCTTGGGGGAAGAAAGTGTTGTTTCAGTAGTCGGTTTTGCAGATGTACGTTGAACTTGCATGTTGTGGTTCTGTCTTCTTTATTGCTGGGAGGTAGGGGTTTGTTGAGGGCGTTGCACCTTACACACAGGCCAGTCCATTTACAATTTTATAGAACATGGTCAGCCTGGATGCTCTGCGGCGTTCAGCCAGTGAGGACCATTGTAGTTCTTGGAGCATTCTACTGACACTGGATGTGTTTCTGTGCCTGTTAAAACCTCTTCACTGCCCCGTCACGGATATTTCCGTCAACTTCCGGTAACCTATAAACTGCCCCGTCACGGAAATATCCGTCATAGGGCTATTCTAAGAGTTTCCCTTTTTCTATCCATATGCTTTTCGCAGTATGTTTGAATGCATGTGAGAGTGTTCAAAGGATAGTATATTCAATTCCCTTTCAGAAAGGCAAAGGTTATATGCACTTTTATTCAGAATTGTTTTGCGATAGACTCGGCAACCTAAAACGGCTTGGCAAATAGTTGCCCCGGAACCGGAAACGGGATCGGCAGTGAAGGGGTTTTAAGGACGTATCCTGCTGCTCTGCGCTGCACATTCTCGAGGTCCGAGGTCAGCCTGTCAGTGTGTGGGCCCCAGACCGAGCTTGCATATTCTGTGAGGCATGCTTCCGATGAAATACTACTGTCTAAATAAAAACGAATCCCATGTAATCCTACTCTTTTTCGTTGACGAGTATCATGCATACCCCAAAACACAAATCCCGTAAACATGTCTGATGCAAACATACAGATATTTCACCAGACTCGTGCATTGGTATTTGGTATTTGGTACTTCATAGTCACAGAGCCGTCTCTTTGAAATTCGGGTTGCTCCCACCTGGAGAGGGCGTCGCAGCCAGAGCCAGCGCGCCACCCAATTTTTTTAAATTTTAATTTGCATGCGAGTGTTGTGTGACTGATGGGGAAGGAAAGGGGGTGGGTGGTGATGGTGGTTATGTTGTTGCCTTTTTAACACATATGAGCGTTTTTCAAAAAAAAGGCCGAAAAATGTGTCTTAACAAATTAAAAAAATCTGGGAGAGGTTATTGACAGCAAATTTGTAGTTGCTACAAATTAATGAAGAATTTGATATGTTACCTGTAAATTGCACACAAAAATAAGTTTCTATTTCTTCATTTTCACACACAAATTACGCACTCTGAACACAAGGGGTGCCCCAAAATGCCTGTCTTTTGATGTGCACTGAAATTTTGAAGACATCTCAGCAAGCAAAGTGAAAGTATTTGATGCCAAAATAATATGAAAAATAATGTCATTAACGTGTACGTCGGAAAATTGATGAGTGCCTTTGAGAAAAAATTGTCTGCATTTTGACGGCACTTTGAAGCACCAAATTTCAATGTCCGTCAGAATTATGTCACTATCGTTACGAAGACACGTTTTCCTCAATTGCTAATGACTAGTCTATTTTTCAATGTTAAGACTTTGCAAAGATTTACATCACTTCTCCTCTCAACGACTGAATGTGAAACTGGAACGCTTAGCAACGTCTGTTGAGCAGTTTAGGTCCGTTTTTCTGATCCGAGTAAGGCACTTTTCTTTAAAATGTCACTATCGTTACGCTAATTTCGATGCTAAAAACGATTCAGATAAAAACGTGAATAGATTCAGAGGAACGGTCCTCATGATTACTTTCAATTTAGATCTAAACATTTTTCACTTGTCTACCCTAAAAGAGAAATAACATTTTGTAATGCATTTTGTCACTATCGTTACGGTCACTCTCGTTACGATCCGCCATAGGCGGAAGTTGCTGACGGGTGTGTCCGCTTCTCTTCTGGTCAACTCCTAACTTTGAGAATAGATTGTGAAAAGTTCAATATCAGTTGATGTCAGTTGTGCACTGGAAAATGACGTCATACCAGGCTGTTTTCGTGACGTAAACTTATAAAAGTCTGTCGCCCCCTGTGGAAATAAACTGCGAGTAGAAGAGATGGTCATTATTTTTTATTGCGCTCAAAAGAATGAATGTATCATCTACTACACACAGCCCGGTGCCGTGAAACAATTTAACACAGCCAAATCATGGGAATTATTTGACCCAGCAGTGTTCTAGTCTACTTGTTATTTGTTGTTCTTCATCACGAACGGAGGTGAATGTATGGGGACAAGCCACATGATATTGATAGGCCTGCCTGTATTCCTACATGCCTAGATCTATACCGTGTGTGTGTGTGTGTGCGCGTGTGTGTGTGTGTGTGCAAGGGCGGATCTGATCGGGCGTTTCCAGTGTTTCAGGAACCCCCCTTTGTCTCCCACTGGGCCACTACACATTAACCCAGGACCTATACAGCTCCCTGGACTCCCTGCGGACTCCCCCCCCCCCCCCATCCAACCCCCTTACGAATCATTTGATGCGCTTCCAGGGGCTGGGTTTCCCCCCCCCCCCCCCCCCCCCC